>OV179163.1:0-342042 GCA_921972225.1 Euplexia lucipara | reverse complement strand
CATGTCTAAAGTCCTCCAATTGTGGAAACATGTCAAAGTACTTCATTTAAGCAAGAATATGCGTGTCGAGTTGCAAAATTACCAATCTGGAAACATATTCTCTAAACAACTCATTGACATTGGTAGTCCTGTAGAAATGTTGACTGGCTGCATTAACATTCCTCAGTTTTTGTCAGTAAACTCGATCAAAAGATGAACTTATTCAGAAGGTGTTTCCAGATGTTTCTCAAAATTACAGGAACCATGATTGGTTGAGCGAACGAGCTATATTGGCTGCAAAAGACATAGATGTAAATGAATTAAATTTAAACATACAAGAACAAATTACAGGCGTATCGAGGATATATAAATCAGTTGATTCGGCTATTAAGTCTTTGTACGCCGCGTCGGTCACACGTTGACCGCGAACAATTGAATTTCTATTGTGTCTGGTTTTTGGCAGTCAACGTGTTTACCAAGATTTTGTAGTGAACTATCGTGATAGAAGCAACTATACTGAAAGGAAAGTATAAAGGACAAGACGTTCTCATACCGCGCATCTCAATGATTCCGAATGATGTGCCGTTTGACTTTAAACGACTACAGTTTCGAGTTCGGCTTGCTTTTGCTATGACCATAAACAAGTCCCAGGGGCAATCATTAAGTGTTTGTGGTATTAATCTGGAAAACCCATGTTTCTCACATGGTCAATTGTATGTGGCCTGTTCCCGTGTTGGAAAACCATCAGATTTGTTTGTGTATGCGCCAGATAATCAAACAAAACACATCGTATATCACAAAGCACTACAATGAAAATAAAAATGATATTTGTTCATAATTATGATTCACATGATTAACATTAAAGAGATTACTTATGTTTTATTTAATTATATTTCTTATTCACAACGCCCTATCACCAGGGTGACGGTTCTGTTCAGGAGATTTTTTTGCCCTGACTATAAAATATGTAGGAACGAAAAAATGTCAAAGTGCAAATCATTTTGACATGACTTTATTGTAATTTAATTAGGCAGTACGAAGTCTGCCGGGTCAGCTAGTGTTTTATAAAACTTTGCGTGTAAAGTACCTATTGTCTTTATTATCTTAATCTTAAACCATTATTTTCAAATAAAAGCAGAGCATGTTTGTGAGCATTCAACATCAACTTTATTGGCTAATATTGTATAGCCGCGAGCTTTTCTGGCAGAATGCGGCTTTGTTTTGGAAAGTCAAAAGTAATAGTTGATTTATTTAATATTTGATATTGTTTATTTTTCAAGGGTAAAGAAAATAATAGAGTATTAATACTTACCACATAATTTTATTAACTACAAGTCATGTTTTTGTGCATGATTTCCAATTGAACATGAATTTTATTTTTATATAGGTACTCTTTACATGTATACTAATCTATACGTCTATATCTATACTTCTATCCTAATATTATAAAGAGGTAAAATTTGTAAGTTTGTAAGTTTGTATGTAGGGGGTAATCTTCGGAACTAATGATCCAATTTTAAAAATTATTGTACTGATGGAAAGCTATTTATCCCCGTATTCCCACGGGAACGGAAACTACGCGGGTGAAACTGCGTGACGTCTGCTAGTAAGTTATAAAGAGCAAACTTTTGTTTGTTCGTTTGTAGGAATTATTCCCAAAAAATATTGCACCGATTTTAAAAAATCTTCCACTGTTAGAAAGCTATATTATCACAGAGTAACAAAAGCTAAATTAAATAGGCTCCAAAACTACTGGATTGATTTGAAAAATTCTTTCACAGTTTAGATGCTACACTATCCCCGGATGACATAGGTTACTTTTATCCCTGTATTCCCACGGGAACAGGAACTACGTGGGTGAAACCACGTGATGTCCGCTAGTTTGTAATAAAATTGAAAACTGTCAAAGATAATATTATTATATAAATGTCAGATTGGGTTAGCTTGCTGTACTGAACTCTGTAGGAACATAAATGACATCTACTTAAAAGTATCGATTTTGCAGCTGACGGAAACAATTTAACCCAATCGTTTGAAAATAATTTGGGCTTTCATGGGTTAGACAACGCAGATCCGAGCATTATTTAGGAGTGTTTACGTCTAACTGACCATCAGTCTTTTAGGGAACCGCTATGGGTAAAATTAATACCTATTAATTAAAAGTTAAGCTACACGATTACTGACGTAATCTCCCGTAATGCTCCGACTTGACATGTCTACTCATATCCGGATAATTGTTAAGGAGCTTGTGGCTAAATAATAACAGCCTCACAGGTCGATCGAAGGTTAAGCTATGCTGGACGAGGTTGGTCCATGGACGGGTGACCAGGGGGTGCGTGCAGAAAACCTCCTCGTGTGCCTGATTGCTGCTGGTTCCTTTCGAATACGTTCGGGGGAAAGAGCAGTCGTCGGGCCGGTGCACCCTGGGCACAGGCAATAATCGAGAGATTGTTGTCTGTGGCGAATTTCTGCGGCCACTCTCCACCTCTGCTTACAGAGGGTAGGAAGAGTGGACTCTGGAGGGGCCCTTTTCAGGGCCATCCGCGGAGGCGGGTCCGAGGGAGCGGTTTGTCCGAGTGCGTCTCGGCTTCAGGGTCGACGAGGTCGCGAAGGCAGTCGGCCGGAGGCAGCCCCGATGACCCTTGTCGTGGGGGGAGATGGCCCTAGGGGGGGTCGATTTCTCCCCCAAGCTGCTCGCTCGGACCCGGACTTTAGGCTTGACACGGAGGCGATGGGCGGCGTTAGGCGCGGGGGCGCCTGCGCTCGCATTGCACCCGTCGCCACCTTAGTCGGTCCCTTCGGGGAAGCCAAGCGGGGTAATCGTCGGCGAGGGACTGGACGTGACGGCTATGCTGGATTCCCAGTCCCCCGCCAATACGACGAAGCGGGAAAAGCGCTGGGTTGTTTTAGTGGGTATACCGGTGCGGTAAACCGGGGAGTCCCACATACCCCCCCCATCCCCCGATGGGCGGGTATGCGTAATTGTCATTTTTTCCCAGCGCAAACAAAAAAAAAAAAAAAAAAAAAAAAAAAAAAAAATGGACGGGTGACCAGCCGCCACGCCGTACTGCGCGGTATGTGCTGCCAGTGGCTGCCCGGCAGAGCACGTCATGAAGGGGAGAAAATGCAATCCTCCCCCTAAGCGGGGCAAAGCGCAGGTGCCGACTGGGTCTGCTGCTGCTGCCGTCGTTCCTGCGGAGGTGCGGAGGAGGGTTCGATGTCCGACTGACTTAGGTCGGACATCGCATCGCACCGGCGTCGCGGTCTTCCGCGGACTCCCCTCCCCTCTCGCTCTAGAGAGAGGACCGGGATACGTGGCCGCCGCGCCACCTGCGGATCCTGAGGATCGACGATAGGCGCGGGGGCGCCTACGCCCGCATTGCACCCGTCACCTCCTCCGCCGGGCAATCGTCGACAGGGACTGGACGGAAGGGCTGTGCCGGTTTCCCAGTCCCCGACATTCCGACGAAGCGGGAACAACGCTGGGTTTTTTAGTGGGTATACCGGGTCAAACCGATGGGAGGGTATGCGTAATGCATTTTTCGCAGCGTCAAAAAAAAAAAAAAATGGACGGGTGACCATTCATTATAACATATCAAAACTCCTCCGTGCCTGAGAAAGCACGTTGGCCGTTGGTCCCGGCAGTCATTTGTAGATTTGTTTGTTTGTTTGTTGATTTTTAAACCTGACAACCAGTTTAACCAAAGGGTTTCGTGTTACCCAGTAACTGGGTTGTGTAGGTCCGACAGGCAGTCGGAGGCAATCGTGTCAATTAGAGACTCAATAGAAAGACAATGACAGCGCGGACACCGGTGTCCTCTTGGGATTTAATGAATCAAACCATTATCTAAAAAACAGAAAATCTGACTCATCTCAAAAACAAAAAAAAAATACTCAGAAATGTAAGTGCAGCGGCGAAACAAACAATATTTAAATAGTTCGCAGTAGTTTTACTCATGGACAAAAGAGAATTTTCACTAATTTCAATAAAAACAGAGCGAAGTTCACGCAAACATCGTAAAACAAAGATTATGCAAATTAGGGTCGGCCCAAACTAGCGCCAAGTCCTAACAACTTATAGTTTATTCAGATTCTTGTTATTTCAAGATATGCCAAAAATACTACGTTAAGGGGTATACGGGTTGTATTTAATTTATGCAAAATTTTAACCCTAATTTAACATAAAAAAGGCTTATTAAGAATGAAAAGAACATCACGCACATGGGCGGCGTTTGTTGGTTTTTCCTTATATTTCGGTTTTTTTTTCTGTTTTTTTTTAACACAAACTATAAAACAGCCTTGATTTCTAGTTTTAAATAATGTTTTTTTTTCAAACATACATGCACTATACATAGGTATATACATGAAAGTAGGCAGAAACTACAAAGCTCCGTTTGCCACGATTCTAAAATACTTCTTTTGAACCAAAAGTTTACATTCATACATGTTGTCATACACACGCCAGTTGCAACATCTTTTCCCATGCATTGTCTCTGATTTTAAATAAACAGAGTAAGTTTCTCTTTATTTGTTACGTTTACGTTGTTTCACAAACATACATACAAAAACTCACTTCTTTTCCCATATGAAAATCCTCACCTGAAAACGTTATTGAAGTTTAGCATTAGTATAGCAGACATTCGCTTTCACTTCACCTTAGGTCACGGGGTGATTTATAAAAAAAAAAAATAGTACTGTAGAATGTCACTCTCACAATCTCTCATATTAACTTATAATATTAGTTAAATAGCGTAGATATACCAAGCTACATATAAAAACATACAAGATAAAATAAAATAATTGTAAAAACTCCACATTGTTGCCGTTAAGCAACATTATGGAACAAACTGCTGGAGATGGGCGGCAACGGAAAACGTAATTAACTTCATGGCTATTTTCGCGGTAATTGTGAAAATGTTAACTCGCCGGGGTTTTGGCTACGTTCCCGAATAATAGGAAACTGCCAACGGAACGATGTGCTTTTGGATCGTTTTACATTCAATATTGTAGTTATATTATATTTCTGGATGCAGCTTAGTAGCTCCAAATAAAACTTCAACTTAACCATTATGAAAAGCTTTTTAAAATTCAAACTAAGCAGTTAAATACGTTTATTTAAATAATACTGATCTAGTTAATCAGTACTTGACCAGATCCTACTAATTTTGGTGGAAAGAAAAATATTGCATAATAAACCTAACCCACCATCTGAGTTACTATTCTAAGTAGGTAGTTGAAATTAGAGCATTTACATTAAGTTATCCTTACAAATATGAGTGAGCAACGAGACTTCTTGAAAAAATGTCTCTCTCTGTAATGTGCATGTTTCCAACAGCAGGAAATACAAACCCGCAGTCTCCAGTCCTCATACTTCACAAGATTTCAATCGTGTAACCGAAGTCGAGTGTGTTTCATTAGTATTCTCAAGGTTAGAACACCTCTCAAGCACAATGAGAGCCCTCCCGTCACTCCACTAACGACCTCCCATTGTTCTAGACACATTGCCGTACCCGCAACCATATCCCTCCATCACTCACGCAATAACCAACCTTATGACAACGTTATAAGAAACATAAAGAACTAAATTATGACTCCAGACGCATCGCTATACAGGAACACATAATCTATCAAAACAACCACGCAATTCTTAACCTTACGTTAGTTACATTTAAGGATTAAAATAGAGTAAATGGCAGTGGCAATTATCAATATTTTCACGCAATTTTCAACCTTATATGTGAGAAATAAAGGTTATAAAAGTGTGAATGAGGGTAGCAATTATAAAATGTAGCTTTTATACGGGTAGTGTTGCCAGTACGTGATCTCCATTCAGGAACTATTTGAACGAACTATGAGTGCAGAGAAAATATTTATTCATATAATTTAATTAAAGTTTATCTGTGGGTCTTAATTTGTCTTATTCCGAACACAATCAGTTGACAAATATTACACAATGGTTGACAGTAAATGTTTTAATTTAGTAAATGTAGCATTTTAATAAATTAAACATATACTGTCAACGTATAACATGTATAACGGTCAGTGAGGTAATCAAGATCATTTGATAGTAAACTCTGATCAGTGTTTAGTAGGTATATATATGACGTCGTTTTCATCATCACCATATAACCAGGTTGTGTATCAAGCACACGTCATTATATCTTGACAAAACAACTTCTTCAAGAAACCCATTGACACATAAGTATAACGCCTAGCTCCCATCGTTGGGTTTTCTACGCTCGCCTTGACGCCGAAAGTTCAAAATCCATTGCACTTTTGTCATATTCTATGTTGAAAAAGCGCCCGTGTGCACCAAGGTTTACAGACAGGTGAAAGTTACTCTAATGTTTTCCTTACTCTAAAGTTCAACATCAGTATTTTCTACGGTTATACAATGACGAGCGGCTACTCCTTCGAATGACTATGAATTACTTGCTCTACTTATTAAATTTATCTAGGTACTACCAACTATGAAGTTCAGTCATCAATAAAAAAGTTTTACCTAATTCTGTTAAAAAGCCTTGAAGGTGAAAAAGGTTTAAAAAAAATCTACCTCTACAAAATGGTAGACTCATTCCAACCAAAAAACCTGAAGCATAGCGTCAGCCCAATACACCGCTCAATCCGAATCAATTCCACTCACCCATTAAAACGCTTTCCACCTACACTGTGTCACAAAAAAACTGTGCATTGAACAAGTTAGTGTTACTTAGGGAGTGGAGCGTCGCCGCTCACGGCACGGTGTTGCCGGCGCCGTGCCAGCGACACCGAGCTGCCTAATTGATGCTAGAGGCTCTCGGCTTTTAGCGCGACCTACGTGTAATTGGTTTCTGCCGGTGACACGGCGACAGAGGGAAGATCTCGTCTCCCAACAGTAGCTGCACGACACCTTTGATCTGTGGAACTACAATAGGATTTGGTTGCGAGCTTTTGGCACTTAGTAAATGTTTTACTCTTTTGTTTTATTTTTATCAACTGGAACGTTCGTTTGACAGCTATTTTATTGCTATTGACAGCTTAGTTTAAAGGAAAAATGGCACGAACGGTAGGTAACAAATCGTAGGTCTCTAACAAATAATAATAACTTTCGGTTTAAAGTTATAACCATACCGTTATCAAGTTTCTGCCTTTATCCAGGGTCAGCGCAGCATGATATCTTGTTGTCAGGGGTTGCGGAACTATCTTCTGTTCCTGTCACCCACGGCACGGATGTGGAATGGAACACGGGGGTGGTTTTTTGTAAGTAAGAGTCTGACAGACCCTTTCGACCTCTCCGGGACATCAACGAGGATTTTCCACCCCACACCAAGAGAAAAGCATTTTGTCTTCTCCCGTCACCGCAATACTGTCCTTTTTTTTAGCCATATCAGCTGTTTTACGTAATCGACCGTGAATCCAATATCCTACAATGAACTAGGTGGACTAAACAAAAGATCATACGAGTTAAATCTTTAATACACTGGATATATTATCATTTATCTCCACAGCGTACTTAGATCGATGGGTAATATCATCAGACCACAACTAACAACCCACATTACTTTCGACCCAATTGCCAACATTTACAACAAAAAAAAAAGAAAATAACATTTTGTTGGTACTCTGAGTTTATGAAAAGCCATTTATATAAATTAACATACGCAAATGAATCTGTTGTCAACACACATAATTGGTTTTAAATCGGCCAATCACAACAGTTTACATTTTGATTGACATTTATCGAAAGCTATTTCAGGTTTCCCGAAACCAAAATCTGTGTCCACAAATATTTTACGGCGTCACACTGCTAGGATAACTCGTCAGTCATTCGCGGGATTTGTGTGACATCAGCCGAATTTTACGGTTACTGGAAACACAATAATTCCCACACAATGGAAAATTGACTGCCTTATCCGCATAGTGGTACAGACTGCTGAGTATATGTTCTGGGTTCGGATACAGACAATGGCTTTCCATCTAGAACTTTCAGTATTTAGATGTCTGGATTCATGTCTGTTTGATGGCTATGCTCGCCTCATTCATAATCATCATCATTTAAGCCGAAAAACGTCCACTGCTGGACATAGGGCTACCCCAAATGTCGCCACAATAACCGGTCCTGTGCGTCTCTCATCCATCAGATTCCCACGACTCTCACTAAGTCGTCGGTCCACCTTGTGGGAGGCCTTCCAACGCCACGTCTTCCGGTACTCCCCACCACTAAATCAAAATCAAAAGTCAAGTCTAGAGCCACAGTATAAATATTAATACAGTAGGACGACGCCTTTGATCTCTGGAAAAATGCCGACATCTTCTACACGCGTTAGACTTGAATAATACCTCCCGCACTACCAACATCGTTTTGTTCGCAGTGCGGGAGCGGCTTTCCCGCGTCTCGCCCCTCACACCCCGCACGATTGCCCTGTCTAGACGGCTTCGTCGGACGACTGTATGTTTTTAGACTGTGCCACTTAAGTTTAGCGGTTCTTCGGGCTATGTCGGTGACCTTGGTTCTCTTATGACTCATTACATAGAATTAATCATCACATGCTGTAGGTACATGCACGATACCTATCGTGCATGGACCAACAATTGTCTTGGTCCATGCACGATAGGTAAGGAGAAATTGTTGGTCAATAATAAAATTTACGTTGTACATTTTACTACTGTTTTATATACCTCTCAGTTATTACTGTTTATTGTTTGTCGTGCTAGTTGTAGTTCGTGACAAAGACAAGACGAATGAGCAAGGAACTCATAAATAGTTGTAGACAGAACAATGTGAGAAATATGACACGACGAGTTTTATTACCTGTCGCCTTTACGCAGCTAGCTTTTAGTTTTTATGAGTTAGGCGTCTGACTGGGTGGTGGCTTGGATATAATAAATTACGTTTGCGTTTTTTTTTTCTACATACAATTATTATAATAGTCTTATTACTCTTAATATTTCTCGACGCTAGACGCATGGAACAACTGTAGGTAATGTTCAAACGCGAGAAAACCGAACAATTACTTTCAAGATTTAATAGAAAATTATATAAAATTCCTTATAATACCTTGGCACGATACAAAAGTAAGAAATCTTATTAAATTACGATTTTCATAACACTTAAGTTCTAAAGTCGACTAATCTACTTTCCTGACATTGTCAGTTTTCACTAACAAGTTGAATCAATTGTTACCAATCAAAACTGTCCCAGAATCGACAATAACTTACTCAGGAAAGTCATAACGACAAAGTTGCTGTAGAGTATAATGTAACCTGGTGATTACTCCTAAGAGACTTGCGAGCAATACTAGACTTATTATGGGACCTTGCGCTCCAAGCATTTCCTATTACCGTCCAATATGTACCCGTATAGAAGGTAGTACATACATACAGCGGGTATTGCGGTACATGTGTAGTGAGGCTGTAAATGAGTGTGTTCTCTCTCACGATAGGTTTGACTAATTGGCTCCACGGCGGCGCGCGGCTGCACAAATTGCCAGAACACCTTTCTTAACACTTGGCAAGCCGGATGGAGCACACATTTGGCAGCTTGACTGCGGCCTGGAGTAAGACTGTTGCAGAAGATCCACGACACCATAATCTTTTAACTTACATAAAGTTTTAAGCATCGATGAATGGCTATAAAACGATGAATAGACTCTGTGATAGAATACCTACAGTTTAGAGTAAAATTTCAATGGTTGTTTTCCCGCGGCAAAATGGTTTGCTCCCAGTATCGACACGTAGAATTAAAAGAAACTTGCTTTAGAGTTTTGTTGTGCCCAAGCTAGTGTCAGGGGAGCGAGAATTGGAGGAACTCCGACTTGGATAGGTTAGGTAAGGTTACGTTTGAAAGGTAGGTTAGAAAAAAGGTTTAGGTTGGCACCCGTTTTGAGTTTTGGCAATTTAGTAAATAAAATAAAATGCAGTAATGTACATCGCATTTAAAACTGTTGCCTATAGCTTGAAAGGAGTCACAATCGAAACGACTGCCTCATAAAAGTACCCATCGAAGGTTTTGCACCGTCCCCAAATAAATCAGGCAAAGGGCAATAAGATTAAGAAAGTTATCCAGCCATGCCTTTCAGCCACTTGTCCCATAACCTGTTATTTTTGTTAAAACCTATGGACTGGATTTTCTGTTTCTTTGGGATACAGTGCCTCTATACTTGGTGCTCGATGGACTAGGTACTTCGTGAGGTGTATTGTGGGTAATATTTATTGTGGGTTTTGTTGCCTCAGGAAATATAATATTTGCTATGTTTTTGTTCGTGACGGATTAGTATTTCTAGTGAAAAGGTTAGTGACAAAAATAGGTACTTTTTTTCTGAGTAAGTTATTATGGAAAAACATGTACGGCAAATATTCATATTATCCGTCGATCGGATCAGTGTTCATCATGAGGTTTCTATATTTGATACTCTATTTTATCCTTACTTAAGTCTCAAATCAAATCAAACCAAAAGTCACTTATCCAAATTCGGCTGAGGATCAGCACTTTTTGAACGTCAATATTATAAAATAAATAAATATTCCAGAAGTTTTTCACACAACGCCATCTAGTCCCAAGCTAAGCTAAGAGCTTAGATTATGGGTACTAAACAGTTATTTATATATTTCTAAATACATACATATTATAGATAAATTACACCCAGACACAGAACAAATGATTGTGCTCATCACACAAACGTTTGTCTTGGGTGGGAATCGAACCCACAACATATTACATAAGTATTGTTTTTTGCTGGGAAGAAGTAGTGGAGGAATTAACTCCCTAACAACCGTCTAATATCTTACGTGGGTACTATATTTTCCTTCATGAATAACATTCTTAAGTTTATTTAAACTTTTTCCTAGCACGTGCCAAGTTTAGAACTTTCAAAAACTAAAAGTTTAACAAATCCTTTATGTAATGTGGTGATTTCTAAACTTATAATGTAAGTATCGCAAGTCCACAGCATGTTACACATCGACAAGAAACTCCGCGCAAACTGCGGTACATTACCAACCACTTAAAGCCTGAACGAGTCGGGGCTGTGGTGGTGTGTGTACTCGTGGTAGGTACATAATTATGTACATGTAAAGAGAATTTATTCTCTTACTTAAGACAGTATTAAAAAAAAATCTCCAAAACAAGACAAGTCCTTAGTGGACTTATCTAGCAAATTTGTAGCTCAACTACAGTGTTCTTGTCTGATCAAGATAATGTCTAAACTTCAACAAACCTAGGTAAGACCTGTGACACCAACGTTAGAGTTTATTCAACTGTGTTCCTCAGAGTTTTCAAATAGAAAACACCGACTCTATAAAGTTTATCTATTATATTTGCTTGTTTGGCTTCGCGTACGGACCACGAGATTATGTTGAGCGTTAGCCATTTCGTGCGCATTTCGTGCGTGACGCATATTACCGCCCAATTTTTTCTGCTTTTAGTAAACAATTGCGACATTTACACGTGAATAAATAGTTTTTATTGCCTCATTGATCTAGTGGTCGTATAAAGCGCTACTGCTGACCATGATGCTGTACATAAATAAATATAATTTATCATCATTTATACGGTATGCTACTACATAGTAAAATAGGCTGTCAACAAAAATCGATATGTATGTAAAAATAAAACAGCAAGAATGATCTAACCAACACCGCCACGTCGCGGATGGCGCTCGTCGCCGTCCGAACTCAGTGCTACTTGCACTACTTACTCAGTTCTCTCAAAGTGTGAACGAAAGGTTTTAGTTCTTAAGCAAGAGTTTAGTAAAAAGAGCTTGCCCGGTTGCCAGTCCACCGACACTACCATTATAAGGCTTACAAGTTGTGCAAGTTGTTATCGTTGCAAATAATTTTAAGTTAAACGTAAGCGTGTTTACTTCACAAGGCGGGGTCGGGGAAAATGTTTGTTAAGATGGAGGATTTTCTGCCGGTTTCTGACTCATTAAAACTTCAAAGTGAAGTTTTAGATGACCACGACTTTGTTAAAAAAGTGCACTGGGTACTTAGTACTCTAAATTAACTTTGTTTTCTTATAGTTTGTAACGCAGATCAATCGCCGCGAGTAGTTTTAAGTTAGATGGCACGGTTAGCGCAGCGGCTAAGCGATTGGCTGCTACGTTGTGTGTCGTGGGTTTGATAGTTATACAACCTGCAAAAGAGTAAGTGTGGAGTTTCTTGCCCATTTTTTCTCCATACAAAACTACCTTTTGGTAGGGGCAACTAGGATTATTTTCTTATTTTTGTAACTATTAAGTACGACGTTTAAAGTGCCTTTTAACGGTCTTATTTAAATAAACTAAATTTATCTTTACTTTAGTTAGCTTTTAAAAAAAAACAATTCAAATGCCATTATATTTCAAGTTACATTGATAAATAAACAAACAAACCATGTCAGCTACATATATACTCGTACGTCAACAGCCGAACATAACGAATAACACTGTTTCGAACAAAACAAAATACGATTAAAATAGCATAATAACAGTTGTTTGTTAAACAAATTAAAACATAAATCATACGACAAAGCCTGCACACGTCCAGTCCGCTGTTGTGTGAACAAATGTTACAGTGACAACCAGATGAGCGGATTTATCTCCGGACTTATATATTTATTTAAATTTGCTTTCATTAACTCTCATTACCGGTTTAATTTAATAAGTAATACAAAAATTACATTGTCTGACTAGATAGTACTAGACAGTAAATTAATTTTATTCTTAATGTGGTCTCTTTAATTAATATGAACAAGTTATAAAAGAACATTCACCATTATGCCACAGTATAAATATTAATACAGTAAGACGACGCCTTTGATCTCTGGAAAAATGCCGACAACTTCTACACGCGATAGACTTGAATAATACCTCCCGCACTACGAACATCGGTTTGTTCGCAGTGCGGTAGCGGCTTTCCCGCGTCTCGCCCCTCACACCCCGCACGAAGACAGCTTCGTCGGACGACTGTATGTTTTTAGACTGTGATTATACTTTGATTTTCAATATATGTGGAGGCTTGTTATTAGCAATCTGAATGTTTAATTGTTGTTACCTAATAATGTGTAATTAGTCTGTATTCCTTCTTAAAATTAATAAAATAAAATAAATTAAAAATAACCAAATAGGTAAATTTACACAATTTGCGTGAATGACTATATATTGTATATGTGTAGTTTCGGATCCTATTCAATGCAAACAAACATTCAAACATTTCCACTTTATATTTTAGTATAGATGAAGTAAGGTTCATGTTCAATTGGGAAAATTGAACAGTTTGGGGTAGATTGACGTGCTGGCGTCTGTACAATAACAAAGCAAAAGAAGTATGTTAGAAGCGTTACAGAAGAAGAAGGAAAAAGAAGAGAAGGAGCTAAAAGGAGGGAGGGAGGGAGAAAATAGAGGATAACAAGTAAGTACTAGTGTATCGCTAGTGTGTCCCGAAGCTCCTTGAATTTTGGTTCCCGATCGCGCCCAGTGCAAATATAATTGGGTACATCTGCAGGTTTAACGAATGAAGCTTTCTGTAAATAAAGCTTTCTGTGCAAATCGAGCGGTGTTAGTTAAAATGTTGTAAAATACACAGTCTTACTTAGTTACCAACTGACTGCTTTACAAGTTTTTTTTTCAGGTAGCTGGACAACTACAGTTTATATTAAGTCGCAAGTGGATCTTGCTTCGCATCGAATTGATATTATCTATGCCTTACAACATTATCAGATCTAAATTTTGATTTATAAAAAAATAAAGATATTTTTCATTTAGACACAATGTTTTAGTTATGTACAAAAAGCTGGCTTTCCTTATCTCACAAAAAGATCCCAAATCAGTTCTCTTTACCCCTTCTCTCAATACTCAATAAATACATAGACAAAAAAAAACAAAATTTGAACTAACGTAAGTTTAGTGTTCAATGCGTAATCTAGTTACACTGTATGGGAACAAAAATAGCTTTAGAAAAAACAATCTTAAAAGTTTCTATGATCAAAATTAAAAAGCGGCATTTGCAGGAGCAGGAGGAGCAGTAGTAGCAGTAGCTGCAGGAGTGCCAGGGATGTACTGCGCCCTGTAGAAGGCGCGCGAGAGTCTGGCGGTGACCGCGATACCCTGCCACGTCTCCTCGTTGATATGGTCCACGAACTGCGGAGGCACCAGGAAGCCGGTTCTATAGCCAGGCAGCTCCAGGGTGTAGGAGAAGGGAACTTCGACAAACTGTGATCAAAAATGTATACTTTAACAAGTTATTAAATTACAAATGAAAGAAAATAACACCGAATTTGATGGCAAATATTGTTTAGTTTATTGTTCATTAATAAACCAAACAATATTTGCCAGCAAATTCGATAATTGAGGACCTACATGCAAATGGTATTTTTTTAAGGAAGCCACAAGACTTCCTGATAAAAAAGGCATATTCCTCGGTAAAGGATTCTTTGATGATAAATAATTCATAATGAAAACTAATAATGATAATTATATAGATTATTATTTTATGATAATTAAATATTATTATCTTGATCTAAGGGTAAATTAAAGAGGAGAGGATAAGCTTGAACTCCATTTTTCCTGACTACTGTTTAAGTTCAAGATAATCACATTACGGCAGTGACAACAAATTTATTCAATAAACCTTTTTCCGCGTTGTTTGTATTAGAAAAGTGCAATAACAAGAACTAATTGTCTTCAAAATGGCTAAACAGATTTTCAAATAACATAGATCATAAAAGCATCCCGAATAAACAAAGTGTTTGAAAAAGATAACTGCATTGGAATTGGACTAGCGTTTGTCAGTCGCGATTTTACTGACAGAACACCATTAAATTAAAACTTAGGTATAACACACATCTTTTAATCAAGTCAATTTAGACGACCCACGAAACATATAAAGCTGCAAAAGAAACTTCAAAAAGTTAATTCTTATGTTGGAAATCGACAAAAAGATCCCAAGCCAGCCTGCCACCTGACAGCTAACATACGGGCATCAGTTTGAGCCCCAAATACGGAACATGGTGATTACCGTGATCCCGCGCCATTGCCCCGCCGCGCGTCGCTTCACGCACGCATTCCCGCGCCGCGTCATTGAGCGCTACGTTTGTGTGAGCATCTGCGTTCGAACTGTTTCTCGACTTTTGTTTTTCCTTTATCTATCGAAGCTAGTTTTATTGACGGTCTTGTTAATTAATCTTTCAGAGTCGAGAGATTGTCTGACTTTTGTTTCACGGTAAATCGTATTTGTATTTAGCAGTTAAATGAGTAAAATAATAATAAATTACAAAAATCTTCATTCTAAATTTCATTGTGCTCATGTTGTAATCAGGCATTTACTGGCAGATTTACATTTATGATTATCTTAAAGGTAGGTTTATTTGAGGCTCTGCAGATTTCTTTTTAGAAAATACCCTAATTAGGTACCCTATTCTTAAGTATATAGCAGAGAGAAGCGTGTTAAAAAATATTCTCGACCATCATTCATACACCGATCACAGTAACATGCCATGTTGAAAACGTGCTCAGAATGTGTACAATGAATCAGTAGTAATCGATGTCCATCATAATATCGTTATCAATAAAACAATAAATATTCTGGCAGATAAGATTAGTTATGCGTGGTCTGCGTTCGATTGCACCAGACAAATGATCGAGTATTAATCAAACACTTAATCGGTATTGTTAGGGATACTGCTGGTGGCTTATAAACCGACTTCAAAAAAAGGAGAAGGTTCTCAATTCGATTGAATGTTTTTTTTTGTATGTTTGTTACGCCATTACTCCGCCATTTATGGACCGATTTTCTAAATTCTAAATAAAATAACTCTAGTTTTGGAAGTCGGTGGCCAATAATGGTGGCCTATACAGGTCTCATAGCGGTGACAGGGAAACAACACGACTCTTTGAGCACCTGCAATTGACGACTGATAAAGTCCTCGAGCAGTATCCCTCCGCGGAGTTAGTGATTTTAGGAGACTTTAATGCCCCCCATTCTGAATGGTTTAGTTCTCGATCCACCGACTACGCGGGGAGGTCTGCTCATGAATTTGGTTTGGCCCATGACTTCTCACAACTGGTACATTCTCCAACGAGAATACCTGATATTGAGGACCATGTGAGCTCTTTACTGGACCTTCTGCTGACCACACGTCCGGATGAGTATACCATCACACTGGATGCACCCCTCGGTTCGTCCAACCACTGCCTCATCCGGACAAAAGTACCATGCGGGCAGCCAAATCCACCCCGGCCAACAACCTTGCGTCGCGTTTGGCAATACAAGGCAGCAGATTGGGATGGACGCAGCTTTGCTTCGCATCAGATGATCTAGATACCTCCGCAGCCGCTGTTGCTGAGACGATCCTGGTGGGTATGGAGTGTTTTATACCTAACTCACTAGTAGCTGTGGGGGCAAAAAAACGACCGTGGTTTAATCGGCCCTGCAAGCAAGCTAGACTCCTTAAGCAAGCCGTGTACAGGGCTTGGACCACGGCCCATACCAACAAGGATCCGAACGTCTCTGATGTGAAACGCAAATTTAATGCTGCCTCGAGGTCCAGTAAAAAGATAATTGCTAGAGCTAAATTCGATTTCATCGGCAAAATTGGTGAACGACTCACGGGCTACCCTTCTGGGAGTCGTGCCTTCTGGTCACTTGCCAAAGCTGCCGAGGGAAACTTGCCAGTCGTCCTTACCACCACTGCAAAATGCCGATGGCAATTTGGCCCATAGTGCTAAAGAGAAAGAAGATTTACTAGGCGGCCTTTTTGCCTCGAACTCGACTATGAACGACAACGGAAGTGACGTACTGCCTACAATACCTTGGTGTGGATACTCTATGCCAGAGATAAATATCTCACAGAGAGATGTACGGCGGGAGCTGCTTTCTTTGGACGTTCATAAGTCGAGTGGGCCAGACGGCATACCAGCAGTGGTGCTCAAACAGTGTGCTCCAGAGTTGTGCCCTGTAATAACGCGACTTTTCGCTCTTTCCTACAACAGCAGTCAAGTGCCGTCTTCGTGGAAGATTGCCCATGTTCACCCGGTGCCCAAAAAGGGCGATAGATCGGACCCATTGAATTACAGGCCTATAGCTATAACCTCCCTTCTCTCTAAGGTGCTGTAGCGTGTAATTAACACAAAGCTCCTTAGATACCTAGAAGAACACGACTTGATCAGCGACCGGCAATACGTCTTTCGCCACAGTCGCTCGACTGGTGATCTTCTAGTTTATCTCACACATCGCTGGGCTTCAGCCATTGAGAGTCAAGGTGAGGCATTGGCAGTTAGCCTAGATATAGCTAAGGCGTTCGATCGGGTCTGGCACAGGGGTCTTCTATCGAAGTTACCGTCTTACGGCCTGCCCGAGGGTTTATGCAAATGGGTTGCTAGCTTTTTGTCCGGCAGATGCATTAGAGCCGTCGTGGATGGTAGCTGCTCCAAAAGCATGGACATAAATGCTGGCGTCCCGCAAGGCTCCGTACTATCTCCGACACTGTTCCTGCTGCATATCAATGACATACTGTCCATTGATGGCATTCATTGTTATGTGGATGACAGTACCGGAGATGCATTTAATACGGGCCGTGCTAACATCCCTCGTTCCGCTGTGGAAGAAAGTCGCGAACAACTTGTGTCTCAAATCGAGAGTACTTTATCGAAAGTCTCCGATTGGGGTCGGGACAATTTAGTCCGGTTTAACCCCTCCAAGACACAAGTTTGTGCGTTCACCGCTAAAAAAACTCCATTTACTGTGGCCCCACAATTCCAGGGCACAACTCTTACCATCAGTAAGAGTATAGGGATCCTTGGTGTCGACATTTCCAGCGATGTTCAGTTCCGAAGTCACTTGGAAGACAAGGCCAAGCTGGCATCCAAAAAACTCGGTGTGCTTAATAGAGCGAAGCGGTACTTCACACCGGGGTAAAGACTGCTGCTATACAAGTCGCAGATTCGGCCCCATACTGCTGTCATCTCTGGGCGGGAGCACCTGGATACCAGCTTGGGCCCCTTGACTCGGTTCAAAAGCGAGCTGTGAGACTCGTCGACGATCCCGTACTCACAAGCGGTATTGAGCCCCTAAATCTTAGGAGAGACTTTGCCTCCCTATGTGTGTTCTACCGGTTGTATAATGGGTTGTCCTCCAAGGAATTGTTTGATATGATGCCCACGGCCACTTTCTATCATCGCACCGCTCGCCGTCGACAGGGAGTTCATGCTCACACACTGGAGCCGAAATGGTCCCGTAGAGTGCGGTTTCAGAGGAATTTCCTCCCGCGTACACTTGGATTGTGAAATGAGCTCCCTGCCGAGGTTTTCTCAGAGGGCTACAGTATGGAGTTCTTCAAAAGAGGAGTAAATAGGTTTTAAAAGGGTCGGCAACGCGCGTGTGGCACCTCTGGTGTTGCAAGTGTCCATAGGCTACGGTAACCGCTTACCATCAGGCGGGCCGTAAACTTGTTTGCCACAGTCGTGGTATAAAAAAAAAGAAAAATAATAATAATGAATGAAACATAAGCACCAAAGCCACAGACTTCTGAAACTAGAGTTATTTTATACCTGTTAGTGTGTTTTAATGAAGTCGGTTGTTTTTTTAAGTTTTTTTATAATTAAAAATACAAAACGTAAACATGTAAAATATGTTTCACTGTTCGTAGATTGCTGATCAATTAAAGACTAAGTAACTTAAAAATTATCGCTGCTTAATTGCTGGTTAATTGTATCAGTAATAGACCCACATAGTTGTGGAATATTTATTTTATTTTTATTTATTTAACATTTTCTTTTTGAATACTAATAATAATGCAAACAGAATTACCTGACCATAATCCTGGGCACTTCCCGAACTAACGTACAGGATTGTGGCACTGTTTCCAACTTTGTAATACTCAGCCTGAGGCAGCTTCAAGGCATCCATAACTGCGCCCATGGCCGCACCAACGTAGTGCAGTTGAGGGGAATTTGGTGGTAAGCTACGGTCACCATAACCGAACAGTACGTAGTTCCCGTGGCTGTGAATGTCCATGTATATCTGAATCCTGCCCTTATATGCCAAAAGTATGTCCCTGACGTACTGGATTTCTGGCTCGGAAAAGGGGTGGGTTCCAGGATAATCTAAATCGCAAGGATTGCTTGAGACTCCTACAGTACCGAAATTGACGTCGAAGTTCCTGTTGCCGTCAACACCGAAGCAAGTGGTACTAACTGCAAGGTTGACTGATCTCGTCTTACGCCAGAGACGATTCTGAAAAAAAGAAAATATTCATTTGAGACAAGGACAGAAAATATTTAAAAAAAACTACATAACTAAATCAGTCCGTGTCTAGCCGTCTCACGGTGCGCACGCGATGTCGCGATTTCCAAGTTTCTAAATCCTCGCGAAGTTGTCGTCTTGATAACGGACTGTGTTGTGTTGTGCTGTGCTCTGCCAATACAAAACTGTTTGTGCGCTATGTCGCTCATTACTGTGAAGTGTAACAGCTGCAATGTTGTTATTAACGAGTTATTAGCGTTTCTGCGCAACGTGCTGGACTTTATGGACGAAGAGAGTGTGCACCAGTTGTGTACCTCGTCTTTCTCTGCGGAGGAGATAGTGAAGGCTAAAGCTTTGTTGTTTGAGTCGATGCCTACTGGGAAGAAGATGCCTCTTCGAAGAAAAGATGGCAAAAAGAAAATGTCACGTGACCTCGATGACATGATTTGTCTGTTAAAAGGATCTAATGCAGAGCTTTTCCCAATATTTGTGGCGAGGGAACTACACAGGCTCCCTCCAGTCTCCTTTGACCATGTGGATGTCACTAGACTCCTAAAGGACATAGTGAATCTACAGAACAAGGTTAGTGTGTTAGAAGAAAAAGTTGTCACAACGGAACAATTTGAACACTTTAAGTTAGAAGTCGAAAATTTGAAACACGCATCGTTAGCTGACACATTCACGATGGATAGAAACATTAACAAAAGGAGAGGAGCATGTTTGAAAAACAGTATAACTTTGGACAGTGGCCCAATAGGCTTAGAATATGTGCCCATAAAATACTCTGCAGAAACAGCTGATTCAAAGTTAAACGGTCGGTCGGCAAAAAATACGTCAACAAAATCTGATCAGTGCGACTATAGCTACGTCTCTGTTTCACAAACGCAACAAGGTGAAACAGAGAATAGTCGGCACACAGGACACATCGGCGAGCGAGACGGGACAGCAGCGGCGCAGAGTGTGACAGGGACAGCAATCAGTCGGCGCGTGGAGGTGCCTACTGAGGTCTCTTGTGTGACGTCGTGCGTAGGCGAGGGAGACAGCGATGCGAGACTACAACCGGTTTGCGGCGCGAGTGTAACAGGGATAAAAGATCAAGCGATCAGTGATCTATCGAGTGCAGGCGCACTGGAGGCAGCGGTTTTGGATGATTCGGTGCGTAGTTCGAAGTTACCGATTTCTAATAAAACAGCCGTTTCTGTAGTCTCTGCGAATGAAAACCAACAAAATCTCTCTAGGGACTCCTATAGCAGTGCATTAGTGAGTAATTGTGCGGTAATACCAGAAGAGAATATGGAGTGGCAGGTTGTTAAATCTAAATCTGCTAAGAGATACAAACTGTTAGGTCAAAAAGGTTGTGCATCATCACCAAACGGCAATTTTAAAGCGGCGGAAGTTAAAGTCCCGTTATTTATTTCTAATGTGAGTAAAGAGACCAGTGAACAGGACATAATAAGTTATATTGAGAATAAAGTAAATGTTGTTGTGTCGTTAAAGAAAATCAATATGAAGACCGATAGGAAATACAACGCGTACAAACTGTTTGTCTCAAAAACAAAACTTGACATTTTCCTAAATAATAGGAATGCAGTGCTCTGGGGGGAGAGAGATGAATCGCAAATTAGTGAATATCATGACTTATGTCAGGAGGGGTTGCGATCCATCGATTTTCCTTCTGAGTTCACTGACTGTAGCCACGGGACATGTAATCTTAGTGCCCACAATTTAATAATAGACTCATTATACGACCGAATAGTGCAGGTCTTAAAAAGGGGGGCTATCCTAACCAAGGGTAGAAAAAATGTTAAATGTCGGAAAAAGGTACTGTGTGGCTGGAACAAACATGTAAGGGAAGCTCATTGGGATGCCAGGCTTAAGTATGAGGCGTGGGTTTTTCATAATCGACCATCGGTGGGCATAGTTTACGACCAAATGCGCGAGTCTCGTAACATTTTTAAAGGCAGGCTAAAGTGGTGTCGAAATCACCAAGATCAACTAAAAATGGATGTGATAGCGAAGTGTCGAGCTACTAAAAATTTTTCTCAGTTTTGGAAAGCTACCAAAAAATTGGATGTTAGGCCTGGCCTCCCGGTGAGTGTGAGCGGCTTAAGCGATCCGAATGAGATCGCTAATATGTTTCGCAACCATTTTAGAGTTCTATCGCCGATCGGTCCTCCTACCGCGCATGTTGGCACTGCGCCCTGCAGCCTGGGAGAGGAGCCTTTGTTGCGTTTTCCAGCAAGCCAAATCAGTGCTCTTATTAAAGGAATGACTAAGGGCAAATCTCCTGGGCATGACGGGCTCAGCGTCGAACACCTGAAATATGCTGGAGTGCACCTCCCGAGGGTCCTGTCTCTGTTATTTTCTATGTGCATCAGTCATGCGTACCTTCCAGCTGACCTAATGAAAACCACAGTGGTGCCCATATTGAAGAACGGGACAGGTGACATCTCAGATAAGGAAAACTACCGCCCGATCTCCCTCGCGACCGTGATAGCAAAGGTGCTGGACACTCTGTTTGATTCTGGCTTGCAAAAGTATCTAAAACTACACGATGCGCAGTTTGGGTTTCGGCCCGGACTATCTACTGAGAGCGCAATCTTAAGTCTCAAACACACTGTCCAGTACTACACAGATCGCAAGACGCCGGTGTATGCCTGTTTTCTGGATCTCTCCAAGGCCTTTGACCTCGTGTCTTACGAGGTGCTTTGGAGGAAGCTGGAGGACATTGATATGCCGGTGGCGATGTTAAATATTTTTAAATATTGGTACAATAACCAGACGAACTGTGTCAAATGGTCAGGCACTCTTTCCGAGTCGTACAGGCTGGAGTGCGGCGTGAGGCAGGGGGGGTTAACATCCCCAAAGCTTTTCAGCCGCTATGTAAATGATCTCATAGTGGAACTCAGCAGCATGCGTGTTGGATGCCGGGTGGGTGGTATTAGCGTTAATAATATCAGCTACGCGGATGACATGGTGCTGCTGAGTCCCACTGTTGGGGCGCTCGGAGAGATGCTGAAAGTTTGTGAAGCCTATGCCGAGTCACATGGTCTTATTTACAACGTAAAGAAAAGTCAGTACATGGTCTTTAAGGCCGCCGGTAAGTGTCCTAAAACCGTTCCACCCATTAGTTTGAATGGTAACAGTTTAGATAGGGTGGCGCAGTTCAAGTACCTTGGACATTACCTTACCGACGACCTTAAAGATGATGTCGACATAGAGAGGGAGCGCAGGGCTCTGTCAGTCCGTGGCAACATGCTGGCCCGTAGATTCGCCCGCTGTACGGAGCAAGTCAAGATCACTCTATTTAAGGCATATTGTCAGGGCATGTACACGGGTGGTCTATGGGTTAGTCATACAAAGAAATCCATGAACACTCTGCGCGTCCAGTACAATAACATTTTCAGGATGATGTTGGGACTTCCTCGTTTCTGCAGTGCCTCCGGGATGTTCACGCAGACTCAGACTGATGGTTTTCATGCCGTCATTCGGAAAAAAGTCGTCTCACTTATGAGGAGGGTACGGGGGAGTCACAACAGCATCCTGAAAACGATAGCTGAGGATGTACGTGCACCTGTGTTGAGGCATTTCGCTCGTTTGGTGGTCTCTAGGGAGGTATCTCCCTATTGGTTATCTTGACGTGGCGGGATGTCTCAGCGCAGGGGTATTTTATGTATTTTGTGTACCTACTTAGAGGATTAGATGTATGTGATTGTCTATTTGTAAGTGTTTGAACTAACAATAGTTTTTTAAGTTGTTTGTATACTAACCTTTGGATTTTTTAGTTGTCCTAAAATAAATAAATTTGATTTGATTTGATTTGATTAAATCTAATATGTAAAAAAAGAAAAACTTATGCAAGGTGAAAATATGCCACGATACATAGAAAAATATAATAAATATCGCAGCGCTGAAGGCAATACATTTAACACTATTTACATTTGTTTTTACAGTGGAGCTTGTGGGCTTAATAATAACAGCCTTACAGGTCGATCGAAGGTTAAGCTATGCTTAACAAGGTTAGTCCGTGGATGGGTGACCATTCATTACATATATTATCAAGACTCCTCCGTGCCTCGGAAAACACGTTAAGCCGTTGGTCCTGGCTGTCAATTGTAGATCTTTGACAGTCATTACGGTAAGTCAGAAGCCCGAAAGTCTGACCACCAGTTTAAATAAATAAATATTTCACAACTTTTCACACAACACCATATAGTCCCAAGTTAAGCTTGAGAGCTTGTGTTATGGGTACAAAACAGCTGATAAACATACTTATATATTTCGAAATACATACATATTATACAAAAAATACACCCAGACACAGAACAAATGATCGTGCTCATCACAGAAACATTTGTCCTGGGTGGGAATCGAACCCACGACCTCCGGCATAGCAGTCAGGATCACTAACTACTAGACCAACAGGCCAGTCAAAGTTTAACCAAGAGGTATCTTGTTACCCAGTAACTGAGTTGTGGAGGTCTGACAGGCAGTTGCTCCGGTTAAACTGGAAGCCGACCCCAGCTTAGTTGGGAAAAGCCTAGGTTGATGACATTTGTTTTTACAGGGTAGAAACCTTGATTTATATACAAATGATTCTAGAACCACCAGCGTCACTTCTAATCACCATTTAATAGTGATTTCTGTCCAAACCAGTAAGGCACTACTTTCATTTGAACATTAAAGTAGTGACTTATTTACTTTTTATTACAAAATAATCCTATTAAGTTATATAGAAATTAAGCTTTCTCACGGTTTTTACAGTTTTAAGCAAAAGTAACAGTGCAAAAAAAACGTGAATTTAGTTGAAAACCTACAAAAAAAATCGATACTGGGGTCAGAATTGTATAAAGAACGCATGTGTCCAGACATGCGAGCCATGCGAGGTCCCTTCCACTCTTAATGAGGTGGAATGATAAGCTGTCGAGCCAAGTCAGCTAAATCAAGAAACACAGAACTGGTCACTGTTGGTGGCTGTTAGAAAGGCTAACGTTAACAATTTCTTGAAAAAATATTTAAAGAATAGATAGTGAAATACTACAATTCTTTATACGACATGTTTTCTCACCTCGGTATGTGAGAACTCGTAGCCGTCAGGGTTGACAAGCGGCATGATGATCCAGTCCACTTCGTTGAGCAGGTCTCTGTCCTCGGTCCTCAGGTTCTCCACCAGCCGGTAGATGGAGTACAGGGTCACTGGAGTGGTCACCCACTCACGTGCGTGGATCATTGCGTCCATGAAGTAGATCGGCTTGCTGGGGTCGTTGAAGTTGGTTGTTGATATCTTTGTAAAACAGATAGCAGTAAATTCATTATTGTGACGAAATGGAACTTAAAAGTAAAACCATATTCAATAATGTTCTTCACTAGCCACAAGGACAGCCTAGTAGGATGCAACAATAATGGCGATAAATCTATTACAAAGCAAAGAGCAATATTACAGACGCCAGCATATTATATCAACCTACTCCAATGTGTCAAATTTCTTTGATAGGTTTTCAACTTTATTTTAAACAGAATAAGGTTCAAGTTTTTTATTCATATTTTATCATTTTATTTATATTTCTATTGTGGTATAACTCATATGGGTACACATCACTGTGTACCCATATGAGTTGTTGTTGCTCGAAATAAATGTATTTTATTTATTATATTTATTTATTTATTTTAATTGAGAAAATTTGACAGTTTGGGGTAGCTTGATGAGCTGGCGTCTGTACATGATTTATATCATTTAAACCAAACCAGTAGAATTTGTTTAGAAGTAAAATGTACTTACAATCGATACACACTAAAAGGTTATAACCAATTTTTTTATTGCACATCGTGTGTTAACTATGTATTTAAATTTATTAATTAACATCTGTGATAACAATTTTTCAAAGATTTATTGAAATCCCACTTACCTTTAAGTATTTGATGTCTCGACCTTCGAAGCTCTTCCCAGCGTTGACCAGTGACACCAAGCCTGGGTACTGTGCGGCCACTCTCTCCATGTAAGCATTAATCTGATAACCAACACAATTCATAAACAGAAATCCGAAGAAATTGTATCTGTCTTATTTCTCGGTTAAGGACCTATTTATGCGAAGTAGCAAAATAAAATTTTACTTTAGTAAGGGAGGGAAAAACAAATTTAATTAACCAGTACCTATAGCTAAAGCCTGGGACCCCTAAAACCTAAGTAGATACTCCAAATTAGTCGATATTACTAAATTACTTTAGGTACTACATACCTAAATATATTATTCTACTGTCTAAGCTACTTATTTACCGTTATTGTTGCTGGGGAGTTTATTCTTCTCTTTCTTCCCAGGAAGTGGTGAAAGGCACTTATTTTTGGGGACTTTCTTGTGAGTTGTAGCCATTCAAAAAGAGTTGATTCTTAGTCAAGTCTCATTTAAATTCAACATCAAAAATCTTTATTTAAATTAAGCTGTGAGCCAGCACTTTTTCGACGTCAAAAAAAATACATAAGACAGTCCCCCAAAACGCCCACGCTTCACCACTTCCTAGTGTTTTTGCTGGTACGAATAAGTGGTGGAACAAACTCGCTCATTTGAAACATTTTAATTGAAATTGGTATGCAAGCGTAATTTCACCACGTTTTATAACCAACAGAGATTAAGGTTACGCACCTCATCATATCGCAAGTAGTCCTGGAATACCATCCTTTGAGACCTACTTCTCTTCCACATTGATACTTCTTGTTCGTGTGTCTCGAGAGCTCTGAAATGTAAATTGTTAAGATCCTCCAAACGAAAACCTGACAAAAAGATCTGTAATCTATTATAAACATTAAAAAAGATTTTCTGCTGGTGCTTCTGGCTACTTCACAAAACAGACCGAATATGTTGTGTAATCTAATTTTATTCATGCCATCTCCCAGATTTAAGTCGACTTGGTTAAAAATGTTTGTTGATATTGCTATTTTATTTCAATATGTTTGTTGCATTGATTTTATATTAGACTTAGTTTAAAATAACTAATAAAAATTGTAGTTTTGCAATTGAATATACCTTATGCTCTTGTAATAAAGTTGTCAAACTTTCAAAGAAATTTGTCAGATTGAGAAAGTTTGATATGCTGGCCTCTGTACCCTTATTCAAAGCTTTAAATTCAAATCACAATCTTACTTGGCAACATTTTCAATATGCACATAGTGCGATATTTCTTGATTGTCCAGCGCCTTCAAAAACGCCTCCTTATTTTGCGGCGCCACCATGAGCAGCGCCTCCCTGCCGTCTACCATACCGAACTGCCACGGGTCCAGGTCCAGCTGCACTTCTAGTTGCTGTAGCAGCGCCACGTCCAAAGAGTTGCGAAGGTGGACTCCGTGGACTGTGTATCTGGAAGACGGGATACGAAATCATAGAACAATCATTCCTAACTACCGCTCAGTCTTATAGCAGAGACTAGCCAATTCTGTACGTAAACAAAATTGGCTAGTCTACCCGTATGGGTATCAATTGAATTTACCAATTGTTAGAAAGATTAAAAAGTAAGTCAGGAGGTCATAGGAAATAAACCAATCAGAATTCTAATCGTTATTGGACATTCAAGGTCTATTAATAATCAATTTAATCATCAACCTAGAAGCAGCATATTATAATAACATATTATTAGCATATCATTATTTAATGTTTAAGTAACTTCCTGTGAATAAGTCTGTTTCGTCAATAGTTTCACTTTGAGGTTAAGTTCATTATAAAACATAAGTAGAGAGGGACTCATAAAATGATGAATCGTTAATAAATGAGTGACAAAATTAAATCATTGTTGCGTTCTTCCATCGGGATCGAGTAGTAGTCCGAAGTCTTAATTTGTACCTAGTTTTTTATTGGGAAATACAGGCGTGCTGTTTTGTTACATTTAAAACAGTCAAATCTTACCTGGAGTAGGCGTCGTGGTTTCCAGCGTGCGCCAGGATCATCACACTCCCCACAACACATAATATCAATAATGGTCTGGTCGCCATCGCTGTAGACGACTGTCCTACTCACAAGGTACTGGTGATACAAATCGCTGGCGTTTACTTATCTTCATTATTTTATCTCTAACTGGATATTTTACTGGTACAGATGTAATCGATGTAATTGTAGTTGATAATGTCACTTTTATTGATTGATAAAAGCCGATAATGACTGTGGATTTTTGTGAGTTATTTTCTGCTGCTGGTAGTTGCTGCTTTATATATTTTGTTCAAACAGGTAATATAACTTTTATTTCGTGTAAAAGAAAGAAAAAGAATACCAAATTAAGAATGTATCTGGAATGAAAGAATTTGGAAGAAAGAAGATTGTTACAAAATGGCTTTATCACTTGAATCCTAACTTTATTTATTGATATTAAATTCCAGCACTTTGAACTACACTTCACTATTTACATACAGAATCGTATTATTGAATCGGTCCATGCTACGGCGTAGCAGTGCTACGTGGCTACGCGGCTTTGACGTGCTACGTGTGACAGCGAGTCTTTGCAAGTCTGTGAGTAGCGAAATGCCGCAAATAGTTGATATATTTATGTGAGGTTAAGTTATTTCTCGCGAGTGGAGGGAATACTAATGTTGGCGGAGATACAAGTCGAGCGCAACTGTGTCGAAAAGTAGCCGTTTTTGGAACTTTACCCTTTCTACTGAATTACATCAAAAGGGGTAAACGGCGAATGATTAAGGTAAACATGTTTGCATTTGTATGCATTGTAGCTATATTTCTGACAAACGGGACTCTTAGAACTTCTAGTTATTTATTTTCATAAGTATTAAAATACATTTGACTAAGAAGCATCTCATGTCTAATGTATTTTTAAGATACCATATTAATATGATGGCTTATTTTACTGGGTCTTTAACTAAGAAATAACTTTGATCGCCTTTCAGTTTTGTAACGTGATAAATCTTTAATCATTTAACTAATATAACGAACGCAAAACAACATTGAAAATCAAATCTATCAAAAACCAACGTACCATTGTTTTTTAGTTAACCTTCACAAATTCATGAAAGCTTTGAATTTCAAAATAACTATTTAACTCCGACAGCGTATAAACTGTCCCGCTAATGTTAAAAAAGTCCAATAAATTTCAAGTAAATTGAAAAAATAACCGGCCTGTGAGATTGAAATTCTAACAATTCTGCTAAAAAAAAAATGTTTATTTCGTCGCAACATGATAACATTTAATTACGAAATTTTAACAACAACATAATCGAGAATTAACTGGTAATATAAAAACCAAATAACATCAATCATAACTAATCATATAAAGTAAATGCCTTAATTCGGCGGATATACGAGTGGAAACGATCGCGAACAATCTCGGTTACACGCGGAAGTGACCAAATCATTTACATAACAATTCAGTGTTACCGAACTATCGGGAGCTTGTGAGAGGAAACCCTGACGATACTGCACTGTTTTCATAACATAACATCACGCGTCTATTCCCAAAAGGTTTAGGCAGAGGTGTACCATGTATAGGTACCGTTATAACCGACTAGCGGACGTCACGAGGTTCCGTTAAAATACAGGCATGAAAAGTAGCCTATGTCACCCAAAACTCAAAAGTTAACTGGCAGCTGCTGAACACCAGTGTTTAACTTGCGAGTGTTTACATGATGTCCACAACCCATTTAAATAAATAAAATTTTTGTTTATTGATGGCAACTAGGCCCAACTGTTAGTAACAATGTTCTTAAAAGCTACTGTTAGTAAAAAACAAAAACAAAAAAAAATACTAATTATTAGGTGCGGGATCTTCTGACCAACACCTCCACAGCGTGCGACAGCCAGGGTGCATCGAACTTCTCTATCAACGTACTTAGGATGGGGTTAGAACTAAATCGCACTCTTGACAGTATGAAGTTGGTTTTTTTGCGTATTATGGCGTAAAAGTCATCAGTATGCGCATGTGCGAACATACCGGACGCACTACAATAGCGCGGTAGTCCCAACAGCATCCTGAAGCAGTTATTATACTGAATACGCAGGGCGTCTAGGACCTCTTAGTATGCCTTACCCACAGGCCGCTCGTGTAGAATTTTTGGCAGTACGTTTTAAACAGTGTAATCTTTACCCCAACACCACAACGAGCGAATTAAATTAATTTACTTTGACAGGCCTGTTGGTCTAGTAGTTAGTGGCCCAGGCTGCTATGCCGGAGGTCGTGGGTTCGATTCCCACCCAGGACAAATATATGTGTGATAAGTATATTTATCAGCTGTTTAGTAACCACAACACAAGCTCTGCTTAGCTTGGGACTAGATGGAGTTGTGTAAAAGTTGCGGAATATTTATTATTTAATTTATTGGGTAACGCAATGCTTCCTCACTAAACTGGCTGTCAGACTTGTGGGGTTCTGACGCCAGCCGTGGTCATGACGATTGTCTTAATATGCAATGAATTGCCACCCATTTGCAGACAACCTCGACAAGCGTAACTTAACTTTCAATCAACCCGTGCGCCGGCTATTTATCCACGAGACTCACAATTAGTTTCACCAATAGACATGAATAAAGTCTTAAAATAAATTAGTAATATACATGTCGTAACTTTGTAGTGAAACCACGTAGTTAGTGGCGCGCGCTGTTACGTACCAAATAATCTATCACGTGGTAATTTAATGAATTTAAATACTAATTCAACTTTAGATTAGGAATTTGCATTTAAAAAAAAAGCGACGCACGTGTAAGTTTACTGGCTTAGACAAGTTTATTGCATTTAGTTTCCTAGATGAAATTATATCGTGGAAACTAATTGAACATGTACACATATGAGATTATGTAGGTGTTTCAAGACTCCAGGTTGAAATGTTTAGTAAAATAGGTTTGAATACTAAACAGAGAATTACCAACGTGTACGTGACGAAATATTGTTCATTAGGAAGACTTTGTAGTTGATTCGCGATTTATAAACAACAAGTAAAATAAGGAAGATTTTATTCGGCACACAATTTAACTCGAATTACAAGAACATGCAAACAACAGAATCGCAAAAGGTCTTCGAAATATCTTACGAAGCGCAACAATGTACAAATTAACAATATAAGCGGTAAAACGGACGTAACACGTACGGAATGTGTTTGCGGGATTCCGGGATCCCGGGATCCCGGGCTGGTGAGGGATTTGAATGGGGATTGTGCAAAACTAAGCAATTTTAAGTTCCGAATGCTGACGCGCGTGATTTTGCAGTTGCGATTCGCAATTACGTAGCTGGCAGTGTGGCAAGTTGTTCGCGGGAATATTTCAACGTGCTGTTTTGTATTAAGGTTTCACTTTGTCAAAAACCAAAAAGAACGAGTCGATCTCGTACACCAAGAGTCATTTGGTAGCTAAAATATATAACCACATTTTATATCAAGTATTTGGTATCTACCCTGGTATTTAACCTTTCAATCGTATCAATTAGAGATACAATAGAAAGACGATGACAGCGCGGACACCGGTGTCCTCTCGGGGTTTATTGAATAAATAGGTTTCTTAAAATGAAAAAAAATAATTTTTTTTTTTGCTTGCTGATTTAGCGGCAGTTCAACATTCAAATTTTATTTATTATTTTTTTAGTTACACAGATTGTACCTACCACCAATTACGTACACAGATTGTATGCTAAATGTAAATGCAACAGTGCAACAATCACTTAAAGGTAAACCAGCATGTATATAGAAGTTGTACATTTGAAATATTAATCTAGACTTGAGAAGTAGGTACAACAATAACTTTAGCTGGAAAATATTACTATACGTAAAATATTAAGGTAAACCAGGCCATTTAAAAGTCAATAGAATATTCGTTGCCAAGCCAACAAACACAACCGTCTCAAATTAAATACAAATAGCTAGAGCAACTATTAAATTGCGTCTAATTGGCAAAAGCCTCTCCTAATTCAGAATGTACAAATACCATAACATAAAGCCCGTTACACATCAAAGCGCGTCGTTATCCGTTGAACACAAATCCAAGTCACCGCAGCTTCGCCCACAGTGAACACCGGCCGTTTGAACTGCGGCGCCAACCTTTGCATAGTATCTATGTACACGACTATCCGTGTGTTTGTAAGCTTCAGACAACCGACAATCTGTCTCCGCACGACTTAATTAAAGTCCAAAAACGTTTCAATGTTTTGCTTATACTACTTAACCGTAGTTCTATATGAGATGCTAATGTGGGGCGATGTAGCGTCCATTTTACACTGTACATTTGTACATTAATTTGTGTACAATAGGCATGGTGCTGGTGTACAATGATAAAAAAATAATCCACGAGTATTATTAGTACCTTAGATTAAGCGCATTAAAATTAGGGAGGGAGAGTTTGTGACGTCATAATTCTGTGTAAAACGGTACTGGTTTGTGACGTCATGCGATATTTTGACTTGAAGGTATCGTCGCATTTTTTTTTGATTACGTGAAAAATTTGTGTGTAATATTATGTTCTAGTAATCTAGATGAGAGGTTAAAAACTAAACTTTTGTCGTCTAGCCTATTGTAAAATGGATGGGACATTTTTTTAATAAAGAAAAAAAAGGAGACGAAGTAAGTCTATAAATATTTAAGTATTATAACAGGTGGAGAGCAGAGGTGGCCCAGTGGTGGCGGCCCCGACTTACGAATAGTAAGTCGTGGGTTCGAACCCAGGCAGGCGCATTACTTTGTGTAGTTTTTTTCATCACAACTGCTTTAAAAAACTGTGAAGGAAAACATTGTGAGGAAACCGGCATGTCCTAGAACCAAAAAATTCGAAGACATGTGACATCTACCAATTTGCACTGGGCCCGCGTGGTAGATTATGGCCCATACAAAGTACGCGCTTTGACGTGGAGTTGCGGATACCAGCCCGGTATTAACTTTTTTTATTATTACAGGTGCCGTTCTGTAATTTCTACCTGTATGTATGTGTATTTAGTTAAATTATAAAGTAAATTATCATAATTAATTATGTCGATTTCCAACCTCCACGTGTACAATGTTGCGGGAAAAAGTTAGTGAAACATAAATAGCTAATTAGGGTGTGCGAAAACATGTGGATACAGCTGAGTGTCAGGATTACGGATTACTGTGAGTGACACTTTATGTGTTTCGGATTTTGACAGAATAAGGAAGGAAAGCTTACGGTTGTCTGTCACACACATGTCGCTGTGATTCAAATGAAAACTGAGTCGTGTTTTTGTAAGCTGTGTTACCTCCCATATTAGTGTACAAAGACGATATTAGTGTACTAATAACAACGTTTCACAAATCGCCATCTAGTCCCAAGCTAAGCAGTGCTTGTGTATTGGGTACTAGACAACTGGTAGACATACTTATTACATTACAAAATACATACATATTGTAGATAAATTACACCCAGCCACAGAACAAATAATTGTGCTCATCACACAAACATTTGTCCTGGGTGGGAATTGAACCCACAACCTCCGGCATGGCAGTCATTGTCACTAACTACTAAACCAACTGGCCAGTCTACATTAATTAAATTTCCACGATTGGTTCTCGCTCCTCCCTTCAACATAAGCACTGCCTTAACATCGTAAATATGCCTGTTCACTGTGAGACCAAGATGGCCGACTCGGCCGACCCTATGATTCCTCTGAAATGACCCAAAAAACGGTTAAAAGCCTTTGTCTTAGATCTGGCGAATTAAATTAGTATTTTTTGACGGGCTTAGAATAGAACATTTTGTTGAAGATACGGAAATATTCTACCATCCAAGAAACAGCTTTATTGATAAGAAATAGGGTTGGATTTTGAAGGATGGACGGGAAATGGACCTTAAAAATCACAATGTAGAATAATATTTGTTTAAGAATACTTGAAGCTCAATCAGAATATCTGATTCTGACATTAAAAGGTCTTGGCTTATTTTATAGGGGGCTCGGTTCTCGGCTAGCGAGCACTTTTGTTCACTCTACACTTTGTTTTGGATTTCGTATTAAAGGGAAATTAGGTATGTCCCTCCCTATACTAGAATTTACTCGAGAACATTATCAAAGGGGTGATAAGTAGGTACATAGATAGACATTATCTCACATTACTGACAGAACATTTGATAGTTATAACTGTGAAATGAAAAAAAGTGATGAAATGCTTGAAACTGTAAAGTACAATTAAATACTGCATGTAATAAAACACACGGAGTAGCTTCCACAGACTAACAACATTCTTTATTGTCTCACAGATTAAAGTAACCACAGAGTAATAATAGTATTTTGTTACATAAAATAACACCACCACTTAACAAAATAATCCAAAATTTAACTACCAATTTTTGTAGCTACCCAAGTTAACTATACCCATTCTTTTCATAAAAGCATTATGTTTTACATTACTTAAGCTTTTAGTCAAAATATCAGCTGGCATTACGGATGTGTTTAAATATTTTATTTTTATTAAACCCTGCGCAACTGCCTCTCGCACAAAATGAACTTTAATATCTATGTGTTTTGTTCGTCTGTGGTATAAACAGTTCTCAGACAGTTTTTGTGCACCCTGATTATCATTATACAATACAACAGGCTTTTTGTCTCTATGAATAATTTCAAACATAAGATTCTTTAAAAAAATTGCCTCTTTACTGGCTTCGCAGACTGCCAAATATTCTGCCTCTGTACTAGATAAAGCAACAGATTGTTGTTTCCTACTCTCATGAGAAATAACAGAACCAGAATATATAAAACAGTATCCTGTATAAGACTTTCTATCCAAGTTGTCTGATGCCCAATCAGCATCTACGAACCCAGTTATATCTAAATTATTCTTAACAAACATTAATCCAAAGGATTTAGTACAACTTAGGTATTTCAAAATTCGTTTAGCATGTTTCCAATGTGTTTCTGTACAGCAATTGTTAAATTGACTCATATAACTTACACAATAAGATATATCAGGTCTTGTTAAAACAGAAAGATACATAAGGCTGCCAATAAACTGTTGGTATGGAAATTTTGGTTGTACATTTTCAGTTTTCTCAAGTTTTAATTTAATTTCCATAGGTGTGTTTACTTCTTTACAATTTTCCAAATTAAATCTACTCAACAGTTTCTCTATGTAGCGTTCTTGACTTACATATATTTTACCTCTCTCTATTTTAACATCCATACCTAAACATTGCCTTAACTGACCTAGGTTTTTCAGCTTAAACCTACTACTTAGCTGGTCTGTTAAGTATTTAACTTCCTCTTCACAGTTTGAGAATACAAAAAAATCATCAACAAACAATGCTATGAATATCTTAACATTTTCAGTAACTTTTATAAATAAACAATTTTCATAACTAGACTTCCTGTAACCTAACTCTTGTAAACAGTCATCAACTCGTTTATACCAAGCCCTAGCAGACTGTTTCAATCCATAAATAGCCCTGTTTAGTTTTAACACCTTACCTACATTAGTTGCACATTTTAAGTTTGGAGGTAAATCCATATACACAGTTTCAGTAAGATAGCCATTTAAAAAGGCTGTAGTGACATCCAGGTGAGTTGCATTCAAGTTCAAGTTAACACTAATTGCAAATAACAATTTCAAAGTTGAATATTTAATAACTGGTGAAAAAGTCTCTGAATAATCAATTCCTTCTCTTTGGGTGAAGCCCTTAGCCACTAGTCTTGCCCTATATCGCACTGTGTTATCACTATTCAGTTTCTTCTTGAAAACCCATTTACACTGCACCACTTTACTGTCACTAGGTCTGTCCACCAATGTCCAGGCACTGTTATCACTAAACGATTGTAGTTCCTCCTTCATGGCTTCGCACCAAGATTCTTGTTCTGCACAATTCATCACCTCCTCATAGGTGAGATTGTCTTCTCCACATATATCCACACTATTACACGTACTGAGATTACTGTACCCAAACCTCTCTGGTTTTCTTCTAACACGCTTCCCTGATACTGGGTCACGTTCATTCTCTCTGAGACCTTCTGCCTCCTCATATGCACTATCAAAAGTTTCACCAGAACTTGAGTCAGAGGTACTTTCAGTATCATCTGGTATATAAGTGTTGTCAGTCTCATCTAATATTGTGTCTTCTATAAGTTTTTTGTCCTTCTCCTCCACCTCTGCTTGTACCATTATCATATCTGAGTCGCTTTTCTGCTCCATGATAACAACATCTCTGCTGGTGGTCATACGTTTTGTATGTGGATTGTATAACCTATAACCCTTAGTGTTTTCAGGATAACCAAGAAAGATGTATTGTTGTGCTTTCTTATCCCATTTGGTTCGTTTTGCTTTAGGAATATGAACCATCGCAGGACTTCCAAATATCCTTACATGGCTGAGATCAGGTTTCTTGCCCGTCCAGAGCTCGTATGGTGTTTTATGTAATCCTGAAGCCAGTGTTCTATTACGCAGATACACTGCAGTATTGACTGCTTCTGCCCAAAATTCTTTATCCATTTTGGACTCAAACAAGAGACACCGAGCTCTCTCAACTATTGTCCTGTTCAATCTTTCACACATGCCGTTTTGTTCTGGAGTGTGTGGGTTTGTTTTCTGATGTGCAATTCCACTTTTCTTCAGAAAACTCTCAAACTCTAGAGAACAGAACTCTCCGCCATTGTCTGTCCTCAGTATCTTTATACTCCTGGCTGCCTGCTTTTCAACCATAACTTTAAACTCCTTAAAGTACTTAAGAGCTTCATTCTTCATCTTAAGAAAAAATACAAAGGCCATTCTGCTGTAGTCATCAATGAAAAGTAGGAAGTATCTGGACAATCCTAGTGAGACCCGTTCCATAGGTCCACACAAGTCCGCATGAACTACCTCCAGCACACGTTCACACCTGGATCCACTGTGTGAAAAAGGTAATTTTGCCATCTTCCCTTCACAACATGTGACACACTGGGATATGTTAATTTCAGCCTTATCCGAGAAAGAAACACCCTCTACAGCACCATTTTTCATATTGGTTAGATCTCTACTATTGATATGACCTAGTCGTCGATGCCATAAATTACTGGTAGTTGCTAATGTTGCACCCGCAAACAAATGATCATTCTTTATGTCCAACTTGTATACTCCATTGACTAGGTGTGCTACACCAACAAGTACATTATTGCGATTATTTATTTTGCAAACATTTTCTTCAAAAGTAACTGTATTTCCATTATGGATCAACTCACTAACTGACAGAAGGTTGGTAGTCAAGTTAGGTATACATAAGGCATTTTTCACTGTAATTCTGAGTTCTAAACCATCCACTATTGTTGTTAACTTTGTATTTCCTGAGCATAATACTGATACTGTTTGTTTATTAGCTACAACTATGTTCTTCACAACTGGTTCGTCGGACACATCAAACAAACATTCTTTGTTGGTAACCATATGAGCGCTGGCTCCGGAATCAATAAACCAATCATCTTTGCTGAAAGTCGATTCTAAGAAGAAGGCACTAAAGACTGCACTTTCTTTATCTTTGGTAGACTTGCACTGGTTTTTATAATGTCCGAGTTGTTTACATTTGAAGCAACGAATTTGTTTTTCTTGTTTCGAATTTGACGTTTTTGACTTTGACGTATCTGCAGTGCTACCAACTTTCTTGTTGTTACCGCGCCGCTGCCAACTTGAGAAAAACGCGCCATTCGTTTCAGTACTGCCAACCTCTGCACTCATATCCAACAATTTGACCTTGATGACGTCAGTGCTGACGATTAACCCAGAATGCTCGATTGCCATGATCATCGGTGAAAATTTATCGGGTAATCCTGCCAGCAAAAGGCACCCGACCCATTCATCGTTGATTTGAAACCCTGTACCTCGCAATTTTTGTGCTGTATCCACAATCTGGGATACGTAGTCCGTCATTGTCCCGCTTTCTTCTAGCCGAATTGAAATTAAGTGGCGTAGTAAGCTGATTTTCCTTTGGAATCCTGAATCGTCGAAAAGAGTTTTCAAACGATTCCATACATCTCTGGTGGTTTTCTCGTTTTTTATGTGCACGTACAATGATGAATCAATGGTCATGATCAGCTTTGCTTTTGCTTTTAAAGCTTCAGTATCCACCACTGCTTCTGTATTTTCTGTTTTTATATTTATTCCTTCTAGTAATAGGAAGTTTTCTGCAGCAAACGCCCACTCGTCATAGTTCTCTCGACCCTTGAGTTTTGGAATATTTGCTATGTAGCTACCGGCCATTTTTAAAAACAACTGCCGATGAGCGATGTCGCAATATAAAAACGAAGAAGCTTGTTATACCTTTTTAAGTATTTTGTATTTCTTTTGCACTTATTTTGTAACAAACGATAGACTACTAATTTTCGAGGCTACTAGCACGAGCAATGATTTTTATTAATTTTAAACTGATAAAATTATAGGTCTGGGCCCATAACCTAATAAAACACACGGAGTAGCTTCCACAGACTAACAACATTCTTTATTGTCTCACAGATTAAAGTAACCACAGAGTAATAATAGTATTTTGTTACATAAAATAACAGCATGCTTATTTTGCAGGAAAACAAATGGTTATTTAGTTAAGTTATAACATATAAGTATCGCTGCCCACTGGGAATACATGGATAAATATATCCATGTATTCCCACGGGAACGGGAACTACCCGGATGGAACCGCGTGACGTCTGCTTGTAACAAATAAAGAAGCAATTATTAATTTATATTAAAGGATATTAGTGTACAAAGATATTGTAGCTTTCCAACGGAGAAATAATTTTTCAAATCGTTTGAGTAGTTTTGGAGCATACTTATTCAATGAAACAAACACACAATCAAATTTTTCCGCTTTTTAATAATATTATAATTAGTAAGTATAAACAACATACATCTACCATTAAGGCCAACCAATGTGCTAAATGTGCCTTAATTAAGTCCAACTTAAACTTTACGTATAACTAATTAAAAACAAAGCATTTCCTGTGAATTCAGTCCCACCCAGTCAAAAAAAACACTGATTTTCATTGCTTGTAATTATAGCTCTTGTTTTTCTCTTGTAATTACTGACTCAACAATTTCTGTCATATTGAGAAAGTATTTTAATAACAAATACTTACCGACAGACAGTTAGTCGAATTCACTGACCGGTTCCGTACTATTGCGGGAAAAATATAACCTTATTTTCAAAGTAAGACTAACTTTCTGCGACCGCAAAACTAAGTTTATTTGCAATGGGTTTTTTTGCTAATTACCAGAAAACTGTAATGTTAGTAGGTACATTACAGTTTGCCAGAAAACTTGCTAGTTTTCGTGTAATACTTAATAGGAGAACTAGCAAGTTTTAACTTTTATATTGCATTAACATTAGCCTGTAACATTAGCTTTTATATTAATTCACGTGTTATAAAAGTTGAAAAGCATTGAAATGAAATGACATGGAATGATATTTATTTCTGTCAATAGATCTTCCCAGGTTCACATTTTTTTAAAACTAAATGGCATTTCCAACTGATTATTTATAATTTGTTTGTAATTTCAATGTTATAACGTTAGTTTTTTTTAAATAAGTACCTGTGACACAGACATAGTCGCACCGTAAGAATTTCTTTTAAAGATAAAGACAAAGATATACCATTACCATTTTAATACGGAATATTAAAAAAAGACGTTATTTTTAGAACATTTCTTAAAGTACGTTCATAACAAAGTTTCAAAGACAGCACACATACGTAGAATCATAAGTCCTAAACGTCAAAATAACGACTCACACCGCGGAGCGTCGCGGTTCAATATTTTTGTTAAATCGCCCACAATAAAGTTTTATTCGCTGTTTTCTTACTACTCTTTCAGTTCAGCATTGGGCTCGTAAATAACACACTCGTCTTCGCACTAAAAATATTATTTGAGAAACTTTTTGAGACCTCTTTGTGGGACAGAAGGTTCACTTCAGTATATATGGGATGGAAGGGTCATGACTTCAGTTAAGTGATTGTTCTAGACGGTAATATTTATTTTAAAATTTTGTTGAAAAGCGCATAAGAAAATCCTCATCATTTGGATCTAACCTGCTTATTTTTTTTTATTAAAAATCAAATAATTTATTTATATCATTAAAAACTCATTGTGTTAGACGCAACACAAGTTTTTTACACTTGAAAGTCGATAAATTCGGCGATATCTTTTGGTCGATGTTTCTTTTCGCTGAAGACTTACCGAATAGTCAATTTTGATGGCATGATTTATAAAGGCCTTGCTTCAGACTTTTTTTGTACAGGCAATTATAAATATTGATGTGCTTAGATCTTTTAAATCTTTTAAAGAGAACATCTTTTAAATTTATTTCCTGGCTTTTGCCTCTTTTGACATTCAGCTGTCGAAAGATGAACAAAAAGGTTGAATGAAAATCTCAACCATCCTTTTCTTTTTTTATTGAATTTATTTTGAAGGTTCACTTGGTGGAGGAAAAAGACCGCAACCTTAATCAGCAGAATGAGGGCTAGCCGCAACAACATTTAAAAAACCTTATATATCCTAAATTATTATTATTACTTGTCAAATGCTGTGGCCCTTCTGCAGTTATGTACTCCGTGATGGTTCGTGAACTTGCTACTAAAGATAGGAATTTATTGTCAAAAACATTGTACAGCCGGGATAAGTACTTAATCCCCCGAGGGTCGTCTGTGAATTGGGAACATATCAATAAAAATATTGTAGTTTCGGATAAAACTTACTTTCAGCATTATTTGTTTAGATTATTTACTCGAGCTAAACTCCAAACTATAAATAGAATGAAAGGCGACTAAGGAAATATTCTTATAAGGCAAGTGCGAGATTAAAAACCGGTAAAGGACGCTCTACAAGGACATTCACAGACCTTATTGGTGATGTTCTTCAGAAAGGTCAGGCGTTAGAAGATGAGCTGGTACGTAAAAGAAAGCTATTAGAGTATGTTAGGATCATAGTTGAGCAACATGCGTAGCGTAATCACCGAAGAGATGGGTACGTCGACAAAGAATCGATAAACTGACAGATGGTACAAACATTGCTGCCGATTATATAGGTTAAGAATAACATGTTGGCACGCAGGTTTGCTCGTTGCCACGAGCATGTTAAGATCTCGCTTTATAAGGCGTACTGCCAGACTCTCTACACAAACAGACTGTGGTTTTGCTATACACAGAGAACGCTCAGTGCTTACGCGTTCAATATAATAATGGGTTCAGGATGCTACTGAGGCTTCCCCGTTTCAGTAGTGCATCTAGCATGTTTGCAGAAGCCCGCGTTGATGGCTTTCACGCCATAATACGCAAAAAGACTGCCTCCTTACTGCGCAGAGTGCGGGGCAGCACTAATAGCATCCTGAACGTAGTCGCTGACAAACTAAATTCAGCATTGATGCAAACTTTCATGCGGGTTCTAGTTAGACCGTGTCAATTTTCTAACTGACCCTGAAACATATAGTCACCCAGTCCTGTTATTAACACTAGAATATAAGGTGTGTGTATTACTATAACAAATATGGATCACTGTTGTCCGAATTAAATGAATATTATTATTATTATTCCGTTTATTTATTGTGATTTCTTACTTAATACATTTTTAAATATTTAAATATAAAAAAAAACATTTAAAAATATAAAAAATAGTAGCCCACCGGTATCGGGAACAGGGTCCAAGCTACCGGCGGTCAGGGCTCCAGGGAGAGGAATCGCCTAACAATGCGAGCCGTGTCCAGAAGCACTGCTTTCTGAATCAAACGCTTGATCCAGCCGCCCAACGAGAGCCTCTTCAGGTATTGGTCGAGGCTCTTTGCTATTAAGCCATTGGCAGACACGACTATCGGCACAATGATTGCTGAGTCCACATCCCACATGTCGACAACCTCGCGAGCCAAATCAATATACTTGATTTTTTTATCTTGTTCAGCTTTCGCGAGGTTCCCGTCATGTGGGACCGTTATGTCAACAAGCATTGCGCGCCTCTCGGTTCGATCCATCACCACTATATCGGGCTTATTAGCCATGATAGTCCTATCAGTGATGATGGATCGATCCCAATACAGTGTGATATGACCATTTTCGAGAACTGGGTCGGGCACATACTTGTAGTACGGCACTTCCGAATCCACGAGGTTGTATTTCAGAGCTAGTTGCTGATGGATAATCCTGGCGACAAGGTTGTGTCTATGCAAGTACTCTTCGTTAGCTAAGCGAGAACACCCAGAGATAATGTGTCGGATTGATTCTCCTGGATGGTGACATGCCCGACAGATGTCAACCGTGCCATCTTTCACAATAAATCTCCGGTAGTTTCTCGTCATAATAACTTCATCCATAATTGCACAGACAAAACCTTCGGTTTCCCCAAAGAGGTCACCAAAACGCAGCCAGGACACGGACGCTAATTGGTCTACATCAGGCCTATGAAGGGCCCGGAAAAAACGTCCGTGAAGCTCCTTGCTCTGCCACACTTCCCTGCGATCGTTAGTGTCAAGCACTACAGGTTTGCGCCAGTTCTCTTTCGCCAAGGAGAGCGGTGTGAGGCCCTTGTCTACCGCGACCACATCTCGATGCATCCCCACTTCGGCTTTTAGGAAATATTCCCTGAGACTGTATATCTCGCGATTGTGGAGAGTCTTGGCGTTTAAAAAGCCTCGACCTCCACATTTTCGCGGGATATACAGTCTCATAACCGACGATCGTGGATGATGCATTCGATATGCGGTCAGCATTGTGCGGACCCTCCTATCCAGGGTGTCAAGCTCTGTTTGAGTCCATTTGAGTATGCCGAAGGAGTACATCAAGACTGGCATGACCCAACCATTGAAGGCGCGCACCTTGTTCCCGCCCGACAAAAGACTATTAAATACTTTTTTCAGGCGGCCAAAGAAACGCTCCCTCAACGATTGCTTCATATCAGCAGTGTTAATGCCTAACGCCTCCGACATACCCAAATACTTATAGGTTTCGATCGGAGAGAGGGCTCTAAGGTTTATGGAATCCGAGAGTTGGGTTCCCACGGATTCCACAATCTCCCCCTTCTTTACATGCATAACCGCACATTTGTCCACACCAAAATCCATCCTGATGGCGCTACTAAAGGTTTCAGTGACCTTTAGTAGCTCCATCAGTTGTAAATTGTTGGGGGCAAAGAGCTTTAGGTCATCCATGTAAAGAAGGTGGGATATAACCTGACCACCTCTCTTCAATCGATAGCCTAGACCTGAATTCTCCAGCAGTGTGCTTAGAAGATTCAAGGCTAGGCAGAACCAAAGTGGACTCAAACTGTCACCCTGGAATATGCCTCGCTCAATCCTAATCGGTTCGCTGTTCCCCTGGATCTGTCGACATCCTGGATAGCGAAGAACCGTCCTCCACTGCCCCATACACGTTTTCAGGAAGGTGCGTAGAGTTGCATCAACTTTATACAATTCCAGCACCCTCGTGAGCCATGTATGCGGCACGGAGTCATAGGCCTTCTTATAGTCTATCCAACATGTCGACAGATCCCTTCGGGAACGGCGTACCTGTTGGCTAATGGTCATATCAATGAGGAGCAGCTCCTTAGTACCACGGGACCCGTTCCTACATCCATTCTGAGAGGCAGACATGACAGAGTTGTTGTCTATATGTTGATTAATTTTAGTTCTCAGAATGGATGTAAGAACCTTATAGACCGTCGGTAAACAAGTTATTGGTCTATAGTTTTTGGGTTCCGCAGTACTACCTGATTTGTGGAGCAGGTGGGTTATTCCTGTCGTTAGAAACTGGGGCAACGACCCTGTCTCTAAGGCTGACTGGAATCGAGATGCCAAACAAGCGTGGGACCTTTGCAGCCATTTTATCCAAAAATTGTGCAGTCCGTCCGGCCCTGGAGATTTCCAATTGGGCAACGGACGAACTGCACGGGCCACATCTTGGGGGCTGATGATTATTGCCTCCATTTCTGGTATTGGATCACACGCTTGCTCGACCTCCCGAGTCCAATCACCCTCAGTGTGACTGACAGGCACCGACCAGATGTCGCGCCAGAACGAAAACATGGCGCTGTCATCAGGTAGGCGCGTATCAGTCACACTTGGCTCTGGTTGCTCCCAAGCCCTATAAACCCACCTTTCATTGCTTTGGAATGTGCGATTCTGAGTGTACCGCTCCACCCGCCGTTTATACCTACGAATACGGCTTGCCCATGCATACACCTTCTGCTTCAGGAGGTCGATGCGCTCTGTGACACGGGACATGTAGTCTTGGGGACTGACATTAGTCCCCGAAAATGCCCGTCTCACAAAGCGCATTACTCTTGGGCGAGTGTTACCTTCTCTGAAGCAGATTAGTTTGCCGATTACTGCTCTGGCCTCACCGATACGACGCTCAATCCTGCACTGCCAAGCCGCTACAGCTGGCTTTGGTCGCGTAGTTCTGTCATTAGAGAATTTGACGTGAGCTACGCGACATGCCGCTACATCACTTGTTTAAGTATCGGTCACTAATTACCAGTCACCCTATATACTAGAAGAAATAATGCTCGATATTGTAGACTATTGTCGAAAAAGACTCTAGACATTTTTCTTCTCTTCATTCTTGACATATTTACCATATTATATATTTCTTCTCTTCATTCTTGACATATTTACCATATTATATAATGATGTTTTTTTTATAAAAACACGTGCACACAAATAGGAGCAACTAACTTGGGAAAACAACCCTGTAACCTAAATAAAAAAATAAATCCTTTAGAACGAAACCGAATTAAAATCTGAGACTGATATAGTAAAGTAAAGTAATTTGGACTGACATCCACAGTGTGACGTTTATGCTCGGCAGCGACATCTAAATGTAATTCCAATTACAATACGTTCCAGGAGATTGGAAATGTACTTCTAAATAAAGCAATAAAGTAAATGGCTTGGAAACTAAACTGCCTATCCTACTTGGAATTAAAATCTGTCAAAGATTAAGTCGTACTCGCCCACCGATGGTTCTGTACCTTACTCCAGATTTTTTATGATGATTACTTTGAAACAGGATAAATGATTGAATTTAATTGATTAGGGCTAACAAAAAAAAGAAAAAATCTTAAATCCTGTGCCCGTAATATTATCACCGGCTTGTTTTATCTTTCCAGTAATTTTAATTTTTACCTTCATCAGATCTCTAGATTTATTTCAGATTGTTCGCTTTGCAAACTTCGGAAATGGTATTTTTATGAACACAATAAATATCAAACGAATGTTAATAAAAATATTATATACGAGTATATACCATGTATGTGTAAATGCCAAGTCCTTTCATATTTACTTGTAAATGTGCAGCACCGATTTCAACTCTTTTGGCAATAGAAATACTCGTAATTATATTTATTCCTACTTTCTACGTAAATATTTGTGTGTAAGTATTCATTTATATTTGTGCACGTATTCATCTAATACCTACCATCATTTAGCTCTTTATATATTTATTAGTTGTATAGAGTTGTATAGAATTAGCCTTACCAAGCTCAACATTATCAATATTCCATTCAGGACCTCTATCCATTTATAATAAGCTTCCAAATTCAATTAAGGACATAGAATACGAAAATAAATTTAAAAATAGTCTCCAAAAATACCTTATATTAAAATCATAATATATTACACTCTGAAGGAATTCTTTGACGATAAGTAAATTTTTGACATTGAAATACATACATGCACATGTACACAATACTCACAACACCTAATTAATTTTGACATACTAATGTTATTGTTATTCGTTAATTTATAATTATTGTATCCTAATTCGATTTCTTATTAATTTATTTTTAATTTATGAATGTAAATGATGACCAGCTAATTGATCTTACCGTATGTATTATAATATAATGACAGTTACATAATTAAATTACAAATGCTGGACACCTGTTAGACATGTTGCGATTGGTATTTTTGTTTAATATTTTATTTGTTATTGTGACACTGTAGCACTTTAAAAATGTTTTTTGTGATGTTGTATTGCTGTGCCCTAGCAGGGTTCATGTATGAAACCTATATAAATGTAACAACTTCTAAACTACATGAATGCAATAAATGATGATTATGATTATGATGACAACTTTTATTAATAGACAAGGCTATAAGAACCATAAGGGTACCTTTTTTTACCGCGGAACCCTAAAAATTGTAACAACCTAAATAGAACAAGCAGTTATTGTCCTCTATTTATATTATTTTAGACCCAAAAACAATTACCTTTGCATGCTTAAACATTGGAAGGTATTTTAGTATGAATTTAGGTTATAGAGTTCACTAACTGAAGACTTACCCCTCTATTTATAAAAAAAAAGAAAAATGGAATTCGAATGAAACAATAAAGCTTGCAAATTGTCCTGGAGCTGTGTTCGCAGTCGTTGAAATAACATTTTATAAATCTGCCAGTTACACGAGTACCTGTTTTTCAGTTTTTATTTGATTGTAAACTGATACAGACTGGGATATAAGGTTTTATTGTTTATTTACTACGTGGGTGAATTTAACAGGGGAAATGTTGGCCACTTAATATAGGCGTGATAATATGAAAAGATCTTCCCCGCTGATCGATCGAAGGTTAAGCTACGCTTGACGAGGTTGCTCCGTGGATGGGCGACCTTTCATTACACATCAAGACTCACATGGGTTGTGGAGGTCAGACAGGAAGTCGCTTCATGTCAAAGGTAGGTTTTCAGCTGCGTTCGGTTAAACTGGAAGACGACCCCAACATAGTTAGGGATAGGCTAGGCAGATGATGAATATGAAAAGATCAGAGAAAGAGGTGAAAGAGTTAATGCCAGAGCAATCTGATGAATGCTTTGGCCTCGTATTATATTTAAACTTCGTACTAAGCTAGATCAGCTAAAGGCAAAATTGTTAGCAAATAACACGGTCTACTATACTTATAAAAAGAAATAGTAAAAGGTTTAAAAGCCGTTGTGAGCATTTTTGTAAGTCACTTTAGTGACTGTATATTGCGAATTATACGGAAAAGGCTGAGTCTTGTCAGCTGCTGTTGAAGGTCTTAATAATCCTCATACCTACAATTCTCACAACTACAGAAAGGTCCTAAGAAACCCTTAATTCAGGATCCGCACCAACAGCTCAATACTACTATAATATCAGCCCCCATTAAGGGCAACCGTATAACCCGAATATATCTACAAGTCACGCTCCCTCCGTCACGGCGCCCAAAATAGCGGCAATACAAATTAGCCGGGTAATAAGACGCCCGCCATTGCGAGATATTGGACATTTTTGCTGGCCCACTGAGCAGGCGGGCTACAGGCGGCTCACAGACTGGCTACACGGGATATAATATTAACGTTTCGTAAAAAACATGAGGCATCCTTTCATATAATGTCGAAGAGTTTTTTATAGACAAAGATGCTAAAGGTGTTTGTTTATACACGAATCTAGCTGATCCGGCAAACTTCTTTCCGCCGCAGAATTAATTTACGGTGCATCTACACGTTGCATGTAGCTTGAGCAAGTAAAGAAGCGGGTTACACGCGTGAGTAATATGCGCAAGCTACATGTTCAAGTTACTCGCTTGTACTTGTACATAATGCAAATAACTGGAGCAAGTAAAGACCTGGGCTACTTGAGCAAGCAGTACGAACAAGTTATTTGCTCGTGGTCAAGAGCTACATGCGCAAGTAACCCGCGCTCTCCACAGAGTACGCGGGATAGTTGCGCGGGTGACTCGCTTTGGTACATGCTTGAGTCGCTAGACCCGCACATGTTTTTAACGATAAAGTTTACGATGCATACAACCCGCACAAGTGCCTCAATATGCGCAAGCTACTTGCACCGTGTAGAAGCACCATTATGTTGTATTATCTTCTTAATTGTAGCTTAAGACTTGTCAAAAGACTTGTTAAAGGTAATGGACTGGGAAGACATTGTGTCATCGTCTGACATATCATCAAAAATGGCGCTGCATTTGAAAAACTAATTTTGTTCACATTAATTTTTTAAACAAAAGAGATAGAGAGAAAGCGGATATGATCTATCTCCATGCCAATTTTCATTACAATTCGTTAAGTTGTGAAAAGCCGACTAACAAACATACAAATAGATGAATGCTTAGGGGGTTATTTCATCAGAAAGGTTTAACAATAGTATGTAGTGTGAATACGTGCCTGTTCTCTTTTTTACATAGAACTTGAATATAACTGGCAAAACGTGGGTACACCTCTGCCCAACCCCTCGGGGAATGCACGCGTTATGTTACATATGTAGTTATAAAATATTTAATATTTTATTAGCAGATATTACGTTGGTATATATAAAGTTGAGTCATTGTATGAAAATTCAATAAAACTATTAATTTCTTAATTGTTTCATAAGCATTGACGTTGTTATCAAACTCGCCTAGATTGCCATATGAGTCTAGTTAATAACATACAATTAATTTGCAAAGTTGAATCTTAATTGATTCAGGTATTCATTAGTAAGTAATTTTCTTATAATTAATAGATAAAATGAATGACGTCATAAACTTTTATGCATATTATAAAACAAATGGATAAAGTTTTATAATTTTAATTTATCAGAATTGTCTGAAGTATAATAAAATTTACAATTTATATTTATTCTAAACTTAATTGAGAAACCATACTCATTATAAATATTGCTCAAATGTAATCAGTTCAATCACAGACGTTTCAACTGAAAAGGTACCTACTTAACAAAAAAATATTTTTACTAACATCCTGTTCCCTGAAGGAACGAAAATTTAGGGATAATTTCAGGAATTCCCTTAGCAGGTGTACGTTGGCCATTGGCCAAATGAATTTTTGTCATTTCGCGTTGTCTACTTGGTTTTTTTTTCGGAAACGTTATTAGGGAGATGTTAGCAACGTGTAGTTTTCTATTTGCATGTTTGATTTATATTCTCTTATTGAGCTGTCCTGGTTCAGGGGAACATGCAGCCTTGTGCTGATGACGCAGAGAGTATGATATAAATAGTCCCCATAGCTTTTCTTTCTTATCACATTCAACGCACTTCTTCTTCTTGTACCAATGACATGCCACAGTAAGACTATCGTAATAAATATGCGGTAGATATCAAATCGAATGGCGTCATCGTTAGTTTATTATCATCATACCTTCTCTCCTGTTTGACCCAAAGAGTTAGGCAGAAGTCAACCACTTTCCACGAGTTAAGTACCATGGAATAGTGGACAAACCAAATAACACTGCTGGGAAAAGAATCAAGGACCTAGTGCTCAGCAGTAGCGCAGTAGCGCTTGCGACCATTAATTATTAATAATTGTGAGTTTGCAGATGAAGAAAACATAATAAAAACACGATGAAGTAGAAAGCACAAAACCAACCACAGGTAAACAAACGGACGCGTAAAATGGAATTTAAATTGAGCGAATAAATTTTTGGGAAGTTTTCCTTCTTTTGAGAACGAAATCCTTAAGGAAAAGGAAAATCTTGGATTTAAAAAGTTCAGCCATGTTTTAGGATGTCGACTTACAGTCGTAGAATTGGGGAAAGCCGAGTGGCTATTATTTAAAAGTCCATTTCGAATACTAGCGAACCAATAATGGTTTCTCTTACATACACATTAAACAAAAATAATAACAGACGCACAGGTAGATTTAAGGTTAGGTTACGTTTCCCGAAGACGATCTGTGGATGTCTTTAAATACTCTCTCATTTCTTGTTACAATACTACCACAACAGTATTTTGCATCGAAGACGGGTCAAAGTCAATAACAATAATATACAAGCCTCACAGGTCTGTCGGCGAACATTAGAATGTAATTGTACAGAGAAACGAGGTTTGACAACTGTCAGTCTAGCGGAGCGTCCCGAGGAGATGGTCAACACGGCCATGTTGAACGTCATGGAGATTTGAACGTCCACGGCAAGCGCAAATGATCTTCTCTCTTTTTTTACAAGAAGTAATCAAAACCGATGTACTAAGTGATTTTCTAACTACTAGTGAATAGATTTTAGTAAGATTCTGTAAGGAAGATAATTTGTGCAATAAATGACTTTTCTTTTCACAATGATAAGTCATTTATTGCACAAATTATCTAAGTTGTTGCTTGAGTAGTTGAGTGATTGAGTCACCTTAATCACTCAACTACTCAAGCGATTCCTTCTTGGTTCTTACTCTCATTACCACCTATTAAAAAAATGGCTAATTCTGATGTTTACCGGCATCCGCCCACAGGTCTTATTGAAACCGATGGTATCAACCGTGACAAATAACAGCAACATTTTCAACTTATGTGTGCATTAACACGTACATTCGAAATAATCAGTGCATGCAGCCGCAGGCCAAAGTAAATTACTTAATGGTGTTGTGTCAGATTCCATTTCAGTTACAAATGTTAGTAACACCAGTATAGCCGCACTAATGCAACTGTCAAACACAAATGTATTCATTGTGTTATGCACTACCGGGTTACTAACTAGCCTTTGCACACAGCTTTGACCGCTGCAATGTCAATGCTGCTTTTTCTTTTTTTATACTAATATTATAAAGAGTTTATAATTTGTTTCTTTGTTTGCAAGTTTGTATGTAGGGGGTAATCTTTGGATCTAATGATCCAATTAAAAAAAATGCACTGGTGGAAAGCTACACTATTCCCGGATGACATAGGCTACTTTTCATCCCTGTAGTCCCACGGGAATCAAGTCCCATAATTCTACTCCATTCATCAGCACTGCAAACAGATCACATTCAGGATTGGAGGTCAGGAGGGCGTTAAGCATCCTTAAAGTACGTCACACTCTGAGAATTCTGATGGTGTAAAGGTGCAAAAGGTTAACAAACACAATAGGCTATGTAGCTATATAATCTGTTTAGGCGTGAAAGCGTAACAAAACAAACACACTTACTTTTGCATATATAACATTAGTTAAGATATAAACATTAAAATACATCAAGATAAAATCAAATTAATTCATTAAAATTAGTCTGAGAATCAGCGTCAACAATTTCAAAGTTAACTTTCCTAACCGCCCACTACTTCCTAGTGTTTTTAAAAACGTTTTCCTTGTACATTTCTTGTAATGTTTAATGTAATTTTGAAGTATTTTTCAGTAACAAACCTCTACCACTGACCTTCTCGCGAGTCGTCAAAAAGTTGAACGATTTTGTCGCAAAGTGATAATAAATTAACCATAGCGCACCAAATACAAAAAAAAATGCTTAAAGATATAAGATAGAAGAGGTACATATCCTACTAATATTTTAAATGTGATTTTTTTAAAGATGTTTGAATGTTTGTTACTAAATCACGAGTAAACCGTTAAACAGATTAGGGCAAAAAATCACAGATATGTAGACCATTTCCTGGATTACGAAAATGAATTCAATACTTTTAATTCCAGCAATGTGTTCTCTTGGGATAACCTTCGAAAAATTACTAATGACGTGGGCAAAGCCGTGGGCCGCAGCACGTACCTATTGTTAATATGTTAGTTCAGACTAAAACCTATCCACGAGGCATGTAATAACCAGTGATGGCTAGTGTGTTGCCGGCCTAACATCACTACCGCCGTCTATCGGCAGCCAATGTAATTTACGTTCAGTGTAATGGAGTATCAAATTAAGTTCTACTAGGTACAGAGGGTTGTAAGTAATCTGATAGTTAGGTAGATACAAACTGCCAGCTATATAGGTTGAGACCTAACTGTGCTAATAAGAGGGAAAGAGGAAGTGATCTAGAAATTGTCCTTGTTTACTAGCCTTCTTACTGAAATGCGATAGATGCCCACTGCCTTAAAAGGAGTAGTGTGTGTGTGATTACTTATGTATGTCGATTTCTTTGGTACTCAACGTGGCCTCAACGGCTTTGTCTTGACATTATAAGTGACAAAGCTAGTCTAATCTATATTTCATAATGGCAAACGAAACCGATGCTTGCTATTCAATGTCTAAAGTGAATTAGAAAGCAAGTGCGTGAAAAACGGAAAAAAATAACTGTGAAAAAAGAAAAATCTTCGATTGGTACAGTTAAACCCAGTGTAGATCTTTATGGGTTAGTATAGGAAAAGTGACGTAACTGTTTAAAATAAGAAAAATATAGCACATCTTGTCAATTTTTATTTGTGTCTTGGCCATTAAAGGTATGAAAATAAAGAGCTACTGAAGACAATTACTTATTTAAATTTTACTCATAATATCACGCCACTCACCATGGGTTTAATAATTAAATAACCATTATTCAATAAAAAGTTAACCAGTATCGAATGCAGCATCATCATAACAACATTAAATTACAATAATAAAAGTAATTCCACACTGGGACCGTATTACGCATTTACCCATAAAGCACTCAATTATGCTAAAATTAAATAAGCTCCACATTCGTTCCCCGTGTGATTAAACTGCACAATATAAAGGTAAAAACAAAATATCAGTTGCGAGACTCAGTTGATTTCATTGCAATGATGATTACTGATTACGGAGTACTCATATCACCACTGACTAGATAGGTGTCTACAGAAGGTCAACTCCATTGAGCGGAAGATAATAGGCAAACTGGTTGTACAGTGATCAGAAATTGTCACTCTAGCACGAACGCTTGGCATAAATGTTAGAGAAAACAAAGTTGGCAACGAGTGGAAATACGCACGATTAAATAAAAGACTCACGACTGTGCCTAAAGGTTAATTTCAGCGGTAATGGTTGTCCGATTATGGCTAAATACTGAACGAGTGACGTTCGATTGACTTTTTAGTCGAAAATACAAATATCCTTATGGATTTTGGTTTTAGTTTATGCGTCAACCATAAGTAGGTATCATCACATATTGTTCGCAATTTGTTAGTTAGTTAGTTGTTTGTTATAAAGTGTTCGAAGTATATAAGAGTAGTATATTGTGCACCATACAAGTAATTCCAGTTTCAAATCGGTCGAATTGTTATTGTGTTTACACCGCTTTCGTACTTAAGCCTCTGTCAAAGAAATGCCAGTCACGTCATAACCTCATATTGTACGGAAATTGTACACAACTCAAGATCAGCTTGTACTGGAAATATATAGCTCGATGTGTAGCCGTGTGTACATACGCGCGTGTCTATGTGTGCCAGAGTTTTTACACATTGTGTGGAGCCGGCTTTCTGTTGTATCCTCCTTGTGGTGTCACATTGGAAGTGTCTCCATGCGATAAATTGAGTTGTTTCAATAAGTAACGGGCGGCGCCAACCGGCAGGTTTTATTTGTTGTTCGCAGTTCACTCAGTAGGTAGTCCTAGATGAGTAACAATTTGTGTAGATGATGAAAATAAATATATGCATGAGGACCATTTATCTTTTTACCCAACTACGGTGAAGCCAATAGGAGGTTTATTTTGTTACTATTACAGGACCTTGAGTTAGTACTTAGTCAATGTTATAAGCAAGTATATTGTAAAGTTATAATCAGATTTACTTATTTATTATTAAGAATTTTCATGATAAAACTTACAGATAAAACAATAAACTAAAAGATGGCCAATAATTGTGGATAGTACAGGAGTACCAAAGAAACGATGGATGGATTATGTGAAAGATGTTAAAAAGCTTACTTAATCAAAATCAAAAACGCGTACCAATATGGTTCACATTTTGATTGAAGGTTCGTAAGATGTTGGTAGGTTCATCACAAAGTAACAATCAACTTTGTGATGAACCTACCAACATCTCATCTCATACGCAAGTTAGTTTTTCTTTATCAACGTTTTTTATCTCTCTTAAGTACGTGCCTATTTCTTTTGTTTTAAATATGTTTGTATCTGTGTATTTATTATTAAGTATCACTTGTTTGTCCTTAATTTTGTACCTTGTTGCACATACCTTGTTCCATCTCTGCACCAACTTAAAGGAGACTGGTAGAAAATACCTAAGGCATTAACTCCGCCTTTGTACAGTATTTATTTACTTGTGCATAATGTTTTAATAAATAAATAAATGTCACCCGCCAAAACTAAACATCCAAAATACAATAATTGAAAACAATAATTAGCGTTAAGTATTTAAAGCGGTCAGCGGTAGCCTGCAATAAACATGTCGGCCATGTTGATTTGTGTGCGCATATTAGACGCAGTTAATCTCCGGCGGTCACTATGTGCCGCCATTACTGACGAGCGGCGCAAATGTTTAGTGGGACGACACTGCTCATCGGCGGCATATTTTAGTTTTAGTCTGGTGCTCTGATAAGTTTATAATATTGTTGACAGCATTAAATAAATATTCCACAACGTCCACACAGCGGCTTCAAGTCCCATACTAAGCAGAGCTGAGAAGCTTGTGCTATGAGTACTAGACATTCACACAAATTACAAGGCGAATCATAAGCTTAAAAGGGAAAGGTGGCATACGAACGTGGTTATCCTCTTAGAAAATATCCTGTTATGAAAAAATCTTCCCTTAAAACTCATGCTCTCAAAAGCATCAAACTTTTTAGAGCTCTTTTTACGAATATCAATGAAAAATGTGATACATAATAATAAGCTAGCACGACGTTTTTTGACTGGATTCTCAACTTTATTCAAACGAGAGAATTTTGTATCAGCTTCATTTAATTCCTATTTTTATTTTTTTTATAATTAAGTGATATCCTGCTTCGTTCGAGTTGTTTTGTCTAGGAAATGACAATAAATCCAGTTGCTTGACTACACAAAAAAATATGTGCCTTATCATTTATGTATTTTGTGAAGGAAGAAAAGACAATGTTGATTCAACTGCCGCTGATAAGGCTGCGAGCCTTGGAACACTGCCCATCCGGAAAAGGAAAATGACGGTACAAAAAATAAACGCTTCATAATATTATTATTTGTAGCATCGGACGTACTACGATAACATCTTTGTTAGGTGCTATCCACATCGATATTACACAAACAATATCTCAGTGCCGTATAGAAAATATATTTTAGGATAAAGATAACATATTATCTGTGCCCATCTACAATCCATTTACTATTTAAAAATGTTCAAGTTAATTACAAAAGGCTATTATGCAATTTCAGTAAATAAAATCTCTGAAGCAAAACCGCACGTCAACACAAAAGAACAACTCGACAGCCTTTTATGTAACTACGGCAAATGCAATAACTAGTTCCGAACTCACCGCAGTTTGTCAACAAACGATTTCCGCGCGGCCGACTCAAAAGTTGGCACTAAACAGATTCACCAGCTTCCAACATTTTGTCCAACATTTATCTCAATTTATATTAGGACTGCGTTGACAAATGCCTCGCCCATCCCCAGCTATAGCTTACGGCAAACTTTTAAATTGCACTCCTAACACTTAAGAACATTCTCCGTCTCCTTCTGACCAGTGATAAGGTCTATCTTACCTGCTCTATCGCAGATCGTGTCCAAAGCTAAAGGAATTGACCTAATTTAAAAAGTTGGTCGTACAGTGTACGAGATACGGAATTTCATCGGATAATTGAATCATAGTTTTATTTGAATGTTTGCGAGCGACGTTTCAATTTAAACTTAACAGCCATATATTGACACAGCAGGCGACATCAAACAAAATGGAAAATATAATTTAAATTGAGTTTCATTCGAGTCGTGAAATGGCGGCGAATACCGAGCCGGAGCCGAGTTTCAGGTTTATTCATTACCGGTATTGTTTTGTTTTATCTATGTGTTGCTGTCTAAAAGTTGGGCTTCCATTTGGTTCGATACTCATCTTGTTACATGATCGCTGAAGGGACCAGTACCTACTAAGAACGGTGACGTATATATAACTTACTAGCTGGTGCCCGCGATTCCGTCTGTGCAGGATTGGCACGCCCCAGAGTAGCTCGCAGATGGCAGATTGTTTACCTTCTTACTTTAAGTACACATATCGTTATATTTTGGAAAATTCATTCCTAATCTTTATATATTTAGTATAGCCTATAATGGTATTCCGTTATTATTGTAAAGTTTCATTGAAATCCAACTTTCACATTTATAATCTTAGTAGGATTATAAAAAAGATAATATGACTGCTACGTTGGTATTGTGGTCGCTAACGCTACTGTTGAGCGTGACTTCACTCCAAGGCCAGGATCGCTGAAACTTAATAAAAATAATAAATAATAAACTGTAATATTCCGATATTAAAAACATAAATAAAGAACTACTAACGTGTTATCATGTGTACCCTTCACATGGTGTATTTCTTAGAATAAACTCTTGTATGAAGTTTCAAGAAGCAAAAGAGTAAAAATATTGCAAGGTTGGTAGAACTTGAGCTGAGGGAGCGAAAGTGGGTTAGAGATTGCATTCCTAATAGATATTGAAGCTTGCGTCTCTTATCTCTAGCAGGGAAAGAATATTAACGGAAGTTTTTAAAGAACCTTTTTAAATAAATGGGATTTTTCCTGTAAAATCAAAGTACAAGGAAAAGAAAGTATTTTGTGAACTTTTGACTTTTGCACATACCGATATGAAATTGGGTTATGATTTTTCAATTTTGTTATTCTTTTGTATATCTATAACCTATAACATTGTTTGTCCCGTGTAAACATCAACTGACAAAACTTTTTAGTCTAGAGAGAGTTTGGAAGGTAGATTTAAAAAAAATAAGGTAAGTGGGGAAGGAAAAGTAGTTATACAGGGATGGGTATTCTAACTTAAACTAATCCCGGAACAAGTTTATAATATGAACACTGTGAGTAACAAAAAAGTTGATACTTTGATACCAAACCGCGGCGTATGGCTAGGACATACCCATTTAATGAAGTTGATCGGAGATATTTAGTTTGACTCCTTGTTGCTCTACTTAGCGGTATTTTTGATTAAATGGTCAAGTATCGCGTAGTGGTCGCAAGCCCTACAGCCGAGTTTGGGATCCTAAGTTTGTTAAAGACACTTTGTCTAACCCTTTAAAAAGGTTTAGACAAAGTGTCATTAGGCTTTTCCATCCAAAATTTTGCCGTAGAAATTCAATGGTAAAATAACCCGAGTGATGGCTATAAGCCTTGCCCATTACATGGTGCTTAGAATAGAATAGAATAGAATACTCTTTATTGTACACCATAAACAAACAAAAACAAAAACAACACAAACAAACAATAACTAGCAAAATTTGGGTATACTTTAGGTACAACTCTGACTTCTAAAGGCGTGTTACGTTACGTTTGATTAAAGAACTGATCAAAACAACCTTGAAGATAGTTGTACAATGTACAAGTAACACTGAGGGACATAAACTTCGGGACAAAGTTTTAAACTAGTATTTGGCAGCTGAATTGATTTCAAGTGCAGCCAACTGCGACGATCATTTGACATTGGGCTACTATAATACTTTGCCGAACTGAGTGATAGTGGTTATGTGTGCGTATGTATCAGAAGGTTGGGCAAATGAAAAGCGTGTTCTCAGTTGAAGGTGTACTGAACGACTGGTTGAATACAGAGGTAGAGAGGACTTAAATCTAACTTACGAGCTACGTCATACAATGCCTAAGAGTAAAGATGTATAATATGCCTACGCGCTACAATCCTCCCCCCTTAGATTCTAATAAGTTTCAAAATGAGTTTTAATTTATTACAATTTTATTGATAATTACAATTAATGGTTATGATTTAGTTTTAATTTATTACTCCCCGAACAATATTTAAAATTATGAACTAACTAAGCTACAAACGTTAACAATAAACAAATTGGATTACAAACAATTGTTTTACTTAGTAATAAATTAAAACTAAATCATAACCATTAATTGTAATTATCAATAAAATTGTAATAAATTAAAACTCATTTTGAAACTTATTAGAATCTAAGGGGGGAGGATTGTAGCGCGTGATATTGAAGTCAGTTTGTCTATTAGTTTCCTACCATGTAAATCTACTATTAGTTTGTTAGCAGCAAGGAAGTCAGCCCCTATAATTGAACGTTGGACATCGGCTAATATGAACTTCCATTGGAATGGGCGACGTAAACCTAAGTTAACCGTAATGGTTTTTTCGCCGTATGTTTTAATTTTTGTGCCATTGGCTGCATATAATGTGTAATCTGATGTGGAAGCGTTTTGCCTTTTACCGGCTAAAACCGACACATCAGCACCAGTGTCGATGAGAAATCGTGCACCAGTTTTAATATCTGTAACACACAAACGATAGGAATTGCTGACACCGGCGACATTGTGTATTTGACCCGGTGTCTGGATTAGTTTTCCGGGTTCTTTTTGTTGCAGTTTATTGTGTCGCCGCATTTACGCGCTTGAGTATCATAAGTGAAGTGATAGAAACACAAGTAATCCGCATCACCTGGTTTCGCTTTTTGTCTTAGGTAATTTTCCCTATTTTTTTGAGTGTTTTCGCGACTTTTAGAGCGTGTCCGGGATGTGCCACGGTTATAACGATCTCGACTTCGCGACTCACGGTTTTGATGATTATTGGAACCGTTTAGTTTATTACGTAATTCCGAAATTTCTAGTTTCATTTGTTTTAGTTCGCTGACAATGGTTTCGGGAATTGTTTGATCTGCACTCGGAGTTGTTTTAGTAACAGGGGCTATTTCAGATGGCCTGGTATTTTCCAGGATTTTATCTGCAATTTTAGCCAAACTGTCGAGTTTTACCTCGCCAGTGTCGCATGCGGTTATGACTGCCCTAATTGAGTGTGGAAGACGACCTGACCACAGTAATTTTAGAGTCTCGTCTGGCACTCTATTTTTCCCTAAATCTCGATACGCCGTAATAATTGTGAAGGCTTTTGGTCTCCGAGTTGGATTTCGTTTAAGAGTTGGTTCATTTGTTTTGTTTCCGACTCTTCGTAAACCGAAATTAACCTATTTTTAAGAGTTTCGAATTTATTGTTTTCAGGCATGTTTTCAAGAATGTCACTTATATCAGGTAATTCGTCAGGTTTCAGCCTAGCTATTAAAAGTTGACTTTTGTGCAGGTCACTTGCCTTTTGGGGATCCACGATGGCGTTGAATTGGTGAAACCAGAGCCTTGGTCGGTCTCGCCAAAAGTCTGGTATCCTCGGTGTGATGGAAACTGCCGTCATTTGTTGCGGTTGTGGCTGCTCCGGGGTTGACATGGCTGCGGGTTGTTGGAGAGCTGTGGCCTGGTAACGCGGGTCGTTCATATTTACGCGCGGTAGAGCTACGGTCTCTTGGTTACGAAAACTTGGAACTCGCTACGCGCGCGGACACGTACGGGTGTCACCACTTTGCCGTTATTGGGTGATAGTGGTTATGTGTGCGTATGTATCAGAAGGTTGGGCAAATGAAAAGCGTGTTCTCAGTTGAAGGTGTACTGAACGACTGGTTGAATACAGAGGTGAGAGGACTTAAATCTAACATACGAGCTACGTCATACAATGCCTAAGAGTAAAGATGTATAATATGCCTACGCGCTACAATACCCTCCTCTACTGACGCCACAAAGCGAGAGGAATGTGGCTTAATACAAACAGACGCTCAGGACGATCGCAGGTTAAGCTACACAAGCCCAGGTTGAATTGAAGGTTGAATTTCCTTACCGGTCCTGACGAAGCGAGAACCTTTTAGGGAACTTGTGGGAGAGGTAGGTAGACCAACCAAGCAATAAAATCTACAAAAAAAATATATGTTTCAAGGAGAAAAACAATGTACTATAGAAGAAAAGCATTGTGTCAGATTTGTAGAAATTTTTGTAATAATTAAACTTACAAACTGGCCAGTACTTTGATTAGTCCATCGTAAAGAGGTTTCAACAGAACTGAACTTCCAGACACTACCAAATTTGCAGGACGCTTGCGTAGACACATCATAAGTGCTCAATACTACCAGACAGTTTATGACTCACATATCTATCTAGCTTTCATAATACTCACATTCACATAGAAAAAATAAACAAAGGATTATAATCACTTTTGAGCTGAAGTCTGTTCCCGGCGCTCTGGAGCGGAGCCACCTCAGGGGTCGGAAGTCAGGGCGGGGGAGGAACAAAGGGTCCAGCTACAGGCGATTATTTGTTAAGGTACGTTATTGTACTATTGTTCATGTTGGGCTAGTTCCTATGTCCGCGCTAATGTGTTGCGAGTTAATACGACCCAGCATTTAAATTCAGGGGCCAAATGGACACAGTCATGTGAGTTATATCGACTGGCCTATTGGGGGTAGTAGTTAGTGTTCTTGACTGCTATTCCGGTGGTCGAGAGTTCGATTCCCATTCAAGACAAATGTTTGTGTGATGAGCACGATAATTTTTTTTGTGTCTGAGTGTAATATATGTGTGATATGTATGTACTTATGTTTATTAGTTGTTTAGTACCCATGACACAAGCACTGCTTAGCTTGGAACTATGTGACGTTGTGACAAAAGTTGTGGAATATTATTATATCAGTGTGTGAGAGCTCTGATGATTGTAAGTAGGTTATATAAAAACAATTTTGTGACTGCTATTTGAAGTAAACCAAAAAAAAATCCTGATATCGTTCGAAGCCGATATGAGCGTCGATTCCATAGTTCAAAAACGAAGCTAAAATGAGAGAGATGACTCTTTTAAGGCGAGACTTCACCAAAATGAAGACGAGAGGAGATGTCTCGTAATTGGGACCAAAAGGATATTGTACTGTGCTGAAGCTAAGCGCAGAGCTGTCAAAGTGACGCAAGCTCTTCTACTCTCTGCTTTGGTGGAAACTGGGCTTTTTAATCTTTAGAAAGAGGCAGAGACAGACGGTGACAGAGAAGAAGTAAGTCATCATCATCATTTCAGCCAAAAGACGTCCACTGCTGCACATAGGCCTCCCTAAAGACCTCGCTACAACGACCGGTCCTGTGCGTCTCTCATCCATTGGAAAAAGAAGAAGTAAGTAAGAGACGTCAAATTCGTTTTTTGAAGTGCAACTTCGTCTTGTTTTTGGTCGATATGTTTGATTTAACAACTGAAGCCAATATGAATTTAAATTTGGCTTTCAGTGACCGCTCTTGTAAGTGGCATTTTTTTTCCTATTGGATAAGAGAAAAAAGAACGATTAAGATATAGCCTAAATTAATAAAGAGAACTGACACCAATGTAAGAAAACCTGAACTTATAATGAACACTGGCACGTCGCTCGCAACTTTGTCCGTAGGTACTTTAACATCTCTCCACCCTTTTTAATTCTATACATAGTCTGGCCATAAATACTGTTACAATTAAAAATAAGAAAGATATTACATTTGAATTTGGAATCTGTCATTTTTATACGATTGTTCATTGTATTTTCTAATTTTGGCGCCAATACATTGTACAATATTTTGCTATATTAAAATGGAGTGGGGTGATAAAGAAAACCGAATCGCTGTGATTGCATTACACAAAGTTGGTATGGAGCCGAATGTAATTTTTAAAACTCTCCATACGCTTGGTATTAGTCAAATGTTTGTGTACCGGGCTATTAATAGGTACAATGAGACCTTCTCTGTTTGTGACAGAAAAAGATCTGGCCGTCCACGTAGTGTTCGTACGAAAATGGTGGTCAAAGCAGTAAGGGAAAGAATTCGAAGAAATCCTGTCCGAAAGCAAAAGATTTTATCTCGGGAGATGAAGATAGCACCCAGAACCATGTCACGCATTTTAAAAGATGACTTAGGACTTGCAGCCTATAAGAGACGCACTGGTCATTTTTTAACTGATAATTTAAAAAAGAATAGGGTGGTAAAATCGAAGCAACTACTGAAGCGGTACGCAAAGGGAGGTCACAGAAAAATTTTGTTTACGGATGAGAAAATCTTTACAGTTGAGCAACATTTTAACAAACAAAATGACCGTATTTATGCTCAAAGCTCTAAGGAAGCTTCCCAATTAGTCGACAGAGTGCAACGTGGGCATTATCCGACTTCAGTGATGGTTTGGTGGGGTGTTAGCTATGAAGGAGTGACTGAGCCATATTTTTGTGAAAAAGGTATCAAAACATCGGCACAAGTGTATCAAGATACCATTCTTGAGAAGGTAGTTAAACCCCTTAACAACACCATGTTCAATAACCAAGTATGGTCCTTCCAACAAGACTCAGCGCCGGGTCATAAAGCTCGGTCCACGCAGTCTTGGTTGGAAATGAACGTTTCGGACTTCATCAGAGCTGAAGACTGGCCGTCGTCTAGTCCCGATCTTAATCCGCTGGATTATGATTTATGGTCAGTTTTAGAGAGTATGGCTTGCTCTAAACGCCATGATAATTTGGAGTCCCTAAAACAATCCATACGATTGGCAGTGAAGAATTTTCCCATGGAAAGAGTGCGTGCTTCTATTGATAACTGGCCTCAACGTTTAAAGGACTGTGTTGCAGCCAATGGAGACCACTTCGAATAAGCTTTTTATATTTTGAATTGTTTTATATTTATGTATTAAACTAACACACTGTAAAAGTAATAAATATTATTTGCAATAAAAAAAATGTTTTTTCTTCGTAACAATATTTATGGCTAGACTAGGTATACCCTATGTCACAACAACGTAGTCGTCGTGTCTATTGGTAAAAGAAATTTCAAAATCGGTGCAGTACACTCAGGGACTACCCCCTACAACCTCACAAATTCACAGACTACCTCTATATACTACTACTCGCAGACGTCACGCGGTTTCACCCCCGTAGTTCTCGTTCCCGTGGGAATACGGGGATAAAAAGTAGCCTATAGTTGGGAAGCTAAACTCGGGGATAGTGTAGCTTCCCAACGGTGAAAGGATTTTTCAAATCGGTCCAGTAGTTTCGGAGCCTATTCAATGCAAACAAACAAACAATCAAATTTTTTTCTCTTTACAATATTAGTATTGACTAGTAAAATAGATAAATACGACATAATTTGTAATAAGTTAATATTCTTGAGGCTGTATTCCCTTGATGACTAAACATTCTCCAGAATGAGTGCGAGCTTACACCCTCCTACGTAAGTGCTGGGTGTCACGACTCATTATCTCCAAGAAGTAATAACTGCGGCTAAGTTACCGCCGGCACGAGCCACAGCGCTCACACCTACTATTAATAACTCAGAATTTGCTCTTTAGAATAGCGAATATAGCACACAATTAAACTAAGTTTTAACGTACATACATTCTTTACAATTGTGAGCTTTGCTTGTTTTATTTGGCATCGTAGATATGTTTATAACATACTAGTACCTAGATGTCACCCGGTTTCACATGCGTAGTTCCTGCTCTCGTGGGAATACAGAGATAAAAACGGTAATTTAAAAAACTCAAAATCCCGACTGCTTTTCTGAGTATTCATGAAAAAGCCCTAAAACAAGAAACTAATGAATATTAGATAAATTGTAGCAGTTAGAGCTTTTTCATAAATACTCAGAAAATCATTCGTTTTTTTTTAGTGTTTTAAATTATTGTTTTTATCTATCAATTAAAAATAAAACGATCAAATCTGTTCTTTGTATTTGTAATATATAACATTCAATTAGCCAGAAGTACCTAAGTACCTAATTAGCATTTGAGTAATTAGAAGTTAACCGGAGCACAAACCAAACCTCTGTGCTGCGCCTACGAAATTCTAGATGAAAATGAAATACCTATCTAATAACACGACTACTAAACCTAAGAGGCTTTCTGTGGTATTTTTTCAAACAGTAACTACTTCATAAATGTATGCAAACCTACGTGTGTTACATGTACAGTCGCCAGCACATCAAGTTACCCCAATGTGTCAAATTTTCCCAATTGAATATGAACCTTATTCTGTTTGATGTAAAGTTGAAAAACGATCAAAGAAATTTGACACATTGGGGTAACTTGATGTGCTGGCGTCTGTACCTATTCCCTGCTATTGCGTGCAGTAAAAGTTAGCGTTAGCGTCCGTACTCCAATAACAATCCCTGAGCGATTTTCAAAAGTTAATAACGTTAAAAATATCCGGAATCAAGTACGCGCGGATAGAACTCGCTCGGACGCGGTTCAATATCGCCGATAGTTTATGTTGCCGACTGTACCTACTCGAGACACACGGGCGGACAGTAACGCTAATTGTTACAAAGTTAAGTAAATCTTTGGGTTTTAATTTTATTCGTTTCGGTAAATAGACCATCCGGGAAAGTATTCTAACAGGCACTGCATAGAGGATGGTAGAGATAGTCGTAATATCGATAAGTGACGCGATGCCGCCAATTGTAATTTTTATATACGGGTGAGGCATGCGGTTTTTAATATTAAAATTGTGTATGTTGCTTCTTTATGTGTAGGTACCTTCTATATTTGACTGGTCTGTTGGTCTAGTAGTTAGTGCAGACCCTGACTGCTATACCGGAGGTCGTGGGTTCGATTCCCACCCAGGACAAATGTTTGTGTGATGAGCATGATCATTTGTTCTGTGTCTGGGTGTAATTTTTATCTATAATATGTATATGTATTAAGCAATATGTAAGTATGTTTATCAGCTGTTTAGTACCCATAACACAAGCTCTCAAGCTTAACTTGGGACTAAATGGCGTTGTGTAAAAAGTTGTGAAATATTTATTTATTTATTTATTATTTATATTTTATATTTCATATCAATAACTTGAACAAGCTAATAATAATGCCACACAGTTTGACCCTGAAGATCTGGTGCCTTTCAAAGATTGTTTCCGAATGCAAAACAAAATAGGTCAATAAGCAAAATAAATGATAAAAATCACAATGGATAGTTGTGACTTAATACTTCAGACAGACTAATTATGATATACATTTATCAAGAATCTAGAAATTAGTAAAGCGTGCGCACTATCAGTTTTATCAATCAGTACCTACTTATAATTATCATATTTGTATTTACAATCATGATGAAGGCGTAAAACATACTTGTTTTTGTGAAGTTGCATTTAATCGAAAATATGTTCATTATTTACCACTTATGCACAACCTGACTGGAAAAGATTCTAAGGTCTAGTAATTAGTGGCCCTGACTGCTATGTCGGAGGCCGTGGGTTCGATTCCCACCTAGGACAAATGTTTGTATGATGAGAACGATCATTTTTTTCTGAGTGGGTATAATTTATCTATAATATGTAAGTATTTATAAATATATAGAAATATGTTTATTAGTTTGTTATTTAGTTACCATGACACAAGCTCTGCTTAGCTTACGACTTTGTGTGAAAGTTGTGGAATATTATGTTATTACTATTCACTTGTTGGGGTCGATTTTGAGTTATTGGACATATTTGTCTCCATTTTTTTTTCAATATCCTTAAAGACCCCTAATGTGTTGCGCAACATGCTGGCGAACTTTCCCATCCGTCGGTTCAAGCAACTAGTTCGCGAACATGTCTTGTATCACGTACGAAGCGCTAAGACTTAGCTGAATTGTTTCAACGAGAGAAACTTTAAAACAACGTCCTAAGTAATACCGACCGAGATTTTTCTTACCTGAGATATCTGAGAAATACTCACAAGATTTATTTATATAACTTAGAATTTTATATCGTTTGTTCCTGTTAGAAATAGATTGAACTCGATTTTGATGACAACACATTGTTGGGTTGGTCTTAAATCGGTTCAAAGTAAAGTAAAAGATACAGTTCAGACATTATATCACACCACAAGCGATATTAAATGTGTATATAGATTTTTAATAAAAAATTGCTCGTGCCTTTGGTTTTGCATCAATGAGAATATTAATGTTAGTAAATGTTGAATGTTAAGTTTGGATATTTGTTTTAACTTCTATGATGGATGAGGAATGTAGTTAAAATGTAGTTTTTTTTTATATTATAATTATTAACGTTTCTTCATTGTGTGTAGGTACCTACTGTGCAAATATTGCGAAACAAATATTTTTTTTATTATGAAATAAATAAATTGAACCTGAACAAGATTTTTTATGTCATTGTCAAAATAATTATTTTAGTGAATTAATCATTAAGAGCCGTAAGCATGTTTTGCGACCTATATACAAATAAGCAGTTAAATAGAAATCAAAACGACTCGATAATACTCGTCCAATTTTCAGCTTTTGGTTGATCAATTCCAATTTACCTAGACAATCTATAAACATTAAATGTACCGACACCAAAATTCCTTACTCATTATCAGCCTTTATTAAGCAATAAAAGTGACATTATCATTCCCATCGATTAATTCAAATCCAGTTAATATCTACTCAGATAATGACGAAAGCATTCAAGAATTAAGATAAGACAATAAAAAAACTAGCATTTTTTTTAATTATATAGTGTATAATAAGTGGGACAGTCGTTTGCAGCGATGGAGACCAGACAGTTGTTGATATTGTGTTTTGTGGGGAGTGTGGTGAGCCTGGCGCGCGCCGGGAATCACGATGCCTACTCCAGGTATAACTTCACTGCTTTTAACTGATTGCCTAGCATTGATATTCTTAATTTCCTACTTAGTAGGTACTGTCGAATCGACGTATTTTTACTGTGCCATTACTGTGACGGTGTCGTTGAATTTGTCTTAGCTTCCTATGAGTTCTAGTTGACTTCGAGAACAAAACAAAATAGATGGTTTTAAGCTGTCATAATGTGTGCTTTTAAATTTGTTTGTTTTGTTACTTTTTGTGTGATCCGTTTTTATCGAGATTCTAATCTTATGGTGGCGCAATCTGTACGTACAATTTTTTTAACGGAGTGTTTCTTCAAATATAATCTGGTGTGCTTATAACGTGGCTTAGCCTGGATTGTTTTAGAAATCTAGTCCGTAAAATATATTGTTCACGTAGACATGTAAAAACATAACATCACACCTTTATTTATCAAAGACTTGGCAGAAGTATCATGGTTTGAATAACCTAATTATTAATAAACCAAATATTCCAAGTCCGCAAAAATGATCTAGAAGACGCTCACACACAGAAATAAATGTCCTTCAGCCATAATTCTATAAACATCATTTTTGAACGTCAACAAAATAAATCAGTCCCTCAAAACTCCCGCCCTTCATTATTTATACTCCATAAGCCATTCCATCTCCCAGACACACTGTCCACGGGATCTACCTGCGCAACTCGTTAGACGTGGCGCTGCTGCAGCAGCTGGAAGAGCAGCTGGACCTAGACACGTGGCAGTTCGGCGTGCCGCACGAGAAGGAGGCACTGATCATGGTCGCACCGCAGAACAAAGCAGCGTTCTTGAAGGCGCTGGACAATGAGGAAATATCACATTATGTGCATTTGGATAATGTTGCCAAGTAAGTGTAGGATTCTTCTTATTGTTCTTGTTGTGAGGTTAGTGGCTAACGTGGTGTCAGAGTCTTGATGCCACCCATGGGTCTCTGATTTGGCATCACATTTCCTCATGAAATATGCCTTCCTCGCGTTTCCTTGCGATGTTTTCCTTCACCGTTTTTGAAGTGATAATTTATTTACTCAAGGACAGCCAACAAAGTATAAGTACACTAAAATACATGATATTGATAGAAAAGAAAATAAAGAAAAAAAAATATTTTAGAAAAATATTTGACATCAGTCATTAAAACACACACCACACACACAATAAATTAAGATACGGAGACGTGGCGCGGGGGCGTTTTTAATAAGGTTTACATTAAATTTTAACATACAGGGTGTAACGGAAAGGGTATATACATACAAACAGGGTGAATAGAGTATTTAATAACGAGTCTTTCCTCAAAATTTCAGCTCCCAACTAATAACTTTGAAACTTCACGATATTATTTAATATCGACAGTTTATTAAATGCAAAATCATAACAAACGTGTCACCGCACTATGAGGGTCATAATCCTGTCCGGCAAGGTTCAAGTATATCTATCTCGGGTTCTGCGCGCCTAGTACAGACCTATCGGGCTCTGCCTAACCGCCGAAGGCGCGACGGCGCGGGCGGGCTCAACTTTACAATTATGTATGTATATGTATAAAAACCTTGCCATGTCGTTTCTTATCACCAAGAGAATCCGTGCCCTTCGTATGTATATACCCTTTCCGTTACACCCTGTATAAGTACCAATGTTGACTTAATTATAGGCTGCCATGATATGCGTTAAAAAGAAAGTTGGAATTACAGTTTTACAAATCAAGTCAAAATTACGAATATACGCACATGAATCCGAACAGTGAGAGGAGGGGTGCCATGCCTTGGGTTCAAACTCGAGACCTATGTTTTGGCAATCCACCGGTCACACCACTAACCTATCACTGCTTCCTCGCATTCTTATTTAAATGATAAAATTGAATATCGAGATTGAAAAATGTTGTGCAAAAACATAATAAACGGAAACGCAGTAAATCATAATACCTATGCCAGCACTATATCATCTACAATGCTCACTGCTGACAATTTTGCGAATTGTTAGCCATGAATGTAATCCTACTAATATTATAAATGCGAAAGTTTGTATGGATGTTTGTTACTCTTTTACGCAAAAACTATTGCTTGGGTTTTAATGAAACTTTACATAGCTTATCGATCAGATTGACACATATAAATACAGACATTGAATTAATTGTCTGAAATATAACGATAAGCGTAAGAAGGAAAAAAATCTGCCAATTGCGACCTATTAGGCTTGCTAATTCTGCGCAGACGGAGTGGCGGGCACCAAATAGTATGAAATAAATGCTTTTGATATAAAAAAAAAACATGTTATGAAATAGTAATTTATGTCATTGTATTAGTGACAAGATGAAAAACAACCCATAAATGATTACTATGATAATACAAATATCATTAACGAAGTATAGTAGGTACCTTTCTAGTGCTGTTATTATTGCTTTTATTTTACAGAGCCCTCGATAAACACGATGAAGAAATATCAGCGTGGAAGAAGACTAGAAGACAGAGGCACATATTCCAGGATTACTGGCGATATGCCGAGGTATAGTGTGATAGTTGGTAAAAGTATTGAAAATAGGAAGGTGAACCAAGTATGAATATAGTCTAGTCAGGATTATTTATAGGGAAGGCGATTGACACACTGCCACGCACCTTGCACCGTGAATGCGTGTTATAACGTAGCTTGTAAGTATCTCCGTTTATTTAGAAAACACGCACAGTCCAACACACAGAAAGTACATCCAAGCGAGTTCATTCAGATCAGAGACACGCAACATGCAGCGTGATGCGTGGCAGTCTGTCGCCTAAATTAGTTTAGTCAACAAGTTCAAAACGTGTTAAATAAAAATAAAGATTCTAAAAATACGTGCGATAGCTCATTCGATTTAGAATGACGTCTAGATAAATATTTTAAATTAATTCCGATGTAATTTAATGGCATATATTAGGTATTTGAAATAATAAACTATCAATATAAACAGACAACCAATGTTATGAATAAAAGAGGTGGGAAATATGTATTGTATAAAATGACACATTATGTGTAATCCGGTGTTTGTGCGATTATACACGACTAGCGGACGTCATGCAATTTCACCCGCGTTGGTCCTTTTCCCGTGGGAATATAAGTATAAAAAGTAGCCTACTACATCACCCGGGGATAGTGTAACTTTCCAACGGTAAATGATTTTTTCAAATAGATTTATTAATTATAGTAGTATAAGTAGATGTGGCATTCGTTCTAGTTTTTAGGGTTTCGTAGTCAACTAGGAACCCTTATAGTTTGGCCATGTCTGTCTGTCCGTCCGTTCGTCCTCGCTTAATCTCTGTAACCGTTAGCACTAGAAATCTGGTACCAATATGTGTATCAATCACGCCAACAAAGTGGTAAAATAAAAATTGTAAAAAAATGTTTCATTAAGGTAGCCCCCCTATATGTAAAGTGGGAAGTGATTTTTTTTAATTTCAACCCTAACGTGTGATATATTGTTGGAAAGGTATTTAAAAATGAATAGGGGTTTACTACAATCATTTTTTGAAATAATCGCTCCAAAAGTAAAAAACAATGTGTGCCCCCTCTGATTTTTGAACCATAAGTTTAGAAAATATGCAAAAAATGTTAAATGTAGAACTTTATAAGGACTTCCAAGGAAAACTATTTTGAACAAGGATGGAAAAAACAGTTTTTGTACAAAAAAGACAAAAAGTTGTACAAAATAATTTCTGGACTAAGTTTGTAGTATAATCGTATATGCAAGCATTTTGAACACTTATTGAGACGGACGGGAAACTACGGAACCCTACACTAAGCGTGGCCTTTAATTATTATTTACTTACAAATTCAAATTCAAAGTGTGGATTGGCTTTAAATTTTATTTTTTCTCATTTTCACGATTACCTTCCATAATAATTATTATTGCATTTTTTAAAACACTCTTACACGTTGTCGTGATGTTTAGTGCATCACATCCCGCCTGTAATAAAGGCAGAGATGCACTTACTTGGTAGTACATCCACATTTCGAAGTCTCATGTAATAGGGGGCAAGCCTATTGCCATCAATCGGTCACAAATCCAGTCACTGACCTGTTTCAGAGTAATTGCAGATGGAAAAACTCAACAACACATTTTTTCTACCCGGGGATCGAACCCGGGACCTCATGATCAGCAGTAGAGCTTGCGACCACTAGACCAACGAAGCACGTTTAGTAGTTACTTCGAATTTGTTTTATGAAGGCAGTAACAATAAAATTAATTCTCTCTTAATCAAAAAATAGTAAATCAGTCAGTATCGAAAAGCTACCTTTCTCAAACAACACGTCTGAGTTCAGATCCCTATTCCCCGTTACTAGGTTCAGTTTCAACTGTATTAGTATATAACATTTTGTGAACAATTGTAATTATTGCAAAGTACATTTTTTTTTTGTTTCTTTGATTGTCTAGATCGATTCATACATGGATCGGATTGCTGCACAGTATCCCAACTTGGTGACCGTGGTCAGCGCAGGGAAAAGCTATGAAGGTCGAGATATCAAGTACATGAAGGTTTGTCTCATTTAAATTAACAAAATAAACATAGTGTCTAATATCGAACCACTTTGGTCTGATCATTCAAGTTTTCACCCTATTATTAAAGTTAGTGAACTCTACAACAACCTCCTTAATGATTTCAAAAGGTTAAACATTTTAAACTGTGATTTAAGTTATTGACTTCCTTATCGCGTATTAACTCTATGCTTCGCAATAATTTATCGTTTCGTTAACTAGGTATCTACAACTAACTTCAACGACCCGAGTAAGCCCATCTACTTTATGAACGCCATGATCCACGCGCGTGAGTGGGTGACCACTCCAGTGACCCTCTACTCCATCCATAGGCTGGTGGAGAACCTGAGGACCGAGGACAGAGACCTGCTCAACGACGTGGACTGGATCATCATGCCGCTTGTCAACCCTGACGGCTACGAGTTCTCGCATACCGGTGTAAGTAAACAATGGGACATTTTAAACTTCTTAATCATCAGGATATTCCTCATTCACCTGGAATTTGCTTATTGGTACACGACCGGTTCTGTTTCTTTACTCCTTTCCACTCCTGTTCATGCTTTACGCTAGTTATTTCGTTCGTCTCATGGAAGCCTAGACAAGCTTTTTTATCTTTTGATCATATTTAAATGTAAATGCTTTCAGGACCGTCTCTGGCGTAAAACAAGATCAATCAACCTTGCAGTCAGCTCCACCTGCTTCGGAGTTGACGGCAATAGAAACTTTGACGTTAAATTCGGTACCAAAGGAATCTCGAGTAACCCCTGCGCTTTGAACTACCCTGGAACTCACGCGTTCTCGGAGCCGGAGACTCGGTACATCAGGGATATACTTCACCAGTATATGGACAGGATCCAGCTGTATATGGATATTCACAGCCACGGAAACTACGTGTTGTTTGCTTATGGGGACCGTAGCCTACCACCGAATTCCGTTGTATTGCATCACGTTGCAGCCGCCATGGGCGCAGCCATGGACGCGCTCAAATTGCCCCTGGCTGATTTCTACCGAGTTGGTAACAGTGCAATCGTACTGTACAACACTTCAGGAAGTGCACAGGATTATGGCCAGGTAAAATAGCTTTTGTTTTTGTTTTTCAAACAATCAATCTGACTTTAATTTGAGTCGAACAAACACGAAAATGAGTACATTGGAGTCTCCTATTCTTTAAACTTAATTTAAACTTTAGACGTAATATTAAGATTGAAAAATCTTTGACAAATGCATTTTTAAAACATGTATTATTATCGATATTAGTTTTTTGCCTAAACCGTTTCTAGATGTTATGAATTTCTAAATCTTTCAAAAGCATCGCAAGCAATAACGTTCCGTTTTTGATTAATAAGTACTCATTCGTCTGCGCGTTTGATGCAATCAATCTAATGCCACCATACTAATCTTATTTGTCAAAATTAGTTTGGTTTTTGAAAACGGCATTATAATGGACATTGATTATTACTGATATTATTATGCATTGATTCAAGAACATCCCAAACATGTCGGCATGCTCATGTGGTTACTTATTAAATAAAAGCGTAGCACGGTTTACATGTTAACCAAAGAGATTTAAAAGACTATAGAGCGGGCATGTCAAGGAAATGTCATAGAAAAACTTTGATCCCATGTCTCACTAACGCCATCTATATCTATACATATAATAAGACTGTAAAAAAACTGTGTCTGTACATTGAATATATTTAAAAAATAATAATTGAGGGGGGTTTAGAAACAGTAATAGAGCACGAATCCAAAAAAAAAAGTCTGTCTGTTTGTCTGTTTGTCTGTTTGTCTGTTTGTTTGCACACGCTAATCTTCGGAACTACTGGACGGATTTGAATGATTTTTTTTTTGTTGTATAGATATTAAGTCTGGTCAACATATAGGCTATAATTTATCTTGGAAACTGGAACACCTGATGCAGAACCGCAACAGACCAGCTAAACTATAGGCGATACAAAAATGGTCCCATAGCAAAAATTGTTCCACGTGATGAGCATTTTCTGCTGAGAGAATAAATTTGAAGATCCGGAACACCTGATGCAGAACCGCAACAGACCAGCTAAATTAAAGGCGATACAAAAATGGCCCCATAGCAAAAATTGTTCCACGTGATGAGCATTTTCTGCTGAGAGAATAATTTGAAGATCCGGAACACCTGATGCAGAACCGCAACAGACCAGCTAAACTATAGGAGATACAAAAATGGTCCAATAGCAAAAATTGTTCCACGTGATGAGCATTTTCTGCTGAGAGAATAAATTTGAAGATCCGGAACACCTGATGCAGAACCGCAACAGACCAGCTAAACTATAGGAGATACAAAAATGGTACCATAGCAAAAATTGTTCCACGTGATGAGCATTTTTTGCTGAAATAATAAATTTGAAGATCCGGAACACCTGATGCAAAACCGCAACAGACCATCTAAACTATAGGAGATACAAAAATGGTACTTACCATAGCAAAAATTGTTCCACGTTATGAGCATGTTCTGCTGAGAGAATAAATTTGAAGATCCGGAACACCTGATGTGGAACTTCAAGAGCCCAGCTACACTATAACATATATTGGAATGACGTCTTAGCAAGAGTTGTTCAGCCTTATGAGCACTCGCTGTTGACGTATAAAAATCGAAGATCTGGAACACCTGTTGTGGAACTCCAAGAGTCCAGCTACACCATAACTCAAATAGGAATGACGTCTTAGCAAAAGTTGTTCGGTCTGATAGGCATTTCCTGTTGACTTATAAAAATCAAAGATCAGAAACATTTGATATAGAAATTAAAACTATCACTTATTTCATTGCATAATTATAAAACACTAAGAGGTGAAAAATAACTCCAGTTTCGGAAGTCTGTGGCTTTGGTGGTTTTGTTTTGTTCATTATTGGCCACCGACTTCCGAAACTGGAGTTATTTTTCACCTGTTAGTTTTTTTTTAAGAAGTCGGTTGTTTTTTTTGTAAAAAAGTTTTTATTTTGTAATTTTTAGTTTCTTTCTATGTAAAGAAAGTCTTTCAAAACTTGAAAGAATCATTGAAATTGGATAACAATTGCTAAAGAAGTTCTATCTCTAAACATTAATCTGTACATCTCTCCCGGCCCCTTTTAAAATAGAATGGCGTAATGTTATGTTGTGGAAATAAAAAAACCTCAGCATAGACATCTGACTATAGCAATCGCGAATAATTTGCTGTTATGCGTTGAAGAGTTCCGTTGCCTGTCTTCTTCATTAGTTTGTCTTCACCAAATGTTACTTTCTAAATGAAAATGCTTGATTTGTTACTAAAAATGTTGAAATCGGTGCATGTGTGCCTATATTTTTTGAGGAGTTCCCTCAATTCTTCAAAGATCCCTCATCAGATATGAGTTTTGATACAAATGGGACCAATCTGTTAGTATACCCTATGAAACAAAAAAAGAATTTTGAAAATCGGTCCATAAATGACGGAGTGCTGAGGTAAAAAACCCGAAAAAAAAAAAAAAAAATATACAACCGAATTGAGAACCTCCTCCTTTTTTTGAAGTCGGTTAATAACATAAGTAGGAGGTACTACGCGGTGAAGGCGGGAACAGTTCAGGGCTGATTTTCGATGACGATGGTATATCGTTGAAAATTAGACTCTACTAGCTAAAACTCCCATTTTTTTTATCGTATGCCTTCGGGCTTTTAATATGTTATTTGAGTGTTTAATTTCCTTTTCCATTTATCTTCGTTACGCGGTAGCTTACCCGGTAACGCAGGGGAGCAGCCACTTAGATTTTAATCGATCAGGTATCATCACAATAAAACTATAACTAAGCCTATAAAGAGGTCAAATTTTTTCCAATGTTCCAAAGGTGCTAAATGATTAAAGACCATAAGATCCCAACAATCTACCGAAGAGCGTTAGGAGAGACTTGATGCTGTTCGAGAACATGAGGCTGCAACTCGCTCCGTGGAAACTTCTTGGAATCGCGAAGCACGCCTGCATTCTCAGCGTATTTACGCATCTACATCCAGGTCTCTAGAGACCAGTGAAGAATATGTGCGCTACTGACCGCTGATCGTGAACATCATGCACTGTCTCGCGAGTTGGAGACGTTCACGGAAAAAGCATGACGCTTGAGTTTTCAGCGTATATACGAATCGACTCTAGAGATAAGTGGGGGAAGGAGATGCGCGACTGACCGCTGATCGTGAACGTCACGCGACATATTATACCTAGGCTATAATTTATTTTGGAAAATGGAACACCTAAAGTAAAAGAGATATAAAAATGGTGCCATTGCAAAAACTATTTCACGTGAAGAGTGTTTTCTGCTGTGAGACTAAATTTCAAGATCTGGAGCACCTGTAGGGGAACTCCAAAGCCCAGAGACAATATAACATATACATAATAGAAATGGCGTCTTAGCAAAAGTTGTTAAGTCTGATGGCATTTCCTGTTGACCAACAAAAATAAAAAATCTGGAACATCTCGAATCGTCTCACGCATCCCATTGATTTCCCGTCCCCGGGCTTATAGAATTCAACATCAGATGTTTCAGATCTTCGATTTTGACGACCCCGTTGTTGCTGGCATAAGCAACAGGATCCGCGTGCGAAGTCGCGGGCAGAAGCTAGTCTAGAATAATATATGAATATTAGAGCGGCAGCGGAGCGTACTAATAAAAACTCATAGACTTGTATCCAGCAGGACATACTTTTTCGGACGAAAATTTTGTTGGTGATGTCCGGTCTATAGGTATTGAATGTCTTTGATGTTAACATTTCATGATCTCTGCTGTTTTTAAAATATGTTTTATAATCCACAGGCTGAAGGCGTTCCCTTCTCCTACACCTTGGAGCTGCCTGGCTATAAAACAAACTTCCTGGTGCCTCCGCAGTTCGTGGACCACATCAACGAGGAGACGTGGCAGGGCATCGCGGTCACCGCCAGACTCTCGCGCGCTTACTATAGGGCGCGGTACATCCCTAGCGCTCCTGCAGCTACTGCTCCATAAACTTAGGTCACAGAAACTTTTTCGATAAATTTGTATGTTCTATTTGTGTGTGTTTTTTACCCTATTTAGTTACTAATTGAAAATTGTGATGACACCCTTATTACACAATAGTACAGAACAGTACCTTCGTTAATTACCCCACTTTTTAGTAAACGTGGAATATAGTTTATATTCGACTGGCCTGTTGGTCTAGTAGTTAGTGACCCTGACTGCTATGCCGGAGGTCGTGGGTTCTATTCCCACCCAGGACAAATGTTTATGTGTTGTGCACGATAATTTTTTGTACTTTGCTCACTAATCAATTCTTCGTAAAAAAGAAAAAAAGTGTTTATGAAACAGAATAGCTAGCGGTACTACTATAGGTACATTACTGGCCTACCCACGGGACCTCCCTATTTTGCACTTTATTGCCTTTATTAGCTGTGTTTGTGACTTCAATTTTTATTTTAAGAATTGATAAGACCGTGGTCGTACAAATAAATTATTTACGAGTCGTTGTATTTAGTCGTCTTTCATTCATCATTATTGACTATAAAGGCTACTAACAAGAATTTTATAATGCAAATATAAATGGAAATGCTGGGGAGACTCCTAAATGGACATACATAGACCTAATCGGTGCTGTTCTTCAGAAAGACAACCAGTGTAAACATAACCAACAACAAAAGAAGAATGTAAGAATCCTTGCACAAAGCGCACTGAATTTTCTTGCCCGATTGAAAAAGGCGTGACTTTAAGTATGTATGTATGTTAGTATTGAAGTATCCAATTAACAAATACTTTAAGCTACCTATATTAAAATTAAAAACATCTTGTCGATCCTCAAATCTAAGAATAGTAGTGCTACTCTGAAAATGTTTATTTAGCGAAATCACTTCTGAATCCGCAGTAAAATCATGTGAGGTTAAAATATCGTACTCTTAAATGGAGTGATTTCGACACTGACGCCACCAAGTGATGACCAATGTGAGAGGAACTAAAACTGGTGAGTATTTTGACGTTGACATGTGAATACTGAAACTTTTATAGGCGACATGAGAAGCGTAGTGAGTATGACTTTCGAGATGATTTGCGAAATAACTTTCAAAGTGATTTACCATTTACAGAATAGCACAGCTGCAGAGAAATTGTATTCGATGAGTTGTCTCCACACGCAAGGCTCGTGACTAACTACCAGCAGCACGGTGTGATCGCCGGCTTTCGCAGCTATTAGGACACATCATCGCCATTAGGTTACCCACCACCAACAAGCGCATTACAATTCAGCGCTTGCAGCGACCATCCGCTATAATATGGGGAAAATTTTGCATGATCTAATCTCTACGTGGTGCAGCGCTGAAGCGCTATCGAATTCTGCAGCCGTCTCGCAAGACAAACGGTTGGGGGGCGAGACCTGAATTATTCATACAAATCTGATCTCGTGGTGGGCACGCTAACATTTGTGGGAACGCCCCTCGAACTACCTGCACGATAAGTAATGCTGAAAAGCTTGAATTTCTAGAATTTATTACCACCATTTTTAAAGAATCATGAACTTGCCTATGGAGGTTCTCGCCCATTCTTCTCCATACGATACTACCTTTTAGAAGGGGGAACTAGAATCATTATAATTTATTCAACTTTTAAGTTTGACATTCAAAAGTGCTTTATAAGTGGCGTAATTGAAACAAATGAATTTTGACTTCGATGGTAATAATATTATCATTTGGTGTATTTGACATTGGCCAAATGTGATTTGATGGGATGGGATAAATTTCCTAAAGTTGATACTGACAATCAAACAACCCCACAAACAAAAACCCCACACCGCACACTGACATTAAAGGAATTGAACGCTTTAGAATAGTACTAACACATATTCGGATTCCAAAGGCAGATGATTATTCAGATACAAGTATGGGACATGTTTGTGGCTAGGTTTGTGGCTAAATAATAAGTCACATGGTCACTTCACAGGTTCTGATACCTCTTCGTATCTCGGAGAGACCGTAAGCAGAACGTATGTCCAGGTGGTCACTCGTAGGTCTTTGCAAGTCGGTACGATTAGTCAGAAGTATAACCGGCTGGCAAACGTTCTTATTAAAATATACAGGGTGTCTCATTCAAATCGGTCAGTATGGGAAAGTCTGAAAGTATAAGACATACGAAGATCTGTAACTGAGGAACCATGTCATCGATTTTAATAACAAGAAAAACTGCATACATACATTTAAAAAAACATCTGTACTATTGTAGTAATATTGTAAACGTGGTCACTTCGAGCACCTACTAAAATAAATTAAAGTATGTGGAAACAATGCATTATATTCATTTTAGACATCATGTTTCATACAGACATTTACTGCTTAAGACCTACACAATCGATATCTAAATAGAAATAGTGTAGATTTTTTTTTTCAAAATAACCGGGTTCGATTCCCGAACGGAGTACAGATGTTTTCTAAAATGTATGAATGCAGTTTTTCTTGTTATTAAAATCGATGACATGGTTCCTCAGAACAGATCTTCGTATGTCTTATAGTTTCAGACTTTCCCATACTGACCGATTTGAATGAGACACCCTGTATAGGTTGGTAACAGAGTTGTGGCGGTCAGATAGGCAATTGTTCTATGTAAAATTTTGGTATTCAGTTGCATTCGGTTAGACTAGAAGCTAATCGCAACATTACATACATACATAAACTCACGCGTTTTTCCCATGGGTGTAGGCAGAAACTACAGAGCGCCAAATGCTACAATTCTTACATACTTCTTTTGCTTCGTTTACATTTATGCTTGTTGTCATACACACACGCCAGTTGCGAGTACTACACACCTGACCTTTCTGAAGAACCTCACCAATAAGGTTTATGTATGTAAGTCCTTCTAGGGCGGCACAACATTATGTAGTTCAAAAAAGTCTTAAGAAATCACTTAATTGTGGAAACTTGTAGCAAATCATTCGAACTGTAAGTTTTACAGGAACATTACAATGTTTGGTTCAAGTACCGTGTAGATAGATAGATAGATAAAACATTCAGTGCACACAAAACACAGACCAATACACAATACAAAATGAAATACAAAAAAGTGTGTCGATATTACACAAAAAAAACAACCGACTTCTTAAAAAAAACTAACAGGTGAAAAATAACTCCAGTTTCGGAAGTCTGTGGCTTTGGTGGTTTTGTTTTGTTCATTATTGGCTTTTAGTGTCTTTGTGTGTAAAGAAAGTCTTTCAAAACTTGAAAGAATCATTGAAATTGGATAACAATTGCTAAAGAAGTTCTATCTAAACATTAATCTATACATCTCTGCCGGCCCCTTTTAAAATAGAATGGCGTAATGTTATGTTGTGGGAATACAAAAGCTCAGCATAGACATCTGACTATAGCAATCGCGAATAATTTGCTGTTATGCGTTGAAGAGTTCCGTTGCCTGTCTTCTACATCAGTTTTTCTTCACCAAATGATACTGTCTGAATGAAAAATGCTTGATTTGTTACTAAAAATGTTAAAATCGGTGCGTGTGTGCCTATATTTTTTGAGGAGTTCCCTCAATTCCTCGAAGATCCCTCATCAGATATGAGTTTTGATACAAATGGGACCAATCTGCTGCTATACCCTATCAAACAAAAAAAGAATTTTGAAAATCGGTCCATAAATGACGGAGTACTGAGGTAACAAACCCTAAAAAAAAAAAAAAAAAAAAAAAAAAAAAAAAAAAAAAAAAAAATACAACCGAATTGAGAACCTCCTCCTTTTTTTGAAGTCGGTTAAAAAAACAAAAATAAAACTATCACGCTGATCATAAATTAAATAGAGCAATATTATACCTATTAATTAATATATATATACAGTGTGCAGTGTGCGTCTCAGAGGTGCACCAAATGGGAGTCCAGCTCAGCATATGCCAGGCTAATCAAATGTACCAGGCGCTGATATTCTGCTGTATCCGTGTAGCATGTGATCCATCATGACGAATATAATTGCGTTACTCTAGTCGGGTGATGATCGCAGCCCCGCGGGGGGTTTAGCGCGACTCAGTGCTTATTTCGCCGCGGGCATGTGATGCCGAGCGGTCTCCCCATCGGGTCAGGGCTCGTTTGCTAATGAGCGCATAGGTGACTGCAATAAGGTGGAAGTGGCCTAGAATAATTATGAATAAAACAAACTCTATAGAAATTAAATAGGGCGTGTTCAACCTCATACGACTACGAGTTTCTTACGTAGAGTGGAATTCCCACACACGAGTTAATTGATTGCAAAGAAAGTGTTTGTAGATCATTAGCATTTCTTAGAAACTGTATTTTATCCAAAGGTTTTCCTGGAGTTGTATATCTTACCATTCACCAACTAATCATTTAAGTAAATAAAACAAGTCAGTTGACCAGAAATTTAACGATAATTGAGACGCTCATAATATGTATAGCTAAAAGTACATAGAATAATAACGTTTTAATTGAATGCTCAAATTTTGTTACCAATTGCCATCAAGACCAATGATTGTGTGACTTCCGGACGACCAGACGAACAGAACAAACGAACCAAAACACAATAATATGCATGGTTTTATGAACAAATAGAAGAAATTACTGAAAGGAGACGGTCAAAAATGGGCTATTATTCCGAAGAAATTTGAACACCAATGTGATATACCATGTTAGAAAGCTAATTTAATAAGCTAATCGATTATGACTAAATAAGATTTTTCAGTCCTCTGTTTTTTTAAAAAACTGAAAAATGTGTTAGGAAAAACAAAACGCACATTGATTCTAATTGTTAGTCTAAAGCTATACAATATAGCTATCCAAATGTGACTTAGATTGTCGTTTCTACTAAACACTTTTTATAAACTATAGCTGCCGCTTTATGCGATTAAGACAAAAAATACTTACTAAAATGCAATATCAAAACGTCTCATGATAAGGTCGAATCCGTTTATGTCAGATTGACATTTTGTCAATTTGACTTTTGACGTTTAAATAACTCACTTACCAAAGAATACTACTCTTTGGGTATCATGGTATTCATTTTTATAGTGATACACGCAAATAGTTTTTCAAGTAACTTATAAAAAAAAAGTAGAAAGGAAAAAAAAAAAAATGCTTGAGTAAATCAAAATAATTATGCTCTTTTAGTCTGTATAAGACAGATTGCTGTTCATTTTTTTATTATTTTTTAGCCCAAGCCCCATACGTTCCTTGAACGTCTCCTTTGTTTCCGTATTTGCCGCAGAGACCCGGTTGTTTGAGTTTATTTCCACAACGTGTCATTTTTTGGGTCAAATATATGAATGATAAGGCTTAGGATGGGCATCGCTGGCAATAATGTGAATGATATGAGATCTTTCCTTTGAAAATAATCAGAATATAATAATATCATCATATCTTTTAGCGAAAGTTCAAAAGGATGAATTAATTCAATGCGTCGCTTCCTCGTGTACTATTCCACCTCCAAGCAATTTGGATTATGTCATAATTCTCCCAAGATGGCGTCCATTGCGGCTTATGCTCGTCAATAGCCGTTCTATTATTTATTCGGACTGGCCTGTTGGTCTAGTAGTTAGTGGCCCTGACTGCTATGCTGGAGGTCGGGGGTTCAATTCCCACCTAGGACAAATGTTTGTGTGATGAGCACGATCATTTGTTCTGTGTCTGAGTGTAATTTATCTATAATATTATGTATGTATTTAGAAATATATAAGTACGTTTAGTAGTCATTCAGTACCCATAACACAAGTTCTGCTTAGCTTGGGGCTAGAAGACACTGTGTGAATTTAGTCGTGGAATATTATTATATTATTCCACTTAAAAATAAACCAGTAACCGATTCGTATAATCCACATTGTAACTAACAGCGCGGGATAAGTCCGGAGATAAATCCGCTCATCTGGTTGTCACTGTAACATTTGTTCACACAACAGCGGACTGGACGTGTGCAGGCTTTGTCGTATGATTTATGTTTTAATTTGTTTAACAAACAACTGTTATTATGTTATTTTAATCGCTGTAGTTGGCATTACGATGTATTGATAAAAAGGCTTTATATAGCGTTATAAATTTGTTATTTATAACGTTATATAAAGTTTAAATTGTAATGTTTTTGTGCTAAATAATTTAACACAATATTAATGATAATGCATGCATTTTCAAAGGTATTTTTTACTTTAATTAATTAGTTTTCAAGGAATAGGTATAACTTAACATCACCAGGGGAATTGAGTGATTGAATCACTTGACTATTAATATGACACAATTACACGTAAGGTAAATACCCTTTTCCTGTGGAAACTTTTGCAAAGTGATGCACATAAAAGAAATAAATAATAGGCATCACGATTGACATCACAGGAACAAAAACCGAGGCTGGTTTTCACATAGAACTCGGTAGAACTTTTTTATTAGAAATTAGGAGATGTCACGCGGTTTCACTTGTGTGTTTGCCGTTCACGTGGGAGTACAGGGATAAAAAGTTGCTTTTTAAGTTTATTCGATACATAAGTACAAAAATCCAAATCATTCCTTTCTTTATAATATTAGCACAGATTGCAATTTCTACTTTGAAGTAAGTGCTGACCAACGAGATTTGCCAAGGTTTTGATCAATGCGTTTAAAATGTCAACTAAAGTGAGTATGAAAACTATGTTTGACTTAAATGATCAGCTTTTGGATATATCAGTCTTTTTTTATTGTATAAGAGAGAAGGAGAAGAAAATTGCATAAATACCTAGTTAAGTTTAGGAATAAAGGCATTCGCACTAATGCCCATACACAAATAAAAACAATGGCGTCGATACATTACGAGTACTCACAGCAATATGCATGCGTTGCTGATGCAGCCGGTAATTGGATTAGCGCTGCGCTGCACAGCATCGTGTAACTAACGATGTGTTCGTTCATTTTGGTTGTTACGTGATTTCACGACTGTATTACCTGAAATCAAATCAAAATCAAAAGTCATTTATTCAAATTAGGCTGAGGATCAGCACTTTTTGAACGTCGAAATTACATAAGACAGTCCCCCAAAAAGCCCACCCTTCGCCACTTTCTAGTGTTTTTGCTGGGAAGAAGAAGTGGCGGAACAAACTCCCCAGCAACACATCTGTCTGATAAGTTAGAAGAACTTGAATTTACACAGTACAATTAGTTATAATTACAAAATAATTAAAATTAGTTATTCACTACATGTTAGCTAGCACACTCAACATACAGAATACCAGTAATATATATAGCTACCGACAATAAAACTAACTTAACTCAAGCAAAAGCAACTGACTAATAAGAATCCTCCAGGTAAAAAGGGTGTGCCAGCTTGCATGTGCAGAGTTGGATTAAATCCATAGATCTGCAGAACACAATGTAACAAAATGATAAACTAGAACTGTGGAAGTTAAATAAAACAAAAAAAAAACAGGTAATAGTTAAAACAATAGCAAAACCAAAGCCAGCAAGACGACCAGTTACCACAAGCAGCACCCGTTCACGAGCATAACGCAAAGATCAGCAATTACCCCCCTCGCCATATTAGAGGGAAGGTGGTAACCCGACCCTCGACGCTACCGCAAGCAGTAACATCTGAGGGAGCATGACGAACTTGCTACCGGTTATTTACGTAAAAAATTACGGTTAGACAGAAGTCTGCCTCTATAGTACTGCCAAATTTGGCCAGTTATTACTTGGCTGACTACAAGCTGCTACTCAAAAATTCCAGTTGCAAAAGAACTCAATAACATTTCCCATGCCGGAATAGAACGCAAGACTCCATGTTTACTGGTAGCGCTTGTAAAAACTACACCATAAAAGCCATGTTTGTTTTTATTTTTAGTTATAGAAGCTTTAAGCAATTGACGTTTACAATCAGAACTTCTATTTACAATAGCAATATATTCAATATTGTTCCTTCGCGCACAAGTACATCTTCGTACTGTATTATTCTAATTATTAGTTTCTGGCTTCTAATTAAAAGTTCATTCATAACTCTAAAAGTGTATGTTTAGATGATGTGGTTCAGTCTAGAGGATGAATTGAAGGCGACTAACAAAAGGTGTTAAAAAGGTTGATGTAACTGTGAAAGCCGGGAGAGCACGCCCTAAGGACCTTCACAAACCTTATAGGTGAGGTGTGCGTAGTACTCACCATTAGCATCATCTACATGTATGAAAGTTAACAAAGCAAAATAGGCTTGTAAGAATCGTACAAAACGACGTACAAAAAAGCGTGAGTTTATGTAGGTATGTAGGCGTGTATTAGTTTGCGGCATGAGCATTAACCTGGTGCGCTGTTTATTCTATAATCAGTGCGTTGTTTACAGGAACTCAATATAATCATTGTACAATGTTCTTGCCACACTAAACGTAGCGTGTGTCCTGTGTCGGTGTGAGTGGCAGCCGGTTAACGCGTGTTGTATCAAATATCGCTACACTTGGTCAGCAGTTCACGCGCTCCTATTATGTTAATGAGCGTTGCGGGTGCGCGCTGAGCGGTAATTGTTAGAGCGCTTTTATTATTTGATGACTATTAATTATGGTGTGATACAACAATTTTATAGTTAAACAGTTTGGGGCTGTTATCTGTATCTATCAAACCGAAAGATGGGGAGAGATTTTTTTCCATTGTACTTGGATGCCTGTTATTTGATTTATACACGTCTTCTGTCATTGATGTAATTCACTAAATACATAGTAAAAAAACTACCACAATTCAACACAGTAGCGCTCGCGTATCTCCGTCAACATTAGTATTCCCTCCACTCGCGACAAATAACTTAACCTCACATAAATATATCAACTATTTGCGGCATTTCGCTACTCACAGACTTGTAAAGACTCGCTGTCACACGTAGCACGTCGAGGCCGCGTAGCCACGTAGCACGGCTACGCCGTAGCATGGACCGATTGAAAAATGGCTTCTGTAGACATCGACTTCGAAGTTTACATTACAACTATGTAGGTGTGATGTAGATTGTGCACACTTCTGCTACCTTAAGTGTCAATAATATATAATAATAATAATAATGTGCAATTTTCATTTCTTGCAGGAGAAGCATATAAGACTAAAAGCCTCTAGTTAGTAAGTCATATTGAGGCCAGGCGTCTTAATTACAATATTTTATTAGCGTCTGTTATGAGATGGTGCAGATATGCAAACTGATAGTCTAGCAGGATGTTAGTCGAACTAGACGATTTAATAAAAATATGATCTAGAAGGAAAATGTAATGAATAAGGCTATTATTATGTTTATCGCAAAGTCATATAAATGGTTGCTTATTAAAACCTCTGTTTACCTTCCAACGAGGCAATGTAATTGGTTTTTTGGGCACATTTTTCATTTAAGGTGATGAAGACAAATTGACAATGTCGTCAACACTCAGCATGCACTAGGGCTCTTCGTCCTATTTACTTTTCACCAGAGCCTCGTTAACTAAAACGTTTTTGTTTACAGTCACACTTCACTTCCAGTAGGTATAAGTATTAGATTGGCACTACACTTTATGAACGCACTTCCCAGAAACATATTTCTCTGAATGTCACCTCCATGACCTACGCTATTTCATATCTCCGGTGGATTTCTTTCACAATTAGTGAAGTGCTATTCTAGCATCCATTATTTTCTCAACCTAGTATAAAAAACCCACACTGGTTCCGGGTAGTCACACTCTCCTGCAGGCAACCCATGAATTCATACAAATTGTTTAAAACGATTGACCAACATTTTTACAACATTTCAAAAACCTATTTACTATTAAACAATCATCTGCCACTGAACCTATGCCAATTAAGATATTTGAGTTTAATTTGATTTGGAATTTGAATACCAATCTCACGAATGGGCATCGTGCGACCTAGTAAACTAATTGTGTATTGCCAGTATTTTACATTGGTATCCAGATTAATCCAGTTAGGTTGAAGCAAACCCAAACATAGTTTACATAGGGCTATTTAGGTGCAGAAATACAATTTATAGCGGGATTTCCCCATTTGCGGAAGTAGATGCGTTCTGTTGCAAGTATCCAAACCGATAATATAAGTGCTTAATTGAATAGAAGATAATAACCGGTACAGTACTGCGAGCTGATCCGTGTGACCCCCGCTTCCTCCTCCCAATAAGCTGCGTTATCCCCCGCAGAAGAACCGAGAAACTTTTTGTAAGTGAGTGCTCGAGTCCGGGGGAGAGGTGGCAGCTTTAGACGTGACTTATCTTGTTTTGTTAAGTATGTACTTATCCGTGATGACGTTTTTATTGCGAATAATAATGGCTAGATGTTAGAAAATATGGATTTGTCATGTCCGTGGTCTACTTGCATAATTTTTCAACTTGACTGATCCTAAAGGTTCTTGCTGCTTAAATAAAATCCACTACTTTTACACAACGCCATCTAGTCCCAAACTAAGCAGAGCTAGTGCTATGAGTACTAGATATCGGGTAAACATATTTATAGGCTTCTAAATAAATCAAATTATAAATAAAAAACACCCGGATACAGAAAAAAATATAGTACTGACCAACTCCACGACCTCCGGTAGGTATAGCATTTAGAGCCACTAACCATTAGACCTAGTGTAGTCTAGTGTAGTCTAGTTCACCTGCTATGGGTTCCGAGCGTCTCATCATCTCCACCTAAAACAAAGAGCGTGATTGAATATAACTTTGTTAAGAACTAATTAAAGTCACAGACGATTGTATACAACTTTATTTACGAGTCTCTGGTACCTAAACAAACGCTTGTAAGAGCTCGACACCAAAACACACCCAGTGTTCAGTTTTCCTCGAATATTTAGCATAAAAAGATTTTTATCTTTTATTAAGACGACTTCTTTTCCTCATTGTGTGTTTTTAAAAGATCGCATCACTTGGTATTGCCGCGGATTTTGTTATTAATTGAAGGCGAAATTTTTCGCTCTTTCTCGTATTTTTGTGCAAAAATTCGATAAGTTAACGAGTACCTAACAGGAGATGCGATGAAATGTACCTAAACAACCGTAAGAATAATAAGATGCTTCGTTTTATTGATAACATTTTGAAAAAAGAAAGAGACTTCAATTAAATTGACTTAAAATGTCGGTTATAACATGTTTATTTGTAAAGTTTGTATTATCTTTCACGACATTCTTTCTTTCTTACATTAAAACTGTTGAAATACATTTAAAACTGTCGTGACAAGGGCCCCAATCTGAGAAGGAGCACTGAAACAAAGTTTAGTCTGTTATAAAATCTTTTCATTCAATTGAATCCGGCCATTAGCCGGATTAATGGCAACATCCGCGAATGTCTGCTGGTCTGAAGGAAAACACATTGGCATACAACGCCTGCAATGGTCTACTTTGTCATAATTTCGCTGCGGTAAGTGAGGTGAAGTGATCGTGAAGTGATCTGATAATTCCCCGCATCACTGTGGTATAACAGCTCGCTTTACTTGCAGAATAGCAATGCAAAACGAAATTATTTAAGCGAAACGTACTTTTAAATATTGTTCTTATTGAAATTTTGAAATTCAATGCCAAATTACGTAATAACTTCAGTTATTTAAGTACGAATAAAAACAAAGTGTGCCTTTGCAGTAGTCCAGCAGCTCCAAATTCCATCACTAATGGAATGGTATCACTCGAAGGACTGCGCATAAAGCAGAGATAGGTGGAATATTACTGAATAATATCACGTCTGCGTTTGACCAGGTTGAGCAGAGGCGTAAGACGTGACAAACGATGTGATGTGTGTTAGTGACAAAGAGCATGGTGGACGTCACGTTCTAAGATATACACAATGTTTCAAGATCCCAAGGCCGCCAGACCTCACTTATCTTCTAACGAACAAAACATAAATAATATTAAAAAAACAATAGAATAGAAGAAGAATGAAGAATAGAACAAAGAAGAAGAAATCCATTGAATGAAGTGGTGATAGTATGTACTATGGTCTTATGCCTGCCTACTTGCTACCTTGTCAATAGGGCCATTTTCAGGCATAAGGTCACCTAGGTACCTCAAAACAAGCAAAGTGCTAGTCATAAATGATTTCAAACGTTTTACAAAAGAAGATGATTTTTTAAGAAGATGGTCCGATACAAGGTATCAATCATCCCCTAGACCCAATTTTAAGCTTCTCCTGAACAGGTCTACAACAGAATAGTAAATTAGTTGTCTGGTTAAAATATAAAATAAAAATAAAATAAATAAATATTCCACAACTTTGTACACAACGCCATTTTAGTCCCAAGTTTAGCTTGAGAGCTTGTGTTATGGGTACTAAACAGCTGATAAACATACTTATATATTTCTAAATACATACATATTATAGATAAATTACACCCAGACACAGAACCAATGATCGTGCTCATCACACAAACATTTGTCCTGAGTGGGAATCGAACCGACGACCTCCGGCATAGCAGTCAGGGTCACTAACTACTAGACCAACAGGCCAATCAACAACATGTTTAATAAAAATGGTGCGTCATAAAGTGAGATCCAGGTTTTATTTAAAAGCTTTAGAGCGCATGTACCTACCTAGTTTAGTTTTTACAGCACGCATTATTTGAATGTATAACCCGGCTTCAATCGCAGCCTACTTACTTACAAAACCCAATGAAGCGTGTTTATTACAAACTTAATACAAATATTATGAATTTTACGTTATTTCCGTTTCAGTGGCTCGAATCTAAATAACACAGGGTTTTGTTTGAAGTCAGTATTGATTTAATTACATCACTGGAAAGGTAATTTAATATAACGTGGGTATTATTATGTCATGTTCATTGAGCTGCTCTATTTCTATTCATGATCAAATTAGTTGATCACACATGGGGCCATGCGAGTAACTAATTTGCCAGTCACAGTTTGTGTCGTACACATGGTCACAAACAAATGCGGCGTACGAATATTGATGTGTATTGTAGTATTGCGTTGTCAAGAGAAAAATACTTCCACACTATAGGTGAAATACCTACTTGATAAAAAGGTGGGCTGTTCAAGACGCTTATTTGACACCTCGCGGGACCCACTGGCTGGCTTTTACCTAGGTCAAAGAATAAGTAGGAATTGCCATAAAAAATGCAGTTTTTTTGTATACACTTCTAGTCGACAGCGATGCGGATGAATATTTGACGCTAGGGAGCAAGGCGGGTGATTTTTTTAAATGTTTTTATTTCTAATATTCATTGAAATAGTTGTACCTACATATCTATGTAAATTATTAATCTTAATTGGTCTTTGTGACAAGACCGAAATTATTGTACCAAAACTTGTGTTTGGTTGGTCTGATTTATATCAATTTACTAACACACGACAAGACACCTAACCACATAAAGTAAACTCTCGTTGACTTCGTTGAACTCTAGCGCATGCTAATCTGTCTTTAATGGGCGTGAGGGATATGAAGGTAGTAGAATCCTCAACAAATCGCTAATGTTAGAGATTGATAGCCGCCACCTCAGCGAGGGAGCTATAATGTATTATAATGAAGGATGAGGCTGGACTACAGAGTACCTATTAGACAAGCTTTCTTATTACCTTTTAGTTTAGAGTTAAATAGGCGATGACAAAATGAAACATAATCTTAATATTATGGACATTTTAGTTTCGGTACAAAGCAAAAACAATTCAGACTTATTACAGACAGAACTACACAAGAGTGGATAAAATGGCCCTGAAAGGAAACCACTTTTAATTCTTCAGATTTATTATTTTACGTGAAGGAAATATTTCTTTATTTTTAAAAGAACGAAATAAAACTACAGTCACAGATTTCTCGCCAAGCATACTTACTTCAATAGCAACCAACCAAAAAATAGCAACTAACTATTTTGTTCTACTAATCGATAGGATCAGGATAAAATTTCTTAAATAAACATTTTGTCTTTAAAAAACAAAAAATACTAAGTAATTGCAGTCTCGCATCGCAAAATAAAATAAAAAGGTTCTCTTTCTCAACTTGTCATCAGAACGCCAGAAGGAAATTGTGCATAGAATTGGGATTACCAATTAAACTATTTTCTTACTTCAATGCAAATAGTTTAGTAATCAGATACGTCCGTCTAAAGAAAAAAAAAGTCGGTGTGATATCGCTCAGGTTAGGTTCGTTCAGAGTTAGGTTCAGTCAAAGTTAGGTTCGCTCAGAGTTAGGTTCGATCATGTTAGGTTTGCTCAAGTAAGGTTCGTTCGAGTTAGATTCGTTTAGGTTTCTTTAAATTTTCTGGTGTGGGAAGTACTCAAAAAAAAAAAAAAAAAAAAAAAAAAAAAAAAAAAAAAAAAAAAAAAAAAAAAAAAAAAACAAATCCGAAACAAAATACAAAACCCACCAACCAACCAACAAAACCAACCAACCTATACAAATTCTGTCAAAGCACCATTAAATTTTGAATCTTCAAACACCTAGAAGTTATTTGTCAATTGAAACTTCGGTCTTAAGTTTTGAACATTTTTGAAGCTCATCAATTTCATATAATACATAGGAAAGATAGGATATTTAGGTTCTTTTTAAGAATAGAGCATTTTTTCCTTTAAACACAATCTATCTTTACTATTGAATTACCATTGCAGACATTATTTTCCACTCAACAATTTCTCAATATTCATGAGGTCATTAAATTAGTTGTATCGTGTACTTAGGCTTTTCTTATTACTACTGCCTGGTCTTGACTAATAGCGTGACGTCATTATCTGTCTAGAGGAGGTGTCTTTGTGAAAGTGAAGAGGGGTGACTTGATGATGTGTAACTATCTAATTATGCGAGTTTCATCATATTTACAAATTAGTATGGACTGTTAGAAATAGTTCAATGTGTTTAACTAGCTATGGGCTTATTAGTTTAACTTAAGGCGTTTGTATTAACAGAAGGTTAGATTTAAAGTCAGAGTTGTTTATCGAGATGAGGATTTACTTTTACGTTGTTTATTTTAGATAAAGGTTTGTTGCATGGTCATCGATATGGATGCTTAAAAACGCAAGCGATAAATACTTGTGGTTAAGTATCGTCGCTTGAGCTGAGTCTCAAATCAAATCAAAATCAAAAGTCATTTATTCAAATTGGGCAGCGCAGTACTATTTGAACGTCAAAATAACATAAGACAGTCCCCCAAAAAGTCTGCTCTTCGTTGGGGCAGACGACGTTTCTTAACGCTGTTTGAAATTAACGCGCGCGCGCCAGTGATCGATCAGCTGATAGTCTGACCTCGGGAAGGGCAAAATCTACTAGTAGTAGCGTCACACGCTCCCCCGCCACCCCCACTGCTCCCGTTGTGCAGTACTGTCGTAATTGAATTAATTGAAAGTGAATGAGTATAAAAATAGTTTCTTTGGGAAAGTTATTCATATCCATGAGTACAATCACGTGTTTAAGTACTTATTGGTCACTAATTACCAGTCACTCTATATATACGGTTTATAGAATCCATACCAACTTGTTAGTACTATCTGTTTGTAGTGTCAGTTAGTATTTAGTACCGATAGTTTAGTAAAGTAGACAAGTGTAGGTACATACATAGACGTAGTGATATTATAGTTTAATTATAAACCAAGATAAAGAATGCCATCTTGATCCCACAGGTACATACATTCCGAGACTCGGCTCATAATCCGGCGCTGGATTTTAAGAATACAGACAATCTCAACAAGATAATATAAATTTATTCTCATAACACAACTCTACGTCGAATATACTCTACGTAGAAATAAATCACGATTACTCACGAAAACAGAAGACCGATCCACATTTCCATACCCGCGTAACATAATGTCTCGTTTTTGTATCGTTAAAGCGAATATACTGATTTACTCTTCTGAGCCGATTGTTCTTACTACTTAACATGTTATTTTTACCCCTGGTGTTACGCTAATTTAAATATTCGAAACATCACCCGAACTTGTACTAAGGAAACGTTGCAAAAGTTACTGTTACCACTTTCTCTAATCCATTGCGTCACATTTTTGGAAGGATCAAAAGTTTGCATAAGACAACACGCAATGCATTTGTAAAGTTTCTAATTGAGTTGTTCCGTATAGTTTGTGTACATGTTTATCTTCGGAGATCGAAGTATTTTAACATTGTTTTGATATTTTGGGCAAATGGAAAAGTTTTAACAAAGAGTAGTCGGCAACATTGTTATTGGGAGCGCTGAGACGCGCTGTATAAGCTTTGATTAAATCTCTTTGTCTGCTAGTGAAGCTTAGCAGCCTCATCACCGTCCGGCATGTCTTTTTCTGCTATACATTTCTATTTGCCTGACTAACTTTTCACTCCCTCCATCTATCATATCTACTCTCTACTCTTTTATTTGAATACATGAATACTCCACACAACTTCTTGGTCACCGGCACAACTAAAAAAGCAGTGATTGCCTCGTGGTCTGACCGGTAGATTGCCAAATCATCGGTCTCGAGTTCGAACTCGAGGCTCTGACTTTTCGGATTGATGTGCGTATTGCAAAATGATCACTTGCTTCACAAAGCATGCCAGAGAGATGTTTCTCGAGGATGTGTGATGCCAAATCAGGGGACAATGGGCGGCATTAAAACTCCGACACCTGGTTATCACTAACCCGCCCGGCGAAACTTACTGTCTTTCTCATACGAGCAGATTTTATTCTATTCATTCACGTAACACTTCACATCCTTCATCTCATATCAACAGCAAGCAACCTTTCATCCACCCGTTCCGTGGCACGATAACGTCTAATTTACAGCAGCCACCGCTCGTTCGATGACATAGGATAGAATGATGTTAAGAAGCAGATGATATTACTTTAATTTTTTTTATGAATTTAGCTCCATTAGTGTAATTGCTGTACAGCGTTCTGATGCGAGGGTAAATAATAAATAAATAAATGATGACGATAAATGATATTTATTTCAGTAAATAGGTTTTTACATACACTTTGACACGTAGTTTTTTAACAAGTTGATGAGGTCGGTGTTTCTCTATCTAACTACTCTGAGAAGAAACTCCAGAGGTCACAGTCCCTTTTTAGAGTAGGTACAGACATTATCTTGTGTCCTGGGTGATAATCGAACCCACTACCTCCACCATAGCCTTCACATAGTCAAGGCCTAACTACTAGACCAATAGGCCAGGAAATGAAACAAGAAGCCGCTCTGCCGACGTAGAAATACGTATTTCACGTTTAACAGAAAGGTCGGATTTTATCTAGATTTCCAGTAAGTACCTCCTGACCCGGTTAGTACCTGACGAGAGTAAATGTGTGAGGTAAAGCTTTATGTACACCGACAAGGATTTTAGAATAAGTTCCTATTGTTTGCACATCGTGTTTTGTTTGCGTTTAACTGTTTTGTATTGTTTAAGTCCTATTTATTAATTATGGGTGGATCTAAAATGATCTTGCACGTCGCGAAGATTTCTATTTCACAATGGAATAATCAAACACAAACTGTGTGAAACGAACATTACAGTACAATCAAGTACAGTACATGATTCTGTATGACTTTAGAAAATAATTTGAAAATAAAGTAAATAAAAACTAAAAAACTTATAAAAAAGACGTAATTAGAAATAAGCTGAAGAAAACAGATTTCGATGAAATCAAAAAGAAAAATTCATGAAAGAAATTTTTATAAAATGAAAACTACCAAGCCAAACTATGTTATTTTTTATGATACCAAAAAGCAACTATTCCTCATCAAACTAAAAAAAGAATCACGTAAACCAGATCAATTAAATCTCGGAGTAATCGGTGTAAGTACCTACTTACATAAAACGTCGACGTCAATATTTTCAATACTAGCAGGACTCAATTAAATAGATCCCTGCGCAACTTCTTTTTCACAAACGTAACGAAACGTAATTTGTAACTATTTATTATTGTTTGTTCTTTTTGTCTTAATATCTGTGCTGTTTACTAGCTGTCTTCCATCCTCTTGAACCTATTTATATGTATTTTCTATCTGTGAAAACTCTTTTAATTGGCCTTACATTGTTTATTCACTCTATCTTATTTTTGTACCTAGCTGTAAGTTTTCAGAACAAGCAAAAAAAAATGAAAAAAATACCGATCGAATTGAGAACCTCCTCCTGAAGTCGGTTAAAAAAGTATACTTTAAGTAGTAACGTAAGTAAGGTGATGCACTGTTATGTGTAGAAGCGCCTCTCGCCATCAAACGTAAAAGTTTGAGGAGAGTAGTAAACTATCATAAAATAAATAAAAATTACGCTCGGAGGTCCAAAATAATAATATTCTGAACCAAAGATTGTACTTATCGATGTTGCTTCCTGTATAAAAATGCTAGCAGACATCCTGTGGTTTAACCCGCGTAGGTCCCGTTCCCGTGGGAATACAGGGATAAAAAGAAGCCTATCTGTTAATCCAGGGTGTCAGCTAACTCTATACCAAATTTTATTAAAATCCATTCAGTAGTTTTTATGTGAAAGAGTAACAAACAACCATCCATCCATCCATCTATCCATACTCACAAACTTTCGCGTTTATAATATTAGTAGGATTTATAAAAATAACTATGCTAGGTGAATGAAATAAGTCTATGTATAATAAAAATAAAGCCTTTAAGAATGTAATATAATGACCTAAGTTTATTGTCAAGTATGTTTCGTAGATTGCACAGTTGAAGTCGGAAATAGGGTTAGAACTTTCAATTGAGATCGCTTCAATCTGAAGTTTTATCCTTACAGAGTTGAAGCAAAGCGCAGGAGTCGCAGCGAGTAGAACTGGGTTTGTTCCACAGTTCCACTAAGGACGCCCCTTACAGAGTAAACAGAGTTCTAGCGACGCAAGATTCAGAAATCACAACAGGTTTATTAAAACTTACAACATCAAATCGGGGATCCAAGATAGTTTTGTTAGTAAATATATACAATATAGAAAGTAGGTACACGTTCAGATATAAGTGCAGTACTTACCTACTTATATGATTCTGACCCCCCACCGGCAACGTTGAAATTTTTAGTCGTCTTTTCCTAATTTCACATTTTTCTTACTATCTATACAAAATGATGATTTTTATCCAATCCAATGAGATTACTATTTTATTTTATTATGTACAATACCACTCTAACGTCACGAGTACGACGCGCTCTTGTTGTCGCTGGTACCTGTGATATGTAATATAAATATCGCCAAATCCGCCTTGAGCTAGATTCCAGCGTGGTGATCAATGCTCCTCCCTTCTCTGTATTTGAAGAGGCCTTTGCTTTAACGTGGGATAGTAATAGGGTAATGTTTATAAAATACGCAAAGTAGATTTGAAACACGACTTTATTGTTTTCTTTTATTATTCAAAGTAAAAAACGCAGTAGAAATTAAGAATAGCCCGACGAGTTTTTGGTTGAAATCTGGAGTGTCCAGAAAGAAGATCATCAAGTTATGTGTCACCGTCGCTTCCACCCTATACAGGGTGTAACGGAAAGGGTATATACATACGAAGGGCACGGATTCTCTTGGTGATAAGAAACGACATGGCAACGTTTTTGTACATATACATACATAATTGTAAAGTTGAGCCCGCCCGCGCCGTCGCGCCTTCGTCGGTTAGGCAGAGCCCGATAGGTCTGTACAAGGCGCGCAGAGCCCGAGATAGATATACTTGAACCTTGCCGGACAGGATTATGACCCTCATAGTGCGGTGACACGTTTGTGACGAGTTTGCATTTAATAAACTGTCGATATTAAATAATATCGAGAAGTTTCAAAGTTATTAGTTGGGAGCTGAAATTTTGAGGAAAGACTCGTTATTAAATACTCTATTCACCCTGTTTGTATGTATATACCCTTTCCGTTACACCCTGTATAGAGAACTGTGTAAATATAATGTATACTTAAACGGTTGCGTGACATCCCTATAATTGAATCGCTTTAACGTTCGCTCAAGTAACTAAGCCTTTACTAAGAGCTGCGAGTCGCCAGCGTTTATAGTCTAAAGCTAAGGTCGGCGTAAACCGGCACTGTTAATAGACGGAGCTATTTATAGTCCAGACTCCGGGGGCTTAGAGCGGTGTGAATCACGACTATTAACATAATAATATAACATCACGAATGTATTCTGTGAAGGGTTAGGCAGAGATGTACCTGCAGTACTCATTTGGCCTGTAATGTTCAAGTCTCAAGTAAGTAAAGCCTATTGTAATCAACCAAGCACAAATTCAGAATCCGGGCAGCTTCTGGAAAATCCCCAAAATAATTTTGCACGACTTGGAAATTCAATCAGGTCCACACGTTCAGCAGTTGTGCTTACGACCGAATAGGTTGAGGCAGTCATTAGCAATAGGGCTCGTGTTCGGTCATGTTTGTAGTTATTAAAATTAATGTTTGTAGACAATTAAATGACCACACGCCCACACTATCACTTAACTTAATGAGGCTATTGCAAAATGTCAAAAATATTTAAATTAATTGTGACCCTCAAAGCCGATTGGAAATAATATAATGAATGTATGCTTAGAATTGGATCTTGGAGATTGAGTAAGTAATGTTAACGTCACAATAACGTAGCACTGCCGTAGCATTCTCCATAGAAAAGGTAGGAAACTCTGACCAAACAGGTATTGTGTCTGGTGGACAACTGCAGCAGGGTTTCAACGTTTGTATAAACTTCAAAATCATTAAAAAAGAGAAGCACATACAGGTGTCCTTAAATACAAGTCACGGCTTAGTTAAGGCACCAGTCTCCCACAAATGAACATTGTCAAATATTGTAATTTTTATTACTTTACAAATGCCAAGTTTTTAGTAAATACGTTTTATTTGAGGAAGAAATAAACTTGTTATGTTATTTTTTTTTATTTGTTATACTATCGCTACAGGTCGTGATTGAAGCTCCCGCATCCCGGCGTCGCACTAAATTTTTCCGAACCCTTCGGAATAAGGACAAACAGTCGCCAGCCGACAATCGATAAATAACAGCACCTCGATATAAATCAACAAATTGTATCTGTAATTGGTGCGCATAGCTGGCGGGGCTAAGACCGGTGTTAATTGCGCAGCCGACAGATGGCGTTGATTGACGAGGGTGCCGTGGGGTCCCGGCGACCCCACGGCGTGCGGCGGGGTCTCAACGACCCCACGGCGCACGTTCTCGGAGTCAGGATAGATTCGATGTGCTAATGATTGGTTAAAGGTTCTAATGGGATTACGTTTCTTATCCGGTAATAGAATATTGACGCTGTGTAAAATTACACTATTGCATAGTATTGGATTTAGAAAAATAAATCTATTATATAAATCTAATATAATATAAGTAGATTAGATTGATGTAGATTAGATTTATATAATAGATTTATTTTTAACTAGCTGCCCCGACAAATTTCGTTCAGCCTGACTATTAATTTATGTAGTAATTTATGTAACCTACTTATTTATAGTTTAAGACTTTTCAGATATCAAATAGTCACTTGAAATTAGACGGGAAAACATCACCCGTCATGTTATCAAGGATGGCGCTGCATTTTAGAATGTTTAATTGTCGTCAAGTTTTCTTAAGTTTTCTAAAGTTCTGCTCAAGTTTCTTATTTTTAACTTTCATAAGATACTTTTCTGACAATAAAAAACACAACAAAAAAATCAAGTGGTCATGACCAGGGAAAATAGGAATTTATTTTTATATATTATTTTTATACAAAGAGATTAAAAATACTATAGAGCGGAAATGCGAGGAAATGTCAAAGAAAAACTTTGATCCCATGTCTCAGTAACACCATCTAGAATAATATATCAATATTGGAGCGGCAGCGAAGTGTACTAAAAAAAAAACTTACAGACTTGTATCCACAAAATTTCGGACGAAAATTTTGTAATTTCCATAAACGTGTATGTACACGATTAACGGTAAAATGTAGATTTTCATCGCCCAAGACTTTACAACCTGCTATTAAACTCATCGTAATGTTGTAACAAAGACTCATAAATCATAAATCTCAAAGACGACAGTCATTTGGTTACAAAATAAACACCTAAATGAACAACAATTATCTTGAAAAATGGCCCATAATTAAGGTCAACTTGTATTCCCTCTCTTTCTTAAAATAGTTTATAAATCGGTGTTAAAAGCTTTAGCTCAGGGTTATAAAATTCTCTCTTCATAAATATTAGCATTTAGACCTTTTGTGTTCAAGAGCTGAATGCTAATGGAGCCGCAATCCGATAATAACACGCTGTTACCTTCGAGATAATAAAATGCGGTGTGAATAATTACTCAATGTTTTGGAGCAGATTAATAAAAATAAATAATGGGGTGGGATGAAGACGTAACAACCATCTCGTTTCATCTACTCGTACATAGTTAGATGTCCTAATAACATTTTTTTACAAATACATTTTCGCTTTAGTCTTCTTCAGATTCTGTACTGTTTTTGAAAAGGAAACCGTTCTAAAAGTCAATTGAAACGTAAACATTCTCGCGGCAACTTTTAGCAAAACTCCCGTCCCCGCTGAACCACATTGCACTCTTGCAGTTTAGTCCCACAGTTGCATACAGTTGGAAAAATACAAAGTTCAACATGACAAAGAAGGCAACTCAACTCATATGAAATTCCGCGACCACTGGCTAAAGAATACAGAACTCGGCATCCGAAACTTGCAGCGGGAGAACGGACGCGCGACGGCAAGCGGGGCCTTCTCAACAGAAATACTACTTTTACTATCGGCGATTTATCAACGTCATAAATGCTGTAGCGCATTTTAGTGCCTTAGGCGCGGCGTAAATGTGGGCACTTTTATCTGGTATCGGATACAAGCTTCTAATCGAAGAGATTAAGATACCATAAAGAGAACATGAGATGAAATGTCATAGAAAAATTGTGATCCTATGTCTCAGTAACGCCATCTAGAATAATATACCTAAAAGATGAAGATAAAGATACCGGGCTGGTATCCGCAACTCCACGTCAAAGCGCGTGTTTTGCGTATGGGCCATAATCTACCACGCGGGCCCAGTGCGAATTGGTAGATGTCACATGTCTCCGAACTTTTGGTTCTAGGACATGCCGGTTTCCTCACGATGTTTTCCTTCACCGTTTTTGAGAGCAGTGGTGATGAAATAAATTACACAAAGTAATATTATGCGCCTGCCTGGGTTTGAACGCACGACTTACTGTTCGCAAGTCGGGTCCGCCACCACTGGGCCACGTCTGCTCTCTACTAATATACCTAGCAATATTGGAACGCCAGCGGAGCGTAGCCAACTATACTAAGTAAACAAACTCATGGACTAGTGTCCACTAGGACATGTATCGGATGAAAATTTTGTTTGTGATGTCCGTTCTATAATAAGTAAGTATTTATCTTTGCTTCTATTGACCAGTTGATTTCTAAGTCACCAGTCGGTCGAATCACTAAAAGTCACGCCGTGAAATCTTGAGTGAAGTGAACTGTCAATGCCTAGCTTTAGTATGGAATGACAAGTCAATTCGCCCTCACTACGCCTACATTTTCCCGCGGTGATTGACCAGAATCGCACTGCAGTATGAAATCAGTCACTCACGCTCAAAACATTAGATGATTCCGTATGAAGATGAACATTTAGTGTGATTAGGTATGTGCCGTGTCGGAAACAAATAGTGTCTACGTTTGCGCAGCCCGTAAAGGTTTAGCCATAATTGTATTGAGGCGATTGCTACGATGAACAAACTTTCAAGAAGCTAGTCTAATGCTAATCGCTGAATATGTTAAAACGGCTAAAGGTTGGAACAAACTTCCGAAAAGAGACGAAATCGCTAATCGTCGATACTAAAAGCAACTTATCTGCGAAGGCCATAAAAGTTTTGTTGTATGTTCCCGCCACATTATACAGGCGGTGGACAGAGGGTCTAAATTAAATAAGTTTGTTCATAAATATTTATCAGAAGAGGTCGCTGTTATGCAGAGGTGAGCGGGAACTAATAAAATAGTGGTTGTCACTAAAGGGACGTTAAAGATAAACAGAACAACACTGCGGGTTGGGGACGTAAACAAACTGTTACGTCGCGGGAAAAATACTGGGAACTACTCACAGAGCGAGGGACTGATTGGACAGGTACTACTTAGTTAGCAGCAGGTACTCGTGGTACATTTATTGAGCAGTGTGGTTTTAAAATTAAACTAAGGTACCTTTATACTTTGTTAATGTTTGGTACCTTTATTATTATGACATATTACACTAAGTAATATTATACATGCCAAAGACTCTACACATGCAGGTTTTTACTTTTTCACGCTGATCCGGAACAGAGTTATACCCAATTTAACACATAAGCAGGCTTTTCTAATCCCGAAAAAAGTAAGTATTTCTGTGAAAATTTCGAATCGTTTCTTATTGACATTTCAATTATGGGTAACGTAACGGGGCGCATAGTACCAATACAAATCTGTATTCATTGTTCGAGTAGACAAATGTCTTCTCCATCAAAACATGACAGCCACTGAATTGTTCAAGTACAAACCTTTACAGGACATAAATTACTTTCGAGGAGTAGATAGTGTGCACGTTTATGGAAATAAATGAAATCATTTACACTCTAAACACAAGAAAGCAAGTATATTAAAAGTAAGTAAAGTCCCCACTATATTGAGAGCCCACAATACCGGCCGCTTGCTAACGCGGTACGGTGAATCAGGTTTATAAAATCCAACCCTCCTATCATGATGTACTTGTGAGCTGCCTCCCAGTCAGCACCTAATAATGGTACAATGTTGCTGTCGGATATCTGCGAAGTTTCCGGAACATTACTTTTAGGACGGCTCTTTGTGCGCGATCTAGACCGAGCTTGGATGTGGCGTCCGTCCTTCCCCGTCATATTACACAATACTGTAGCGGTGATTATGCACGTGTTGTATACGCGTATTATACCTTCAGGATAACTTTTTATGCAGTGCTAAAACACAGCATGAATGCATCTTGAAAATGAACAACATTCACCGAACGAACTATAAAATAAAGAAAAAAATATCTGGGATTTCGTAGAAAACTTACTCGACGCAAATTTATGAAACAGTTGTTTATTTTTCGTAATATAAGAGTTCGTCCCATAGTGAAAGTTGATAATAATTATGAATCATTCATCCTGTGAAAATTTGCGCACCGCAGTTTTTTTTATCCTGCATATACCTCAAATATATAGCTCAATTTTCAAGAACCAAGTACTACCTGGATACTTTCTTTGTGTAATTATTATTGTTCATCAATTTTTCAAAGATCATAGCAACTAGTAAACTTCAAAGGAACGATAATGCTACGATAAACACATAGATACAACGGAGATGAATCTCCGAGGCGGAATATAACGAATTTATTTCTCGGTAAGCAGCGGAGTGGAAGTCGCCGTAATCCCGAAACAATCTCATTGTAATATCCGGCCGCCGATGTGGGCGCAGGTAAATAACTTACTGATGCAATACGAGCAGGACTTGCCCACACACATACCTACAGCTACCATATAACAAGATATACGGAACAGATAAATGTAGCTATCACACGATTATATTTCCTCTGCTAAACAAGTGACTCGTTAGTTACTGTTCGTATAACAGAACGGTATTTAAATGTACAATTACTTATTGCGACTCTTGAAGAATCAGTAGGTACAGTCAGAGTCAAGTCAACTTCCTTTATTGATGTCAATCATAATATCCTTGTCTAAGATAAACTTAGTAAATATTAGGAATTGTAAACGTCAGATTGGTACTTGCCTAGATTCGAAGCACTACTTCGTGCATCAGATTTATGAATACATTTTAGTTCTTACATTTAACGAAAAATTCTGAAGCCAAGACAAGCATTTCCAAACGTAGGTAATCTACGAAATACTTCACCTACTCAAAAAAACCCGGCTTCAAAACGGTGCCCCAATTTTTGTCATTTTCAGCACAAAAGAGATTGCTACAGTGAGCGTGTACCGGCAGACTGATTGGTGCCTATACTCGGTTCCAAAACAATATGATGAACACACAAACAAATGACTGAGGATGTGTAGGTACCCGCGGATGCCAGTTTGTAGTACCACTTACAAATGGAGTGCTTTGAATTGATTATTTGAATACCAAAACCGAAGTTCAGTTGTTTTAGTTTCATTATTTTTATTGAAGTTTTTTTTTAATGCTGAGTTAATAGACGTTGACTACCTCATTGGTCTGAATATACGACTAAACACCGACAGACACTACGAGATTAGACGGAACACCGACAAGACTTTAGTTCGAGGAGACTCTTCGCCATAATATAATATACACACATACAATCAATTAATTTCTGATCACAGGTCGCAAGGGGTCACAATGTCAATCAAACCTAACTTAATCAGTCGATGCCCTGTCAGCGAAGTGTCCTGCCGACGAAGAGATTCCGTCGGAGTAAAGCCTTGTCGGTATTCAGTCTGTCGGCGTTGAGCCGTACCTACAATGCTTTAGTCCAGTGGTGGCTATTCAGCGCTATTGCTAAGTATAAGGTTCTCGATTCTATTCCTGGGCCGGCCAAAATATTGTTGGTGGTTTTCATCTGGAATTGATCAGTAGCAGTCTGGAGGTTATGGATTTATGATCAGTTGGTAGCAAAAGGCTGGCCCCTTTGTACATCGTGAAATGTGGCCGTACTATAGATACAAACTATGCCTAACTTTTTAGTGAACACAATTTTTAAAAGTTACTCATAATTTCTCTTAGTGAGAGATAGCACAAGAGTTTAACCTAAACTGGGTTTGTTTACACTTTCATCAAAATGTTTCGGAACATGTTATACAGTTTACTGTTATTAGCTGACTGGACTCCCTTTACGACTTCTAAGGGAGCGAGGAGCTTTTTTATTGCACGGAAACACAGCATTCTCGTTTTATTGTAAAAATGTAAGGAAACTGTAGCACGCATCACATAACAGAACTGGGGCTCGAGTCTGCTATAAATTGCAATCGTGTCTCAATGACCGGTCATTGATCGAATATTTGACAACTTTGACAGTTTTTGTATGGGATATGTGTCATAAGTTTGACGTTATACGTCAAAAATCGATCATTGACCAGTCATTGAGACACGATTGCAATAGCAGACTCGACTCCCAGTTCATCATCTTCCTAGCCTTTTCCCAACTGTGTTGGGGTCGGCTTCCAGATTAACCTGGATCCAGCTGAATACAAAGTGTTTTACATGACGCGACTGCCTGTCCACTTCCCAGTTACTGGGTAACACAATACACTTTGTTGAAACTGGTTGTCAGACTTTCGGGATTATGACTACTCGTAACGACTGTCAAAGATCTTCAAATGACAACCGGGAGCACCGGCTTGACATGCTTTCCGATGCACGGTGGAGTCTGATAATTATGTAATATGTAATGACTAGTTACCCATCCACGGACCAACCTTGTCAAGCGTGACTTTACCTTCGATAGACCCATGAGGCTTTTATTATTTAGCCACAAGCCCACAAAACAGAACAGAATAACAGAACAACAGAATTTTTAACGAGAGAAATTATACCCATATAAGTACTTTCGAAGAAATATTTCAACAAAAAATTTATCACAATGAATAATATTACGCTATTGAATAAAATATTGGTGCCAGGTAAGTGGCAGGCAATCACTGCAACACTAGAAAATAATTGAATACTTTAACATTATTTCGTCGCAGTCGTGTTGAGGCAATGCAACATTATTTATTACCGAATATTTTTGTACTCCTATATTTATTTGCGTAAAACATGGTATACAATGGTGTTAAATACATATTTATATGTATAGCACAACCATGTTTTGCTACGATACAAAACACCATGCAAAAATATAAAATTAGGAGAAGAAGGATTCTACTATCAATATTTTTTGTTTAAAAAAAACTTTGCATCTAAAAAGACTACATTCTAGTAACCATTTATAAAACTTTATTTTAAATAAACATGTACTTAATGTTTTGAAATGTCTGGGTATTTTTGTTATAAAGGCGCACATCCATTGCTATACAGTTAACAGGTATAGTATTTAGTTAGTCTTGGGAAATAATTTCGTACTAGTCTAAGAGGATCTCGTTTGTTGTTGTATTGTTTCAATAAACAGAATCTGATGTGGAAAGTTAACGAGATCAAATCGAGGGCACTTCATTGGGTTCGACCCTCCCACCCTCTCGTGTCACGGTCTCTAAGCTTTCTTTATCTTTTAGGACATTGTTTAGGATAGTACCTTTGTGTAACACCTGAGTCTTTCAGGTGACTGAAACATAAATGTAGGTAAATGAAACAAAAACTCTTCTTTGCTCGAACTTGTTGCTTGTTGAACTAAATGGCGTCCCTAAAGCGTGACAGCTACGTTTTTTGTTTTTACTTCTATTTGTTGTAAGTATGAAGTTTAAGCAGGAGGAGCTTTTGTCTAAATTATAACAGCCCCACGGGTCGATCGAAGGTTAAGCTACGCTTGCTGAGGTTGATCCGTGGATGAGTGACCATTCATTACATATCAAGATTCCTCCGTGCCTCGGAAAGCACGTTAAGCCTTTGGTCCCGGCTGTCATTTGTAGATCTTTGACAGTCGTTATTTATAGTCAGAAGCCCAAAAATACTGACAACCAGTTAAACCAAGGAGTATCGTATTACACAGTAACTGGGCTGTGGTAGTCAGATACCTAGGCAGACGAGTCAAATAATACACTGGTATTCAGCTGTATCTGGTTATACTGTAAACCGACCCCAACATAGTTGGAAAACGTTAGGCAGATGATGATTAAACATGAAGTTTAGCTGGTTTTTTACCTCTGCAAGATGATTTTCGCTATATTTGTCGGTACTCTGATTTACAACATAACTCCTGATTGAATCCAGCGTCACCAGCTATGTTACAGTACAATACGAAAGGGGGGACAAACCCAGCACCACTAACTACAATTAAACCCAGAAAACCACTTTAACACTTTTCATCAACCAGGAATCCAAGCTATAACTTCAAGTAACGTTTGCAAAACCAAAATCAAAAGTAATTTACACAAATAAGGCTGAGTATCAGCACTTAGGCGATTAACACACTGCCACGCACCACGCAGCGTAGCGCGTGAATGCGTGTTTTAACGTTGCTTGTAAGTCCAACACACAGAAAATGCATCCACGCGCGTTCATTCAGTTCAGAGACACGCAACATGCAGCGTGATGCGGGGCAGTGTGATAATCGCCTTATTGAACGTCAAAAATTATTGAAGACCCCTTTAACAACTGCCTAGTGTTTTACCGGGCAAAAGAAGTGGCGGAACAAATTCCCCGGCAACACGTCTGTCTGGTTTGCGAACACTAGACCGACATGGCTGTCAAGGAAGTACCTATATAAACAACTTTTCCAATTATACCGTGCGTCGAGGGTTTAATATCGATAAACAGGTCAAAGTGTCACTTGAATGAAAATGAGACACGCACACGATCAAAAGACACTCATGAACTCTCGCACGCACACACACGCAATCGATCCACCTCACCAAACGTTTCTACCGTGTCTTCGATTTAAACGTAGAACGTCTTGCACGTAGCCGGAAACCGGTCGGCGCCTGATTGTGCGCCGCCGGATACGAACCGGAACGCACGTGACGGTACGCGAAGAAGCATAATAATGAGCGATATTGCGCCTGATCGATGATACAGTAGGTATTGATTTACTTATTCGTAAAAATAACTTCACCCTTTGGTAATATAATAACATAACATAACGCCTAAAATCCCGGAAGGGTTAGGCAGAGGTGTTCCTGTTATAGTACACCCTTTCCAATATAGTTACTTTTTTTTCTTCTAATTTAAAAATTATATGTAAAAGTGTCTGTATGAACCCATTTACAGAAATAAATATCATTTTTTATTTACCCAAATTTCGCCAGTTATGTTTAAGTCCCATGTAATACGGGGCGAGCCCATTGCCATCATTCAGGCACAAATCCAGACTCCAAACTGCTACTAAGAAATTCCAGAAGGATAAACTCAATAACATTTTGCCCGACCCGGGGATCGAACCCGGGACCTCATGCTCAGCAGTAGTGCTTGACCAATAGACCAAAAATGCAGTCAAGAATAATAGTAGTAACCTTTTTTTCAAATTGGAAAGCCTGCCACACTGTTCGCTAACCACTGCATCTCCTGAAAATTAAAATAAACTGTGATAAGCAGAACAGTTATGGATTCCGCAACGAACAGCGGAGGAGTTGGAAGTTGGTCATCATTATTTCTTCCACTGACCTCGATATCAAGCAGGCGGTAGAACTAAGCAGGATAGCAAATGCCTACCTTTTTCTAGCTACCTTAAACTAATGGGACCCTATAATATGGTAAGCGGAGTAATAATTACTCCGCTGTCTGTCATCGGTCAAAATAAGTGGACAGTTAAAATGTCATACAGTGTATATTTCTATATGCACCATAACAACAAATAATTACACCACGTGGAAGTATTTTTACGTAATTGGTTCGACTTTAAAAATCACTTTATTCCAATCTTGTTCGATGAAACGGAACCCTTTCGTGTGCGAGTCTATTTAGTGGCTACTGCCAAGTGCAAAGTGTACTTTGTAAGGTAAAGTCTGAGGTTATAGCTACTATTTATAACTTCACTCCATACCTTTAGCAAAAACAAGCGCAGAAGCGAGCTAACAAAAATACACCACGAAACTCCATTGCAAACTCAAAACAAAACTTCACCATTTTAAAACAAGAAAATCTCATTTTAATATCATTGGAAAGGAAACGAAAAGGTAAAGTTGGGAACACAATATAAACATCACGCGGATCTGCCCAAACTTTACGGATTATGAAGAAAATCCTTTCTGGAGAAGAATGGGAATAAAAATGTCCGATGCCTGTCATTCTGAGAACGTAAGTCAAGCAAGATGACGATGGGGTTCGGGGGGAAATAACAATGGTGGCCATGTAATCGGATTTCTTACTTAGCTTTAGCATTATGTTGACTTTTTGAGCGGCTTGTGTCCGCGAGAAATGCGGTCAGATTGTAATGGAGGTCGTAGGGACACCGTAGAATACTTTTTCTTTATAAGTTGCTAAAGATAAGTAATATGCTTGTAAGAAAAGTTTGGAGTACAGATGTAAAGAAAGTTACAAGAGTGAAATAATACAAAATAAACAATGGATTGACTATATTTATAATATATGGCTCAAAAGGCAGGAGACTATGGAAATGACGGCAAATAGAAGTATTGAAGATGAAGCCTGCGTCAACCGCGTAGGTATCACAATTATTAAAATAAGTTGTATTAAAGACAGTGAATGATGATGGTTGACAGTTAATGTCCGTGTTACTGAGGAGTTTGTTCCGTCATTTCTTCTCCCCAGCAAAACACTAGGAAGTGGCGAAGGGTGGGCCTTTTGGGGGACTGTTTGCCTAATTGTTGAATCTTAGCCTAATTTGCATAAACGAGTTTTCATTTTGAATTCTTCCATTAAAACATTACTTTGTCTACGCTGTAACCTTTGAAACAAAATGCGTTTTTCGGCTTTCTAATAAAAAGTACGTACGTCTCTACCATTCACAAACGAATTCCCTCTAATCGACACCCCCACATAAAAATAACCTTAGTTTTAAACCCGAGTCTCCCTCTGCTCCCCCCCCCCCCCTCCCCACTGCCCCGGCTGCCATAACCGTATCCGAACCGCTGACGCTGCCCGCGCGGCGCCGTACAGCGCGACACGCGACGTACTAAACTTAATGTAAAGGTTGCCATAGCCGAACAGATAAAACTGTACAGATGAAACGGTTCGATTAGTTTGCCTTACCATTTTGTTTAGATTCATTTTAGGTTCTAGTTCATAGTTAAGCAGCATCACAATGAGTCATATGTGACTCTTGAGACAGGGAAGTTGCTACACTTGACGAGATAGGACCGTTGATGGATGAAAGTCAAAGTCAAAGTCAAACCATTTATTTCAATTAGGCTCCTATAAGGCACTTTTGAACGTCGTAAAAAAAATAACTTTAAAAATGATTCTAGTTGCCCCTTCCAAAAAGTAGATTTGTATGGAGAAGAATGGGCAAGAAACTCCATACTTACTCTTTTAAAATAGATTTTACAAAACTTTGTCTACATTAATAAGATTATATATGAGGACGATGCACCTAGAATAAAAAGTACTATACAAAAATAGGTTTAAGCAAAAAAATAAAAAAATAAGCAATGGAGTTGATAATCTTCTCTGAACCGAAAACCGTTGGTCCCAGCTGTTATTTGTAGACCTATGATAATATATTATGTATGTATCCTACTATCCTACTAATATTATAAACGCGAAAGTTTGTGAGGAAGTTTGTTACTCTTTCACGTAAAAACTACTGAATGGATTTTAATAAAATTTCGTATGGAGTTAGCCTAGACCCTGGATTACCACATAGGCTACTTTTTATCCCTGTATTCCCACGGGAACGGGACCTATGTGGGTGAAACCGCGGGACGTCTTCTAGTTTAGAAATAAAACAAAACACAAGCTCTGCTTAGTTTGGGACTAGATAGCGTTGTGTGAAAGTTGTGGAATATTTATTTATTTTATTATATATTATCCTGCAACTAGGCTGTGGTCGGACAGGCAGTCGCTCCATGTAACACGCTGGTAATGAGCTGCTGGTTAAAGCCGACCCCAACATAGTTGGTTCATTTTTATTTACCGATAGAATTTGAGCACATGCAATCATCACACTATCAAGCTTCAACGTCCAAACGTACGGGAATCCAGACGTACTGCAGGTTATCGCCCATTCCTTGTAGATGTTCCACACATTCGCACGAAGCGCTTTGCCTGTTCCTTCATTATGCGCACAGCCAAGGAGTGGAATTCCCTGCCTGCATCAGTGTTCCCGAGTTCATATGACCCCAATCTGTTTAAGTCGCGAGTTAATAGGCTTCTTATGGGTAAGCTCGTTCTATCGTCAACCTCATCTCTGACCGCAGGACAAGATTGAAAAAAAAAAAAAACGTTCTGCTTTGAATAGGAATCGTTGATCATTGTGAGCGATCGGTCTCAGTGTCAACAGTCAGTCACGCAAGCACAGAGTCGTTTAAGATTTGAATCTGCGATAGAAGGTTAACCCGATTAACATTTTACCTCTGATAAGATAGGTCCGTAGATAGACCAGACATTGTATGTTAGCTGTTGGATTTCGTATTCGTTCATAATTTTCATTGTAGGGTAGAAGTAAAAATGACTTGCAAAATGCGTCACTATCCTACCGCATCCCATCCTTTTCCCACATGCACACCTGGACTATCACTGTCCTTGTCACCGCCGACGGTGACTGTGTGAAGACTTTCGTCCACTTGAACGAGAGTAGCGTTGCTAAGAACATGCTCCCTTATTAATTTATTCTTAACTTACGGTCGCGAATTGCCGCGAGTGCATAATTACGAACTATTGTTTAAAAACACTATGGAAAGTGCGTGTTTATGTGGTGAAAGGCATCTGTGCGCGCCCCCTCGTGTGCCGCCCTGAATCCAGCAAGGACTCGACCTCTCTGCCGGCCGACGCGGAGGATAGATCTTGGAGACGGCGAATTTACAGGTCAGTGGTGCTGCATGTTTACTGCCAAATGCCTTTGTCCAAGCTCACAAGTTCATCGTCCTAATTCGTGTCGCATTTGCAAGGTCAGACCTACTTATGTACGTACTTTTCAACCCCCGCAACAATACAGTCCACTAATCAAACCAACCAGCTCCCTGCGTCTGGGATAAACGAAAAATTTATATTTCCGCGCAAGTATTTCTGCGCAAGTATTTGGTGTAAGGCGCCACCATTTAGCCTTAAGGTGGTAGATAGGTACCACAAGTAGCTATAACCAGTTCAGTGTTGGTCGCCCTACATCTAGCCGTTCCGCTCCGTCACACAGTAACGAGCAGTTTACGATTTGCGGACTCCGGGTGCCGTACTGTTTTCACACTGAACACAGACAAAATGTACAGGACCAACAAAAAGATCCCGCTAAGTGCGAGTTAGACGCGGACATGATTGTTACCTATTGAAGTTCATAAAACACAGGCCGCTGACGGACAGACGGACGGACGGACAGTGGTTTTGTCATAGAGTTAGCACCCTATGCGTACGGAACCCTAAAATTCCACCTCTTTGTTTTAGGGTTTCTTCTAAATCAAACGGTAAAGTAAGTAGGTCTGTACAGACGCCAAGCTACACATCAAGCTACCCTAAACTGTCAAATTTTCCCAATCGAACACGAGCCTTAAACTATTAAAGAAATTTGGGTAATTTGATGTGCTGGCCACTGTACCTATATTCAGCAAAATTAATAAGTTACTAGTATGGTCAGATATAGTTGAGATGTTCCTGGAAACGGATGGAAGTCCTCCGTTAAAGTTATAAATAGTGATAGCTTCGTCGTGTTACCGGCGAACTGCCAAGTCACACTTGAGTTGGAACCCAAGGCACGCACCTTTTACTTTTCAGATTCATGTGGGTATTGTATAATGATCACAATATGCTCTAAAAACGATGAAGTAAAACAGGGAAACTGAAGCCAAGTCAGAGACCCATGGGTGGCATACATTCTGACACCAGCCGGTCGATTCAGTGGAAGACACGCCGTGAAAACTTGAGTGAAGTGAACTGTCAATGCCTAACATTAGTATGGAATGACAGCTCAACCACTTTTGGCCAATCCTTCAGAAAGGAGTCCAACTAGTCACGCCATCTCCGCCTGCCGCGTCGCCGGCTCCAAAAGCAAAGCGAACAAGCAAAGTTATAGAAGTTAAATTATTCGTTCATGATCTCCAAATTTTGATTAATCTTTTAAATGTACTTACGCATTATTTACTTTAAGAATTAAATTATCTCGTGAAACAAGGCTACTTTTCTACTACCCTTAGGATCCATAATGATCTAATTTATAAACTTACCACTTAAAAATACATGTGGAAAGCAATAAATATTTACAATGAATATTGAGTATTGTATTGAGTTAATTATCCTAAAACTGTTTTTTTTTTATTATTTCAACTATGTCCGATGGCGTTGGTAACCTATCTCTTTTGTTGACTATACCTTTCATCAACGAGCTATTTCAAAAAGCATTCCTACACGTTAGTCTAGATGTTTAAAAAAAAATAGAAAACAGTTTACCTTGACTATGAAATACTCGTACCAAGGAATATTGTGACAACTGAATCAGTACATAACCACCTTCCAGTCCATAAAGCACTACCCTATAAGCTATGCAAGTCGCAAATGCGTCCATTCTCGAAGACATCGCGTTATAATGTAGCGGGAGCGGTGAGAGCAGTGAGAGCGGTGAGAGCAGTGTTGTGTCGCTCTAAAAGCATACGATAAGTACTTGCTTCTCAGTCTGCATTTATTTTCACCGGCCCGTAAACTGGCTACTGGGATACCTATAAGTATCTCCAACTATATTTTTATTAAGATACGCTTCATGGGGAAAACAAAGGACAATCGAAAGGCTTTATTAAAGTATTTACCGACTTAAGCTTATTTTCGTAATCTGCTTTTTAACAAATATGTTGGGATCGGCTTCCAGTATAACCTGATCCAGCTGAGTACCAGTGTTTTACATTGAGCGACTGCCTGACACGATACCCCATGGTTAAACTGGTTGTCAGCCTTGTTCTGATTACTCGTAAGGAACAGTCCTTACGAGTAGTACGTACGTGGACAGCCACGACAGCTGGAATCAACGGCTTAACGTGCTTATCGAGGCACAGAGGGCTCTCAGTATGTAATGAATGGTCACCCATCCTCGGACTTACCTCGTCAAGCGACCTCGATTATCCCATCCGTCTTTTATTATTTAGCCAAAAACTCTTATTTTACATAACATCACGTCTGTAATTCTTGAAGGATTAGGCAGGGTGCACCTGTAGCAGGTATACCCACATCGGGCACAAATCCAGATTTCGGGCTGCTTCTGAGAAATTACAGATGAAAAAACAACCGATTTCTTAAAAAAACACTAACAGGTGAAAAATAATTCCAGTCTTGGAAGTCGGTGGCCAATAACGAACGAAATACAACCACCAAAGCCACAGACTTCCGAAACTGGAATTATTTTTTGTAAAAAAGTTTTTATTTTGTAATTTTTAGTTTCTTTGAATGTAAGGAAAGTCTTTCAAAACTGAAATTCGATAACAATTGGTAATGAAGTTCTATCTAAACATTAATCTGTACATCTCTGCCGGCCCCTTTTAAAATAGAATGTCGTAATGTTATGTTGTGGAAATGCAAAAGCTCAGCTTAGACATCTGACTATAGCAATCGCGAATAATTTGCTGTTATGCGTTGAAGAGTTCCGTTGCCTGTCTTCTTCATCAGTTTTTCATCACCAAATCATACTTTCTAAATGAAAATGCTTGATTTGCTACTAAAAATGTTGAAATCGGTGCGTTTGTGCCTATATTTTTTTAGGAGTTCCTTCAATTCCTCGAAGATCCCTCATCAGATTATGAGTTTTGATACAAATGGGACCAATCTGTTAGTATACCCTATCAAATAAAAATAGAATTTTGAAAATCGGTCCATAAATGGCTGAATAATCGCGTAACAAACATACAAAAAAAAAACATACCGTCGCGTCGCGTCGTACTGAGAACCTCCTCCTTTTTTTGAAGTCGGTTAAAAAACTCAATAATAGCGTAGCGTAGCACAATAATGAATTATAAGCGATCAGTGGATAATGGTGTTGGTAGTGCATTAAGTGTGATTAGTTTAAGTTCATATAGGTATATAGCGCGACATGTTTGTGTACTAAGTACTGTTTTTAATCACTAAATAAATAAATAATACTTTGCCCAACCCGAGGATCGATCCCGGGACCTCGTGTTTAACAGTAGCACTTGCGATCCCTAGACAAACAAGGCCGATTACACCAATAACACGGGGCTTTGACCTTTTATTGATAGAATTACTTTCACCCATCCCGCCTCCTAGGAATAAACAAACATCGAAGATTATCCCAGCACCTCACCTGCCCACAGTATCAACTTACATGGTAAACTAAGTTGTGAAGTCCCTGGGAGGCGATGTGCGGCACACGGCGCACACGGCGCACACGGCGCACACGGCGCTCACGGCTGCTAACTACGCGGCGTGAACTTTAAATCCTCCATATTATAGTGTTACGGCTGGCCGGACGAGTTTGCGTAGTTAATCTACGAGGTATCCCTCGACACGCTATCATGTGGAAACTTTACTTTGAGGTGCTTCAGTTTTTATACGGATAGTGTAGTAGCAACATCCCTACTGTTCCTGCAGCGTTGAAGTTTCTGTTTAAATTGTGTGTGTGCCCGTTGCATTACATACGAGCGGCGCTTATCACTTATCATGATTCACTTTTTCTTTTACCACCACTAATCACAGTAATAATAATTAATAACTACACATAGTCTGCGATTGTAGACACAAAAGTCCAAACTCGAGTCGTCCCGCGGCGCTTCTCCACTTTTTAAAATACACTTTCACTTTTAACTACAGACCTACATCATGACCGCATATTCAGCTGCCGTGTATTTAGCACAAACACTAAGACGACCCACTGACCCTCTTACCACAAAAACACGCTCTAAAAAGTATGAAACAAGAAAATAGTCTCCGCTGAAATTAAAATGTACAAACTATTAAAAATATACCGGCTAATAAATAAACAACTTACTTACACGTATTACATTTTAACTTATTTGTATACGTCATACTGATAGAGATTTGTCTAAAGTAAAGCCGAAAGTTGATTTTATTTTATAATGATTCTGCTTTTATATTATATATATTCTTATGCAATCTCCTATGCAAGCAGATTCATAATTGATTTCTTTCACACCACTTGGGTAGTTTGAAATTAACCTTGAAGTAAGTTCAAATAGACAAGAAGACACTAATGGATGTAAGAGATGGCTGGATGGTACAGCCGGTCGATTCAGTAAAACTCACGCCGTGTAAACTTGAGTGAAGTGAACTGTTAATGCCTAGCATTAGTATGGAATGACAGCTCAATTCGCCCTCACTACGCCTACATTTTCACGCGGTGATTTGACCAGAATCGCACTGCTGGTCTACATGTATTCAACTCCATTGACAGACGAAAACCCTGTCGGCCATGATGATCTATTAATATTATCTATGGAATGACGTAGCTCGCTTTTGCAAATGGAAAATACCGAGAGTAACGCGTGAAACAAACGTCATAACGTCAAACGTGACGTTTAGTTATACATATATGAAAGAGTGACATCACGAAAACAACGGGTTGCGTTTGCGGCGTGTAAGAAAAAAGTGTTAGCAATACATTCCTTAAATTACTTTTATGGCAATTCTTTACTTTTATTTGATTAAATTAGTATATTTTGGACCCATTATGTTGTATTTGGACTAAATACTGTTCGAAGTAAACATTAGAATCAGAGTCAGAATCATTTCGTAAACATAGGTAGTAATTACAAACAGGCACTTAAAAATTAGGTAGTACGCTGTGTTTTGAATATTTAAATTAATTTTGATTAGAGTGAACTAGCCTACTTAAATGTTGTTTGCCATGCTTTGTACTTTGCTAGCTTACCAGAACTTCCCAGCAGTCCTGGCCTAAAACAGTAGCCAGGGTAATCCGAGAATGTTTCAAAGACATAAATTCAGTTAAAAGTTTGTATCTGGCTAGACAAAAACAAAACACATTATACATTGTTTCTATTATAAAATTCTTTAATCAAAAGTAAATTATACCCGCAAAATAATTACAAACACTTTTCCGAGGATCAGCTTAATGTGCAAAACATTTTTAATCTAGCGCTTAGTAAGCAATTGCATTCGGAATCATATTTTACCTCTAATATTTTATGGACGCAACCGGTGCGGAGTGGGAACAGAGCCAAAATAATGTAACGTTGACTGCACCGCGGGACTAATGGCCCAACACTTTTTTATTTTTAAAATTTCATATTGTTGATTAAACAATCGAAACAACCACAAATGGGAACCCATTGTTTTGCAAAAGTGAGAAACAGTTTTTTTTTTATTTTTTTAATATAAACCAGTGCTTGACTGCAATCCCACCTGATGGTAAGCAGTGATGCAATCAGTGATGGTGAAGCGCACTAGTTTATTAAGAGCCTATTCACTCTAGCCTAACAGTTAGTATACATATAAAGAAGAAAGATTATTTTGATTGTTTGTTATTTGTTTGCAATGAACAGAAACTACTACTGGAAAGATTTGAAAAATTCTTTCACTGTAATTGGGGACCTACTCAATCCCCGGTTGACATAGGCATACTTTGTATCCATGTATTCCCACGAGAACGGGAACTACGCGGGTGAAACCGCGTGACGTTCTGCTAGTAATAAATAGGTAAGAAGACTAGGCAGTAGGTACTTCAATCAAATGTGTGCATACCTAAATCATACATTATGTAAACTTACCTACCTTCATCTTTTTCCAAGAGGTAGGCACAACGCCACCTGCTTGTTATGATCATTACAAAATCCTTTTGCTTCGTTAACGGACAAACATTTTGGTTATACGTTTACTTCGAAATACCTATATTATTTTGTTAGTTTCTTTTATTTTATAATCGTAGAACAAGACCGTCTACTTTTTAAGATAACGTCTATTTAGATCTTACTCACTAATTATTATTAACTATTCATTAAATTACTGATAGTCCCGCCTTCTGTGAGATATTTTTACAACAATTACAACTTTTTTTTTCCTCTTTGGCAACTGAGCCGATATCGACTATTCTGCCAGCGTCAATTACAACTTATTTGGTGCGTCTGTATTTAATATGTAAAAAATAACGCCATCTATTGATCAGTTTGTGAACTAGTCGAGTGTTGATGATATATATTAATTTTATTTTTATTCTTTTAAATAAGGATAAACACTACATTCAAAAGGAACAGTTATTTGAAAGCGTAGAGTTTTAATTATCATCATTGTGAATAATAATAATCATTTATAAATTACATTTTTGATTAATTTGTTGTGTTTATGATTCGACGATAGGAAAATGGCGCCGAATACGATTGGATATCGAATTCCCAAAACCATGTTGAAAATTTTGATGTAATACTAAAACTAAATTAGTTTTCATATCAAACTACAAACTCTAAAGGAACAAGACTCTTGGAAACATCAATTTTATGAATGAAGATCGATATTTTGATTAAATTGCTAAACTACCGTTAATGTTATGAATAAGGCTACTTAAGTAATTATTTGTTTTTCATTATAAAGCATCTTTGCCTTAGTGAATATTACTTAATAATAAAAAATAAGAAAATTTATAAGGCATTTACATAATGTTCCTATGCTTTAGTCAAATAAATAAGTTAGAAGATTCTTTACTTAAATTTGTGGAATTGTTAACCGCGTCCGTGCGTCGGGGTTCCCTTACTTAGGGGTTTTGCCCCAAAATTGCCTGGTTAAGTGGGATGGGATTTTTGTAGGGATTTTTGACTCTTTCTATTAATGTTTTGTATTTTTTTTAGAAAAATAAATAGCTGTCTAAAGGTAAAACACTTCGAAACTTGCCAATTATATTTATTTATTGATCTCGCACAAACATCTAAGTAGGTTTTATAAATTAACGCGTACACACTGACAGTTAAGCATTTTATACCTGCATACATACATGACCTCACGCCTTTTTCCCATGGGGGTAGGCAGAAACTACAAAGTGCCATCTGTTACGATTCTTACATAGGTCAAGTACTTCTTTTGCTTCGTTTACATTGATACATGTTGTCAGTCATTCACTCAAGGGGGTGCAAGTAGGTATCGGCATCTGACATTTCTATAGAAACTTACTAATTTTATACCTATTATGTCAATAATAGCAAACCCGTTCACAACCTCAATTACTTAAAAATACGTTGTTTTATTAGTGTGGATCTAGGAAAAACTATTTTCTATTTCTTTGTTTCCTGGGTAAAAAGGGGTTTAAGTGATGTAGTAGGAGAGGTTCTACTACATCACTTAGCTTAGTTAACACACAACTGTACCACCCCTTCACGTAACCCGCGCCACGCTCGCTCACCACAAAAGGCTCTGCAGTCTGCACTCAACTAAATATTATCCCAGTGCATACATGAACATACATAAGTAAACATAACACATTGCCAGTACACTGTGTGCCACTGTACAGACACGGGCAGAAAGTTCAAGCGAACGGCTCTGTGCCGGCAAAGTTGACTACTTTGTCCGGGTAATGGACTGAAAAGATGCAAAGTAGGTGCGCTAGTATCTGCATAGTGGCGACCACGGGGCGTTGCATGCAGTTCCTAAACTTATGCTAGGTATTACAATTTCCTTTCGTTTCTTGAAACCGAACTAGGTTTTTCTCTTTTTTTCCTTGTTTATTCGCGAGCTTACTTCCCATTCTTTTCACTATGTCTTAAATTGATTTTGTTTACTTTTCATGTTTTTTTTGGTAAAACTTTTAACTGTCGGCCTAGCACATATCTTGACGTAAATGTTACCTCTATTTTTAAATATTATTACTTAATATAATAACATAAGAAAAAGAAGAAAATAAGAAAAAAAAAGTAAAAAAAGAAGTATGTAAGAATCGTAGCATATGGCACTCTGTATTTTCTGCCTACCCCCGTGGGAAAAAGGCGATAGTTTATGTATGTATGTATATAAAATTTGTAAGATTATCCAGGTTTGCCTATAAATTTAAAGCAAAATATTGTAAGAAATGATATTGTATTTTCTATAAAAGTATCGTATTTATTGTCGATATATGCTTACGTCAAGCATTCGCGCTGGGCACAATAATCCTCTGGAAAGAAGAAACAGTTTACGTTCAGTTGTATCCAAAGTCTATGCATACTAAGTCATATTCGAAGGGGGTGTAAGATAGATAGGATACTGAGCCTTCTGCCCGTAACTGTCGACATGGTCCCGCTATTTGCTCTGCTTCAATTACAACTCAATGAATGTTAAATAGCTGTTCTTTTCGCGAGCCCCCTCGTACTCTGTGTGTAACTATTTCGTTTAGAATGTTAAACTCAGTAATTGTTCTGCGTTCCATCTCTGTGAAGTGAGGAGTATGCAGTTAGCTGAGATAGGTACTTTGCTGTATGGAATGAGAAAAAATGCTGTAAAATAATTGGCTTCGCCGCTTCGCAAAGGAGCATTTATACATATAACAATATTTTGTGTCCGTGGTCTTTAATATTGATCGAATACATGTCGAAAGTATGGAAAGTAAGGTAATAAACCTACCGATTGGGTAACACGGTACCTACCTTTAGTTTAGACTGGTTGTTAGACTTTCAGGTTTCTGACTACACATAGCGACTCTACATCGAAAGAAATGACAGCCTGGAGTGATTGACTTAACGGTTTTCAGAGGTAATGGATCACCCATCCTGGTATCGACCTCGTCCAATGTAACTTAACCTTCCACGTTCTTGTTCAGCGCGAACTATAAATGCCATTAATGTATTATGAGTATATTGTTTGTTTCTTGTTGTTGTGGTTATCAGATTTTTTATTAATCTATCTAATACATCTGTTTATATACTTAAAAATCAATAGATGTTCGTTAGTCCCGCTAAAACTCAAGAACGGCTGGGTCAATTTAGCTGATTTTGATTTTGAAATGTTTATGGAAGTCCAGAGAAGGTTTGAAAGGAGTAGAGAGTAAATATGAAAAAAATGCTTCGAATAATAGGAAAACCAACAATTTCGCTTTCCCTTTAGAAACAATTCCTACCTGTCAAATATTTGATGTTCGTCCCGTCGTCGGTATGGTATATTCCTCTCAAATTATAGATCGTATTTAAATAAGGATTTTGAATCGACAACATAATTATATGTTAAACATTGGGATTATTGCGTGTTTAGATTTAAAAGATACGAAAAGTTAAATAGACATGACAACGGAACAACAGAATTATTTTTGGTAGTTATTTTATGCGTATGTTCGGAAATTAGTTACTAAACTTAGAAAGAAGTTTTATATAGCATAAAAGTCAAATACCTATTTCAGAAATCCATTTACGTAATTCATAATGATGACACAGACGAACTTCAATAATTCTTTGCTTTGCTTTAAAATATAATTATTATTCCTACTGTTTGGACTTTAATGTAGACCGGGAAAACTAAATAAATTGTATGAAACATAGAGGCAGTAGTTCAGTTTAAAATTATGAATTTAGTATTTTTTTAAATCAATGCATTTCAGTAAGGTACTTAGGTTAGGTAGTTAGGTTAGCTATATGATAGGTAAGACGGAGGCTATGGTTTTCCACGGCCCCCGTCGGGCGCCACCCGCCGGATCACACCTAGTGGTCGGTGGGGTTCGAATCGCTGTCGAGTCCACCATGAAGTACCTGGGATTGGTGCTCGACAGCCGATGGGATTTCGGACCCCACTTCCGGCGGCTGGCGCCCAAGCTGATGGGCGCGGCCGGGGCGCTGTCAACGCTGCTTCCCAATCTGGGGGGCCCGAGCGCCGCCTGTAGGCGGCTCTACGTGGGGATCGTGCGATCGATGGCCCTTTACGGGGCCCCGATCTGGGCGGCTGACCTGACGGCCGGCAGCATCGCTGTCCTGCGGAGACCGCAGCGAGCGATGGCCGTCAGAGTCATCAGGGGCTATCGCACGATCTCCTACGAGGCGGCCGGAGTACTGGCCGGATCCCCGCCCTGGGACCTGGAGGCGAAAGTACTCGCGTCACTGTACCGGTGGCGCGAGGAAATGCAGGCGCGCGGCGAGCGACCGATGCAGCGACACATGGAGTTGCGTCGGTCGCAGCTGCGCGAGGTCCTGGTGGCGGCATGGCGGGACAGGCTTTCGAGCCCTACCGCCGGCCTCGTCACTATCGAGGCGGTCCGGCCGGTGCTCGAGCGCTGGCTCGGGAGGAGGCACGGCTCCCTGTCGTTTCGGGTGACGCAGGTGCTTTCCGGGCACGGTTGCTTCGGAAAGTACCTGTGTCGCATAAACAGGGAGCCGGACGCCCGGTGTCACCACTGCGTCGACTGTCGGGAGGACACGGCGCGGCATACGCTGGCAGAGTGTGCCGCTTGGGAGGAGCCGCGCCGTGCTCTTGTCTCTGGAGTAGGCAGTGACCTGTCGCTGCCGGCCGTGGTCGAGAGGATGGTCGGCAGCGTCGAGTCCTGGGACGCGGTGGTGTCCTTCTGCGAAACGGTCATCTCGCAGAAGGAGGCTGCGGAAAGGGAGAGGGAGATCACCTCCACTCACCCTGCCCGCAGCAGACGCACCGGGCGCAGGCGGAGGGTGGACAACGCCCTCTTCCAGCCCCCCTGAATGGGTCCAGGGCGACGGACGCGGGGATGTCCGCCGCCCCCACGTACATGGACCCGAGGTGGCGGCGCGTCGTGTTCACGCGCGCCCCTCTTAGACGTCGCGAGGGGAGTCTAACACCTCACTCCCCTCGCAGACTTGGCGAAGCCCGCGGGGCCGGCACCAGTCGGGGGTCGCGGAAGTATCTTCCGTTCCCGTGACCCCCGGCGCAGGTGGGAGAAGGAACACGGGGTGGTTTTTAGTCAGTAAGAGTCTGACAGACCCCTCCGCCTCCCCGGGCGGGGGACATCCATGAGGATTTTCCACCCCTAAAAAAAAAAAAAAAAAAAAAAAAGCTATATGATAGGTATGGTAAGTTAGGTTAGGTTATACATATATACATGTTGTCATTTTAATTACCAGAGAAGAACGGTGTTGGGATCTATTTCTCCATTATATGCCAGGTTCTGTAGGGTCCTGAATAGTTGTAACGATATAATCGATTTCCACTTCGATTCTCTCACTAGAAACTAGAAATTTAAAACGCTGAACTGCATACTTAAGTGATTTTTTGTAAAGTAAAACGTAACTAAAATAAAAACAAATTCAAATACTTAATTTACGTATTATTTTTAAGTTAAATTACTTCATGATTGGTGCTTACCTTGTGATTGTTACACTAATTAAGTTTAAATTTTATTATTTTTTAAGTGCAAGCTGTTTCTGTAAACAGTTGTTGGTAGACCAAATAAATAAGAAATAAGAAAAGAAATCTATCGAACACAAAAAGTTCAAATGAGATCATATTAGAAGACTCTCTAATTAAAAAGTAGAAGTCATTATTGGTTTGGATCTATTTGTTGTCATCTTATTAAACTTATGTAATTCTAATCTTATATATAAAATTCTCGTGTCACAATGTTCGTTCCCATACTCCTCCGAAACGGCTTGACCGATTCTCATGAAATTTTTTACGCTTATTCAGTAAGCCTGAGAATCGGCTACTATCTATTTTTCTAACCTGTAAGTGATAAGGGGTGTTAACCCCAAATTTTTATTTTTTATTTTTTTGATAATTTTTATTTTTTTTATTTTTTTATGATGTGGCATCAAAAAATACATACAACTCTGAATTTGCACTTTTTTATCACCAACCCTTGCTTTTTAATAGTCATTTTCATAATTTTATCATTTTCTATCCCGCTCGATAACATCAATTATAATTAATGATATATAATAATCCGCATCAATAGGGGAAAAGGGGAGGTTAGTAGGAGGGGTGGGGAGATTGTGAGAGGGTAGGGAAGGGGGAGGAGAGGGGGATGACAGAGGGAGGGGTGGAGAAGGAGGGGAGCGGGAGTGGGGGAAGGGAAGGGGAGGTGAGAGGGTAGGGAAAGGGGGAGGGAAAGGAAAGTGGGGGAGGGGTGATGGAGAGCCGTGGGAGGTGTGGGGGAGAGGGCGGGGGAAAGGGGAGGGAGGGGGAGAAAAGAGGAGTTGATAAAAAATACTATGCAATAGCTTTACCGCAACAGTCTCCGAGTGCCACACGTCATTTTTTTTTTAACCATTCAATCACAATGTGCCACAGCGAAGCGTGGCAGGGTACATCTAGTATATGTATAAGATTGACGTGTCACAGTATTTGTAACAAAACTCCTCTGAAAGCGATTCATATAAAATTGTGTGTGTATATTTAGTAGGTCCGAGAATAGGATGTAAACGAATAAAACCTAAATAAGACTAATAAATTGAATCCAAGGCGGAACGAAGTTTGCCGAGACAGCTAATAATTTAATCAATTTAAGAATCGTTGATACATTATCCATTTCCAAATATAGAAAATTTATTCGCGTTTTATTTCCACGGATAACCATATTTTTATCCTTACTATTTGGTAGCTAAAAACAGGTTGTATCCTAAAAAGGAGAATACAGCGATAACCCAACATAAGTAATACGATAAATAACAATAAAATTATTGACCCGAGAAGAAGCCAAGATTATGTGTCACGAAAGGGCCTCCACAATCTACACAACGCATAGAAAACGCAAACATCTTAACTCACACACACACACAGTATCATTCACACAGGACTTAACGGGACGCGACTAGATTCGCCTGCGATCTTCTATTGTTTTCGTGTAAACAGCTGACGTCTATGTGTGAGTCAACCATCTCATGTATGTAACAAGTTCGTTCATCTATTTATAGTTCCTAACAAAGGTTATCCGGTCAGTGTTCAAGGCTAGAAAGGAGTTTCACGTGTAAAGGAACCCTGATTGATGACAAGTCGACGGAGATATATTGAGTGTCACACTGTAGGCACCTTTAGGCGTTGTTCTAACGGGTAAATATATCGCGAAGGGACAAGGGAATTAGGAGGTATTCTAGGTACCTATTTCAAGGTGTCCGTGATTTAGTGAAGTGAGGTCAAGGTTACTGAATGACCTCGGGAAGTGTTGTGCGAGATACAGTATCTTTATCAGTTGAAATTAGTGTACTCGACTACAGTTACAGTACCTCTACCATGAGTTGCCATCGAAAAATTACTCGCTAGCGGGGAAGTGGCTAGAGTGCTAACGTGGATCAAATAGATTTCGATAATGCTTGCACCATGAGATTTACGGAGGCTTACGCAGGCGCTAAGGTAAGCTCGATATATCGTCTAGCTAATTTCAATAATTGCGTTATGCCTACATATTATACCCACTTATAATAACAAACCCTTAAATTGTAACATCTAGGACTAACCACGACGTCAATACTTAATATATTTTTTTATAAAAAGAAGAATAGAATAGAATATCGCTTTATTGTACACCATAAAAACTTAAAAATTATAACTTTAAGGGCACAAAAAGCTTAAGAACCTTTCATACATAAACAAGCACTACTGCTGAACATGAGATCCCGTGGTCGAACCTCGGGTCGGGCCAAAAGTTATTGAGTTTTATGATCTGAAATTTCTCAGTAGTGACCCGGAGTCTGGATGAATGAGTTGATGACTATACACCTACTGGACAATTTTTGTCTCACGTATTTTGGGGCAAGAAGTATTATCTATTTTGCCATCAGCTGGGCATACCATACCAAGTCTGGATTCCAGGCTAGCACTAAAAAATTCTAAAACAAGACTTTTATAAAACTGATAAATAACTTTATTTCATAATGTGTACTTCTATGGTATCCTTGGCATTACAGACGTAATATAATGTTATTATATCTACGACCAAACTATAGATTACCAAAACTAAAATAAAACCTCCACATTGTCAGTAAATAATTAACAATAATGACCATAGATAAAACAATAACGATTATGAAGTGCCGTCTATAGCTAACTTCCTGCTCGACTATATTAGTTTGTCACCAGAAACAAACCCTTCACGTAATGACGGTGGACGTAAAACTTGTTATTGGATACAACGAAGAAACTTACATCTCATAGGTATTTATAGTCTTGTCTCTTATCGGGTGGTTATTGTAAAATGGTGTCAGAGTTTTAATGTCGCCCATGGTTTTAATGGCCTCTGTCTTGGCATCACATGCCCTCGAGAAACATCTCTTAGGCATTCCGGTTTCCTCAAGTTACTATACGAACTTGAATCCGAAGAGTCAGAGGTGGGTGCTTCGAGACCTAAGATTTGGCAATCCGCCGGTCACACCACTAGGCTATCACAGCTTTTTACCTATATGGTCTAGTTAAGTTGATAACATTGTTTAATTTATTCTTTTGAACATTCTTAATATCTGCATACTTAGATACTAAAGTAACTTTTACAAGATTATCTCAAGGGATAAAAAGCATGTATTCCTGTATTAATCCACGAAAGGGTTTAGGTGTCTATGTCACAATATTTCCATCCAAATTTGTTTAACAGTTTACGCGTTTATTAACAAACATCTGCACACACAATTACTTACATTAATAATATTAGTAGGATAACTACTATCTATAAGCCTCTAAAATAAAACTGAAAAGTTGGTTTGTTTCGACGACCTTATCTATAAGGAACTACCAGTAGGATTTAAAAAAACCTTTTGGTGATCTAAAGTAATAATTCAATAATGTTATAGGTTTAGGACCGGGTGCACCCGCGGTTTATAGCGATTATAGGCACTATCATTTGATTATGCATTTAGTAAAAAAAACTGTTATGCCGTTACAAACAGAGTCTTCAATTTTATGAATGGTACAGATGGATAGGTACACACGGATGAAACATGTGATATACCGCGGCACTGAGCGAGCCAATCAATCGGTGCGCACGTGGCGCGCGGCGGCTCAGCGACGACTAATATTTGCATTTCAAATAGACTTGTTTGTGAGCACAATCTTTTATCGATGCTACAAATATTTTTTGTGCGCGACAAAGACAATCACTCACATAAACAATCCGTATTTTTGCCATAAAACGTTTTACGTCTGCAATTGAGAGCAGAGCTATTTTGCCGTATGCCGACGTCACTCCGGCGATCGATCGGAATGAAAAGTTTGGCGTGATTTATAGCCGTGACGTCATCGCACACGCGCCGGCAGCTCCCACCTACCTCCTACAGGCGCACAGGCGCGTACGGCGGAGGAAATTAAAATTTTTGCATGATTCGGCAAAAGTGCTCGCCGCCGCGCCGCTCGCTCGTCGGAAAATTACGACTTAAAGCTTAGAACGAACGATCGCACCAAATATATGGACTCCAATCGGTTTGTAATGACTTCCACAGAACTCCCTAAACCCCTGCGGTCATCGCTTTTCGCCTTATTTATTTTTTCAAAGGTTTTTCCCCAATTTTATTTTCATTTACAGCCTTATGTATGGGCTCGGGCCGGGATCGGATTACATTCAATTCAATAGGGACTTGTTGTGCGGCTTTCAGAACATCATACGATATTTCACTAATAATATCTAACTGAACAGTTTAGTGCGCCTGGCTGGCGACGACACTGGTGGTTTTGAACAAAACATCCATGTGCGGTGCACGTACAGCCTTTCAAATCGAAACGAGAAAAAATGTACCACCAATATCACTTACAGTTAGGATCGGACAGTTTACTAAACCTTTCGGTATTCGTAAAGCGTATCCACAATTACTTAGTGGATATGTAATCGAATGAAAACTGTATTGCGGGTATTCTATTTCATTTAACGATACCGAGAATAAGGTAGGCTCGATAAACAGGGCTACACGATAGAGTATGAATAAGAAAAGCCTCCAAACAACTTTTTTACATTCCCAACAATGTAACATTAAAACCAATGCGCTTCACATCTTCACAAATACAATTATTGTGATAAACATTATGCAGGTACACACGGCTACACAACAAACTTTACATTTCCAGTGTTAGCTGATTTCGCATTGTTTAGGATTTTGGTGCAATACGAGGTCAGTGTAAACTGAAAATGTATAGCTTGATGACTAGCCGTGTGTACCTGAATAATGTTTAACACAATATTTTTTTTTCTGAAAGGGTCGAGTAAAAAAGCAATTCAATGGCACTACGTTTTCAGTTCATAGTATTTAATTCGGAATAAGCTACTGTTGAGCTTAAAAACGGTTGTTCAGTAACAAGAGAAAACATAAAATACAATTAGAAAGCTTGTCACAAAAATAGGTCACGTGTGCACGATTGCGCCAAATTGTCCAGTTCGCATAACGCCAGACAAAGCGTTGCGATTATGTAAATATACCTCGTTCCCGCGCGTTTGTTGCGGCGGTCAGTTATTTGCGTTTTAGCTAGACTCTATGTGTAAGTGAACATTATACTTAATAGGTGATCATTTGACTATTGCACTATTCCGTTATGTTGTTCCTGTTGAATTTAGTAGCGGCATGAGAGAAACAACTTGATACAAGAACACTGTTATTATAGGTGGAATGAGTTCAGTTTATGATTCTGAAGCTCAACGCTGGAAGGAGCGTAGTTTTCGTTAACCTTATTTAGATTTCATCTTTTTTTTATGATTCTTTTTTATAACACAATATTATTAGTACAATATGATTATATAGGTAACTATTTGTGAGGCAAGACGTTTTTCTAATAAAGACAAAAGAAGTGAATTATATTTTATTTAATTAATTTGTCTCATCTCACCATTATGTAGATACAGACACCAGCACATCAAAGTTATTCCAAAGTGTCAAATTTCTTAGATAGTTTATCAACTTTAACAGAAATAAACTAAGGTTCATGTTTAATTGGGGAAATTTGACAGTTTGGGTGGCTTGATGTGCTGGCGCCTGAACACCATCTTACCTACTTACTTAACTCTAATGAATTTTCTGGTTAAAGGTATACCAACCTGTATTAGTTAATTACTACATTAACAGAATGTATTCAAGTAATAGATTTAATTTGACCTGTTATGACTAATAAAATCATAATCAAGATCTACTTTCTTGAAAATATGTCTTAATCTCAAGTCAACAAGACAATAGCAGTCTACTTCTGCCTTCATACCCCGCGGTAACTCGTCACGTAGGCCGTAGAATCGGGAGTGCGGTCACGATCCGGGCCAATTCTATCAGCGCGCGTGACACTCTCGGCGTGTCGACGACTAACCAGCGACTCCCAGAATACGGACACTTACATATATGACAAATTAGAATTTGCCAGCCAGAATAGTCCGTGGCTAAATTGAGAAGCGACTCGATTGAGTAAAAAGATACTTCCAGAATATGGACATTTGTTACATGTTTGATAAATTGTAAATTGTCGAAGAGAGTAGAATGAGAAGGTTTCAAACCGATATATGGCATAGAGCGAATCGAACCCACCCATCGATGGTTACGAAGCTTAACTTTGACACGATTTGAAGAAGGTAACAATTTTTATTTGCGACCGCATAACTAAGCTTGTTTGTAATGAGTTATTGCTGATTACTAAAAAGCTATGCTAGAGGGTTTTTTTTACTATTCAGTATCATTTTCCATCAACTTTATACATTTAAAGCATTTGTAGGTAAGAGGGTTATCTTGACGATAAAAATGGTAGATTATGATTGAAAGTCTTATAATAATAATTATGTATGAGACAATCAGATTTAAATGGCTTACAGGAAATATATTTCTCGATGTTTGTTGTCAAACCCGGAGCTCAGTTTTGTTTTATTAAGGACTCAATCGTAATTGGCGAAATGATGGACAACTATAGGAACAAAGCCGTCTAATCTTCTAAAATATAGTCGATATGAGTTTGTCTTGTTACTGATAGAACCACAAACACAACTAAATTGAGTGAGCTAACTATTAAACTAGAATTGCACTGCGTCAGGGATGCCTACTGAACTAGCTTTGTACCTACTGATCCAGTATCAATGCCTTACACTCGTAACTCTTCAAGGCTAGGTGGGTACTACAGGAACAATAACAGTCCGCTGTCCTCCCTCCCCCCCGGCCCTCCCCGCCGCCGTGTTCTCAGCTATAACTCTCGGCGGCCGATAGTTCCGACTTGTTAAGCCATTAGCTCTAACTGCCAGCAGCCAGCTCCGCTCAGACGCACGCTCCGCTTGAGTCGCTCGGCTACAAGGATTTTGATATTGTAGGTCTGGTGGGCTCAATAGATTAGCTTTCAACTGAAAATGTTTTAACTGAAGCCAAAGGCCAACTGAATACAGAAAAACATAACTGATTGTATGTCAAGAACAATTTAGTGACAGAAAAAACAAAGTTAGTTAAAACAATTTAAAGTTACAGGTACTAAAACAATAAACTGAATAAAATATATAACACTTAAGAACATTAGTGATGAGTCACAAACGTTTTTGCTGAGGCTTCACTAATAGTATAAGGATTTGGATCATGCTATTTTTCAATTGGTATTAAAATTACTGCCTACTGAGTGTTTTTTTTTTTTAATTCTTTATTGATTTACAAGGGATTTTTGTACATAAAATGACGATGACAACCCCATCGTACCTTATTCTAGAATTTGCTTATCTAGTTACACTAATTAAATTTAAATGAGTATAGCATTTTAGCCGCATCCGAAATTGGTTCGGCTAAAATGCTATGAAAGGCACCAAAATCTATACAGGGTGTAACGGAAAGGGTATATACATCCGAAGGGCACGGGTTCTCCTGGTGATAAGAAACGACATGGCAACGTTTTTATACATATACTGTATACATAATTGTAAAGTTGAGCCCGCCCGCGCCGTCGCGCCTTCGTCGGTTAGGCAGAGCCCGATAGGTCTGTACTAGGCGCGCAGAACCCGAGATAGATGTACTTGAACCTTGCCGGACAGGATTATGACCCTCACAGTGCGGTGACACGTTTGTTATGATTTTGCATTTAATAAACTGTCGATATTAAATAATAACGTGAAGTTTCAAAGTTATTAGTTGGGAGCTGAAATTTTGAGGAAAGACTCGTTATTAAATACTCTTTTCACCGTGTTTGTATGTATATACCCTTTCCGTTACACCCTGTATAATTCAAGTTAAATTGTCGAACTAATTGATTTCTTATATTTGCATTACGGACATATTCCAACAACATGTGTGTGCAACACATGTTGTTGGAATTATGTCCGTAATGCAATCGTCAGTTTTCCCACAAATTGCCTTTATTTCTACTTAATTTCTTCTGTTTTAATTTTCTATAAGACGACATCTTAGTGTTAGGTTCCTACACTACTTTCCTTAAACAAACTTTGTGAGGAACCTATTCCAGACTCATAAATCAATGACCTGATGGTAAGCCTATAACTGTCTGTGTAGTCATATCTAGAACTGATAAGTTAACTTTAGACGATGTTCATGCACAAGGTTGTTAAATCCGAGTTGTCAAAAACCTGCGTATGTAACTTGTTCAGTTGATGTGTACTTTTTAAGTTCATCTGGGACGGCTTTAGCACTGACGTCAGTGTTGTTGCTGGTAGTTGTGCGAAAACCCTAGGAAGTGGTAAAGGGTGGGAGTTTTTGGGAAATATCTTAAAATTTTGGCCGTTTTGATCCACAGCCTATTTTAAATGTATGATTTTGAGTGGAAGAAAACAACGTCAAAATTCTAGGATTTTTAGATACTCGTTAGTCTAAAACGTAGTGGTCGATGCTCACGGCTTCTCTGTATGAGAAAAGGCCTGAACATTCTACAATAAACCATTGGCTGTATTCATAATTATTATTAGACACAAAACTGATGCAGGTACCACGAGCCTGTAATAACCGGAATTCCTTACCAGCAATATAATGTATGTCGGATCAAGATTGTTCACAACTTGTAATACACAGCGTCGGCTTCGCAACATAACTGCAACATTTTGATATCGGGGTATTTCAGTGCTGAACTAATTCTCCAATAAATACGCCTCGATATTTCCTCCGATTAAACATTTCATTAAGCGACGCGGATCTAACAGAGTGTGCACACTGCACGAGTTACCTAATATTGGTGAACGGAACTTGAGCTACTTATCTGGATAATAAGAAAATATTCGACACACATATTTTTTTATTTTGCAAATTGATGGAAAACTGCTTATACAGGTTGTTAGTGTAGACACCGTTATCACTAAAACCATAGGTAGTTGACTTAATTATAACAATGTTTATCTGAATTTAAAAATAAATAAACGTTATTTTCATTCAAAAATGTAAGAAAGTTTCTGTCCGACACCGTCCATAAATTCATGGATACTACGCGTAAAGGGCGCTGACTTGCTGCACTGACCGTCCGTTTTAACTACCTACACAATATTCCAATAAAAACACAATACACATAACCTGTGATGTAACTTTCCTTCATACTTTTCCTGGCTTAGGACAGGCAAAAATACCTACTACCTTCTGTTGTGTGACGGGTCCAAATGTTAGTTAAATTTAACAACAACGAAAATGAAAGAAAGACAATAACTGGGTAGGGTTTTTATGTACAGTTTCATTAAAAAATACTGGTTTAATTTACACTGATTGAATAATCTACACTGATTGAATTAAGTACTTACATTAGTCTTAAAAGATGTTCAAAATGGGATCCACTCCACACGTTTTCGCACACTGTTTCGCACTCTGGGAAGCACAACAGTGTCACTTTGTATGTCTCTGAACGCACTACGAATCCGCAATTTGAGTTCCGACATATTATGAAACTCAGTGGCATACACCCGGCGCTTCATTTCCCCCCAAAGATAACCTTTGAGTCGCCGTCAACATCGTTTCCCGGTTTGGCACAGGTTGTCCAGGGAATAAATCTGCGTACATTCTGCGAGCCTCGGCCAGGTTATCACCAGCCGCGGCGTAAAGCCGTACCATTTTCGTCCACTGTACGTTTGTGTACGACATAATTACTTTTATCTAACTACCCACTTGTGTACGAAAAACGTGTCTAAACCGACGTGCGCTCGATAGCGAGGCTATAGCCAGACTGAGGTGTATGTGCGGGCGCGGGCGCACAGCTTACGGTGTCTGATCAAGCGCAGTTACCCGTGGCGCCACTCTGTCTACTACGTACTTGCGTGCCGTTGTATAGGCTGAAACAATTTAAAGGAAAAATTGAGACTTTACTTAAAAAATATAAAAAAAAAAATTGTTGAATTTACGTTCTATAAGTGAAACCAAACCACTGGTTTCAAGAATAACGGTGTTCACACTAACACCCTGTATAAAACGCACTAAAGTTGAGGAGAAGAGGTTTGTAACGTTATTATCTAGTATAACCTATACTGGCTATTGACTTCATGCGATATTTTGAAAAATATGTGTCGAATATTTTCATGTAATCTAGATGAGAGACGAAAGACCAAAATTTTGTCACATAGCCAAATCAAATCAAATCAATTTATTTGTAAAACATTGGTAAGTATTCAAATTTAAGATGGATCTTAAGAACTAGATAGTGCGCTATGTTTTGTCAATTTTGACATACAAAATTATAGAAAAAACATGCATGTATGCGTGCTATGAACTTTATTATTAATAAGGGGTCGGGTTACCACCCTCCCTCTAATATGGCGAGGAGGGTAATGGCTGATCTTTGCGTTATGCTCGTGAACGGGTGCTGCTTGTGGTAACTGGTCGTCTTGCTGGCTTTGGTTTTGCTATTGTTTTAACTATTACCTGTTTTTTTTGTTTTATTTAACTTCCACAGTTCTAGTTTGTCATTTTGTTACATTGTCTTGATCTATGGATTTAATCCAACTCCGCACATGCAAGCTGGCACACCCTTTTTACCTGGAGGATTCTTATTAGTCAGTTGCTTTTGCTTGAGTTAAGTTAGTTTTATTGTCGGTAGCTATATATTACTGGTATTCTGTATGTTGAGTGTGCTAGCTAACATGTAGAATAACTAATTTTAATTATTTTGTAATTATAACTAATTGTACCGTGTAAATTCAAGTTCGTCTAACTTATCAGACAGATATGTTGCTGGGGAGTTTGTTCCGCCACTTCTTCTTCCCAGCAAAAACACTAGGAAGTGGCGAAGGGTGGGCTTTTTGGGGGACTGTCTTATGTAATTTCGACGTTCAAAAAGTGCTGATCCTCAGCCTAATTTGAATAAATGACTTTTGTTTTTTATAATATATTATCGGAATAGAATTAAATAGCCCATTTGCTGTTCGGTGTCAGGCTGTATTTTTACCAAAATATGATTTGCGACCGAAACATATAATATATGTCTACAAAATAATAATCATTTAAATAGTTAAGACAACCTTTTAAGTTGATATTTATATAATCCCATTAATTATTATTTCACGTAAAATGCCATTTAATGGGATCAAAGTCAAATTCAAATCATTTATATCAATTAGACTGTCAAAAGGCAGTTTTGAACATCACTTACCCAAAAGATAATAAATAAGAAAATGATATGAGTTGCTCCTTCCAAAAGGTAACTTTGTATGGAGAGGAATGGGCAAGAAACTCCATACTTCCTCTTTTGAAATAGGTTTATAATACTTAATTAACTTAAGAGGGTAATTATTATAACTCAGATAAGCAATATTTGTTAAGGTCGCTAAACATATTTTAATCAATATACAACCTAACAATAAATGGCAAATTGCAAAAAACACAAGAACATTTTGAATACGCGGGCTACCCTAGCACTTCCACCTTAACACGAAATTCGGTAAAAACGAGTAGTTCGTCTTTTATCTCATTTCATTTCTTAGAAAGGTGCTTTCAAGCACTCGCAAAGGGTTTTCTTGAATAATATCCTTTTGTTTACAAAAGGGTAGCAATTAGTCGTTTGGTTATTGTCGCGCTTGGAAATGGACCCTCGAGTTAGTGAACCTATTTACGAGGGTGCTCAGTTTCTTTATGTTAATAAAATATCTGGCAAAAAGGTCTAAGCGGTTGAAATGAAATTACGTTAAAAAATACCTTTATTAACATAATGCTACTGCTAAATATGTCTTAACTCAGTATAATGCTCCTTCTTATTGTTCTTCACATGAATCCGAAAATTCAGAGATTGGCAAAATTTTAGATGATCGGCCATAATGGTGCTACATGCTGGGTGCTCGGTACTGCTATCTGATTTTGATTTCAGCTGCCAAGTCACGGGTGTTTTAGTTAGTTATTAGTTAATGTAGGTAGTCACATTGTCTTTTCCTGGTCGCTTAAAAAACACAACCCCTTATTTCGTTGCATGACGTGTCAACGATGTCAACATGATGGGAGTTTCCTGTGTTCAATAACACAGAGATCAAGCGATCCACACAAAGTAATTTCCTTTCCTGGCCTACAAACGTTCTCGCAACCAATCACGAACAATAAAATTAAGCTAACAACATAATAAAGTTGACGTTTGTTCGCGTCGCTTATTATTGTCCTGCGCGGTTCTCACTATATACACGCAGGACACGCGGCACACAGGGTAAAGTGCGCTTTCAAACTGACATTTTGTAGGGTTGGCTGATTTCAAACAATTACCTGACCTCGGCAAAGCAAAAGGAGGGTTATAATTTTGACCTCGATATTGTGTATGTATAATAATAATAGCTTTAATAATAGCTTTATTGAAAACAAAGTAAGTACACAGTTACATAAGCGCCCTGCCTCCCCAACTAGGTTTTTAGCCTGTATCTCAGGAGACAGTTCCCTTCCAGTTTACATTGTTTCTAGATTCTTACAGCTTTCTCAAGTAGTTGAAACTAATCACAAAAAGGTAAATTAAAATAAAAGTTAATTATGCAGTACAAGGTTAATATAACAGATTGCGCACGTAGTGTGGTATTAATTGTGATAAATGATGAAGGTGTGTGTGAGGGAGTGTGAAAAGGTGCTTGTATATTGGCACGGTTAATTTGTGTGTTTGGACTAGTGGTGTTGTAATGTATGTTGTTGTGTATGTGTATATATGGTATGTTTGTATGTGTGTTTTGTATGTATGTTCATCTGTCCCTCATAACTTCTAAATTGCTTATCGAAATTGGACAAATGAGGTATTGGTGGAAGCGTCTTGCTCATCTTCCGCTGGTGACGTTACAATCCGATGGGATATTTTCTTAAAGGATAGCCGTTGTCATGATTATGCCACCTGCCCTAACAAAACAATGTGTTCTAAAAGTGTAGTAGGCGATTCTAAGTTTTAGAGCAAAGGGGTTGATGACCTCGCCCATCCGCTAAGAGAATATCTCATAAGAGAATTTATATTCTTGTTTCATACTTTTAGTACATGATTTTTTAGTAGTCGGGTTTTAGTTTTCGAACTTATTATTTTAATTAGTAGGTTTTGTGGTCGCAAGCGTTAGGTCTGAGCGTGAGGTCCTGGATATACTCTATCTGAAATTTGTCAGTAGCAACCCACGGTAGTGGCAATATTCGCACCTAAAAATAATGCTAATGTACGTGCCTTAAAACTTAAATTTTAACTTCAGTGTACTTTGTACAGCCCTTCCTAGCCATTAGAATAGAATAGAGGTGATTTAAATGAGCCCGTTATTACCCTTCTATAAAATAGAGCAAATGCCTCTTATCTTATGGAAAGTAATAATAATTCTGCTTTAAATTGAAGACGGATTGGCGATTTAAAAGTTCGTTCCATAGTTAAAGTTGTTCACAGTAATGAATACAGCAATACCTTTTCAGGTTTAGTAAATAATAATAAGGTTGTACCTAGCAACCCTTATTTCAGGTTGGTCCATTTAGTGATTTTTAAAAGAAACTAATTTTTTGTTGATTTGTTATATTTTAGTTACCATTTGACTAAAGATTAGATATACATTAACTTAGAGAAATGCCGGTTCAATAAAAAATACATTATAAAAAAAAATAGTTATCAATTAAGAATCAGTATGGTCCACCCCAACACTCGATTAATAAGTGAATGTAGCGCGAATCAATCACAGCGCTCTGAACGCGACCAACTTTATGCTGAAGCGGCGGCGCGTGACCAAATTTGACTGACGACTAATAGATACACTTTTTCCACTCCTTTGTCTCTGACAAATTGATGTTAATTATGAACTGGTTGACCGGTGTTGATTAAATTTCGTGGATAAGCAAAAGGTTTATTTGTAATTCAGATTTCTTCACGGTTATCCACGTAAATTAATTAATTATCGATAAAAAAAATGACTTTTACGTTTTGCCATAGTCGGGTTTCAACTGTTACACTGAAAATTAATAACTGTTTTGAAATTCAACATATAATATCATCACGCTGTAATCCCTGAAGGGTTAGGCAGACATTTTGCCAGTTATGTTAGTCCCATGTAATAGGGGCGAACCTATCTGCCACCAATTGAGTACGAATCCAGAGTCCGGGCTGCTATGGAGAAACTCTTGATGGAAAAATTCAATAATACTTTGCCCGACTTTGGGATCCAACCCGGAACCCCCTCATCAGTAGTAGCGCTTGCGACCACTAGACCAACGAAGTAGTCAGCGAGGCAGTTTAAATATTTAACTTTTACGTAAATAAATTTCTTGTATAAAACACATCCAGCACCCTTCCCTTGTAATAATATAGCAGTGTAGTCATAGCTACTAAAACAAACAATCACAAATATATCTCTTTCAAACACCCATGGTCAGCTCGTGGCTCGTGGCTAACACGTCTACACTACTTTTAGTGCTGTCCGACTTGGCTTTGTCCCGCTTGTCCAACTTCGTTACAATTGTTACATATTGGACAATCAGGCCGCGCCGTTGTACAACTTCCACAAAAGGCTTCGTCAAAGTAAATAGGTACTGTTGAATTTTGTTTATTCATATTTTTGTGAAAGCTATGCGTGGGTTGTTTCTAATAAATGAACCGACGACCTTACAAAGGTACGGTGGGGCCTTCACACTACGCGGTACCATACACTGGATTGATGGACGTTTTATTAATACTTTGAGGTATTTTCAATCTTCAAAGCCTTCAGAATTGTTCGAAATGTGTTTGTATGGCTGTTATGACACCTCAAATTCGATGGTTACTTTTTTTATAACTTTCACACAAGACCATCTAGTCCCAAACTAAGCAGAGCTTGTGCAATGAGTACCTACTAGACAACTGATAATCAAATTTATACATTTTTATATATTATAGATAAATTACACCCAGACACAGAATGAATGATCGTGCTCTTCGCACAAATATTGGTCTTGAGTGGGAATCGAACAAAAGACCTTCGGTATAGCAGTTAAGGCCAATATCCACTAGACTAAACAGGCCAGTCAAAATTGTCAAAGTAGTAAACATTGTTTCAGATTGGTTTTTCCATGTAGGTTTTTACCTTTTTTTCCGATGTTGCTTAGCATCAGAAATATGCTGTACACCAGCCTCAGCAGAACTCGTTCGCAAAAAGCTCTAAGTTCCTTCTAACATAACATAACATTACGTCCATGATTAATCCCCGGAAAGTTAGGCAAAGGGGTACCTGGTAGTACACCCACATTTCGCCAGTTGTGTTTTAACTTTGTCGGACCCGGGGATCGAACCCGGAACCTCATGCTCAGTAGTAGTTCTTGCGATCACTAGACCAAACGTGGCAGTTAGAAGAATTCGTTCACAAAATGCTCTGAGTAGAGGGTACTTAGATCTAAAAGTATAAATATAAAATGTTCGATACCGCCGGCTATTGGCTCGAATCAAAGAGAAGCCGTGGTACGTAGCCTTTGTCTTATCGCACCGCAACCAAGATTTATTTGAAACTAGCGGTAAGTACGGTACCGCTTACCGGTCGGATCTGAAACATTCGCATTTCTGCTATCTCTGAATTCATTCTTATGTTACCGTGCGCGTCGCTACAATTGTACGACATACTTTAACAAAAGATGGTAGATATAAACCAATATAAAAGTAAATTCTTGCTCATATTTCCCGTTCACGTGAACCGACAAAAAGTGCCTAGATATTTTCATTTTATTTGTCCGGGACTTAAAAAGTAGACTGTATAGTGTATATTGCTTGTCCAAATAAAACCCGTTTTATCACTTTTGTGTTTAGAGTTGCCCAAAAATACGTTGAACATAAAATGTTATAGACTCATAAAACTGCACATCAGCATGCGAACAGCAATCGTGTGGCATCGCACTTGGTGCCGGTCAGGTAGCACTCCCACATATCGTCCTGCTGCCACGCTACCTAGATAGCGATGCGCTCGCGCCTGGCCGTGTGCCAGCATCCGCATATCAACGTTCGAATTCCGTGCCGATAACTGGTTCCTCTACCCCGCGTTGGGAGAAGACGGTTGTAGTAAATGAGTGTTTATATACGCAGAAGGTCCACGTCTAAAATAACTAAACAGCTACTGGGTAAATTATCATGAGCAGCCCGAACTGAAATTACTATCTTATCCAATATTTACCTGCCACGTAGATAAATTTTCACTATCTTTCTCTGCGATTTTATTCCGAAAACAGTCAATATAATAAAATGGTAAAAATGATAAAATCATTATTATTTCTGCAAAAGGTTTTCACTTTTACACGTAATTTTTTAAACTAGAAAATGAGATTGCTGTTTCACTATCTGACTACTCTGAGAAGAAACACCGAGAGAAACTCAATAATAAACTGTGTACAGAATTTGCATGTACCTATTATGTAATTGCTGCATAGATACTTATTATTGTGATTTGTAGCCAAAATACGCGTTCAGACGCGGAGCTACTGAGCTGCCCTATAAACCTTACTTAACCTAACCTACTATGATTTGGCTATAAAGAGTTGGAGTCTGAATTTGTGCCAGATTGATAGAAATGGGCTCACCTTCTATTAAATGAGACTTAAACATAACGGGTGTAATGAGCCTCTGCCTTTCTCTTCGTGGAGTACAAGCGTGAAATTATGTGATAATGTTATTTTGACTAGAAAGGAGGTGGCTAATGATAATGACAGTAAATTAAGATGTTAAAGTATAAGAAGGAGACATGCTACACTGACCTCATTACATTGGGATAAGGACAATTAGGACAGAACATAATTATTACAATGACACTAAGTCTTGTAATCCATTGAGTTTATTTCTTCCGCCAAACATTCTTCCAGCTCGGCAACCTCGCATTGGTACATTCTTCAGAGTTGAAGTTCTGCGCTTTTCTACTCAGTGGCGTTGGTAGAAGACGCTTTGAAATGTCTGAATATCTTCTCACATTACGACTCAGGTTCAAATAAATGCAAAGTTAAAGCTCTTTTAAACTTTATCGCCGAGAATCAATAGTTTCTTCGGAATTTACTTTATATTTTGTTGCACAAAACGTCAAGGAATACTTTATGTATTAGTTTGACGTTTCAAATGCAATTGGTTGCGAGAATAGCTGCAAATCAGGAGATTAATAGTTTTTGTGTACATTTTTGTAAATAGTCACTAATGTGTTTTTGTGACTGTTTTTTATCAAAAGTAACAATATACTGTTGTTAGTTTTTGAAAGTTAAATGTGTCGGACGGATCTGTACACACTTTTATCATATATCCGACTGCCTCGTTGGTCTAGTGGTCGCAAGCACTACTGGAGGTCTCGGGTTCAATCCCCAGGTCGGGCAAAGGGTTATTGAGTTTCTCTGCCGGGAACTTCTCAGTAAGAGCTCAGTGTCTGGATTGGTGCCCGATTGATGGGTTCGCTACCTATTACATGGGAATTAAATATAACTGGCGAAATGTGTTTTGTACACCTCTGCCTTTTACAGGCGTGATGTTGTGTTAGCAAATATCCAGCATTTTGGTATTTATTTACAGATAGGAGAACCAAAGGCAAAGACAAAAATATTAAATAAACAAAAGCACTACGCATTTTTGTATCCTTGGAGTTGTTTCCTCGAACACGTTAATTTGAAATTCATAATTTGTAGGATACAAAAAAACTACGGCTAAGTACAATAGGTATCTGCTGCCATTTGTTTTTTTTTATATCAATACAGTCAGGTCCCTCAGGCTCCAACAAACCTAACGATGTCTAATCTCCATGAAACTTTTTAGGCTATAAAACGTACCTAATAGTTAGTATAACATAACATGCTCTCGGAAAACATGACACAATTGAATGCTTGAATGATTGGACCCCTCAGTCCAATCATGTTCAGGGCTCACGGTATCAATGCTTACGTGCCACGATTTTTTCGCCCTGCAGAAAAACAAGTACTGTCAGAATCATAAATGATGCCTAACTATATTTTTTGTCGCCGCGACTCCATACTACGCTTGAACACATCATGCCGCGCGCCCGCACAGATATGATTCATCCGACTACAATAAAAGCAAGCGCCTCGTCCGCTGCGTGATGTTAGCATTCATTGCTTTACTCACTAACAATAACAACTACTTTTATATGTTTATTGCGAGGACTACGTCTCGAAGCTTTCCGGAAAATCTTATTACTTATACTTTGTGATGTATGGCGACAACGTTAGACTGTTTTACGAACTAAGTTAAGATATGTACTGTTTTCTCCAAGACTTTTTTTATGATAGTTTATTGGCTGATAGGCAATAATAGTGTCAAATCATATCCGAAGTTAAGCGATTTTTTACGTTAACAAACTGAACTAACCCTGTACAAAATGAATTGGTTAAAGTAACATTATCTTAAATAATTCAAAATATATGAAATTCTCTTCATTTAAACTTATACCAATTACTTACATACATTTAAATGAAAATGTAGCTTTATTTATGCACTCTTTCCAGTCAGAACACACGTATGTCAAAAATCGTGCAGCTCTTAACAATAATATTCTTACTATTGTGTTAAATATAATAACAATTAAAACAACATAACATTACATCACGCCTGTAATCCCCGAAGGGTTAAGCAGAGGTGTACCTAGTAACGCACCTAGATTTTTCCAGTAATGTTAAAGTCCCATGTAATAGGGGGCGAGCCTATTGCCATCAATCGGGCACAAATCCAGACTCCGGGCTGATACTTAGAAATTCCAGATGGAAAACCTCAATCACACTTTGCCCGACCCGGGGATCGAACCCGAGCCCTCATTCTCAGCAGTAGCGCTTGAGATCACTATACTAACGAGTCTGACAATTTAAACAAGATTTTAGAAATTAAGTTACTGCTGCATTAGCCTTCTTCCTCTCTTCTAAGTTTTTGCTGTGCCTGACAGTGTCCATAATGATTCTGTATCTTTATATTCTAAAGACCATTTATGTACAGACGCCAACACAACAAGTTACCCCAATATGTCAAATTTCTTTGATCGTTTTTCAACTTTATGTTAAACAGGATAAGGTTCATATTCAATTGGGAAAATTTGACACATTGGGGTAACTTGATGTGCTGGCGTCTGTACATTATGGAACGCAATAAATATTGAGTATTGAGTAAAAAAATACAAGTAGCCCGTTTTTGCTCTCTAACAGTGTCTCAGACATACTTACACGACTGGTGTCCAACTTTGCCGACGCAGCTAAGAGCCGTAAAGCGATACTAGAATAGTACTGATAGCCAACTTCAAAGCGATACAGCTGCTTTGTGTGCTAATTGCGATAATTGGTAGCCAGCTAGTTGCAGGCAAGTACGTATATTGACTTTATAGTTTAATTTATCTTCTTCTTAGCGTGCCGATGGCAATTATTATGCATCGACCCAGAACTTGGCAACGACTTTTGCGCTATCCAGTATCATGTAGTTTTCAACCCACAGATGAGGACATTAATAATAATAATAATAATAATAATAGCCCCCTAAACAACCACACGTCCTGATTGACCATCTAATCACGTGGGGGGCGGACACACGAATGAGAAATTACTAGCGTGGCTAACGTGGCTCTGGAAACCCATTCAAAATGGAGACACGTTCAAAAAGAAAACGTTTAGGACCGCTGCCCGGGGGCGATCGCCGGGGCACACCTGGAGCTGACGCTAGGTGTCTCAGCATGCGAACCGTCAGCGGTGAGGAGTTGAGCAGGCGGGCTCCCACCGACAAAGATACTACAGCCGAACTCTGTGACGATGGTGACAGACTGACGGACAGGACAAACACCCCTGTAGAACCGTATAGTCCAAGCACAGTATCATACACACCTTCTGAACCATCATCACCATCCATACCATCGTCATCCATACCATCATCACCACCCATTATTTTTTCAAATTCAGTCCAACCCACTCCAATCTTGAATGTTGCGCGGGAGGCTAGTTCCTTCTTACCCGCGTCCACCAAGGCTGGAAAAGCAAGAGTTCGCATGAGATGGAGCAAAGAAGTGAACTTATTCATCATGCGAACTTACCTATACATAACAAAATTAGAGACCGACTTAACTACTTACAGAAAACAAATGCATGAACTTTTTACACGTCAATACCCAGAAATTACAGTAACAGAACAGAGAATTGCAGATCAGAGAAGAATAATAGTGAGAAATAAACTTCTCTCCCAAGAAACAATAGATCAAATAAGAGAAGAAGTACGCACGCAGTTGCTAGAAGAGTTAAATACTATTGAAAACACCATTACCATCGTACAAAACACAGCCGAATATAATCAGCATGAGCAACCAACATCGTACGGTCAATCACAACCTCTCACACAATCTCAATCATACCTTCAATCACAAGCATATCGTTCTCAAACCACACAGACAGCTACACAAACTGAGAGTATAACCATAACATTAGAAAATGATATCTATAGCCTAGCCAACACTAGTCAAAATCAGTCTTCAGATAAGTATATTGAAGAAATACAAGATAAATTTAGAACAGCTCTGACTCAATATTCCGGCATGGACCCGGTTAGTCGACCCAAACTACCCAAACTCAGGTACACACCAAAACTATTAAAACTCGTTCTTTTATTTAATCAAAATATTCTCAACCAATATATTAGCGAAGCAACTAAACTTATTGACATACATACTCTTATATATTGCACAGCATTAGTTATATCCGAAGAACTCAATTTTAAAATTACAGAATACACTGGCAACACAAGACAAGGTAAAGTTAACAAACCATCATGGCAACAGAGACTTGAAAAAGATATAGAAAAACTTAGAGCAGACTGTGGTAGAATAACCCAATATATCAATAATAATAGATCCAACAAAGTTGTAAAGAGAGTAGAAGCAATTTTCAAAAATATGGCAATCCATACTAGGCACGAAAATGACAATAGAAAACCAGAAGAATACCTAGATACACTAAAACAGAAGTTAGCCCTTAAAGTTCACAGGTTAAGGAGATACAAAAAAGCACAAGAACGCAAAAATGATAACAACATGTTTGCTACAAACGAAAAGAATTTTTACAGAAATTTACAGAAAACACAAACTAACATTGATACTCAGACTACCGAGGGCAGCATAGAATTACCGACAGTAGAACAACTAGAAAACTTTTGGTCTAACATATGGGAAGAGCAAGTGCATCACAACGTAAGTTCAGATTGGATAACAGAAGAAGAAAATAAATGGAGATTAATAGAAGAAATGCAGTTTGTTGAGTTAACTGAGTCTGATATAACTTATATTACAGCGAGACTGCACAATTGGAAATCCCCCGGTATCGATAAAATACATAACTATTGGTATAAAAAATTAGAATCATTACACAGAGTCTTAGCTAAAAACTTAACAGAAATCATAGTAGGTAAACAGAACATTCCCGAATTTATTGCTACAGGAATAACTTATATGTTACCAAAAACACAATATTCACCACAACCTTCTCAATACAGACCAATTACATGCCTACCCACAATTTACAAAATTTTAACGTCAGCTATCACGATAAAAATCAATAAACATGTAGAGCATCACAACATAATAGCAGAGGAACAAAAAGGATGTAGAAGAGGCCACATGGGATGTAAGGAGCAACTAGTTATAGATTCAGTAATTCATAAACATGCTGCTACTAAAAATAGAAACCTACATTGCACATACATAGATTATAAGAAAGCATTCGATAGTATTCCACACTCTTGGCTAATCAAAATATTACAGATCTATAAAATAAATCCAAAAATAATAGACTTCTTACAGAATATTATGTCTCGATGGAAGACCACACTCCAGTTAAATTATAAACATAACGCTCTCACAACTCGACAAATACATATTAGGAAGGGTATTTATCAGGGAGATTCTCTGAGTCCCTTGTGGTTCTGCCTCGCTCTTAACCCCCTGTCCCACCTACTACGTCACTGCCAAGCTGGATATTCCCTTAAACATTCCACCGAAGAAACTGTTCTCTCCCATCTTATTTATATGGATGACATAAAACTATACGCAAGGTCGGAAAAACAGATGAAAATATTAATAGATATCACTACAGGATTCAGTACAGACATCAACATGCAATTTGGATTAGAAAAATGCAAAACAGTTCACATAATTAGAGGCAAAATAAAACCGGGTAACTATCCTATTAACAATGTAGACACAATCACAGCTATGGAACCGACGGATTTATATAAATATTTAGGGTACAAACAACTCAAAGGAATAGATCACACCGCAATTAAACACACATTAAATGCAGAATACAAAAGAAGAGTGAATGCAGTATGTAAAACCCAACTGTCCGGAAAACATTTAATAAAGGCATTGAATACCTACGCGATCCCTATTTTAACATACTCGTTTGGAGTCATTAAATGGTCAAAAACCGACATCCAGCAAATAGAACGAACCACACGCACAACACTCACAAAACACAATAACCTACACCCTAAATCTGCAATAGAAAGACTGACCATCAAACGGCAACACGGAGGAAGAGGCCTTATAGACATTCAACATCTTTGGCAGAAACAAATAAACAGACTCAAAACGTTCTTTCACTATAAATCACACACAAGCAACATACATAAAGCCATAGTCATTAACGATATCAACTACACACCACTAAACTGCAAGGAACAATTAGATATACAACAAAATGTCGACCAAGACCCACATAAACAAAAACTGGAAGATTGGAAGAAGAAAGTGCTGCATGGACGGCACCCGCACGATCTAGAACAATCTCACATAGATACAATAGCATCAAATAAATGGCTTAAAGTTGGTAGTTTATTTCCGGAAACCGAGGGATTTATTATTGCAATACAGGATCAGATCATAAACACTAAAAACTATAGGAAATTTATTATGAAAGACCCCACAGTAACGAACGATAAATGCCGCAAATGTCACAGTCAACCAGAAACCATCCAACACATAACAGGGGCATGCACAACACTCACACAAACAGACTACACCCATAGACACAATCAAGTAGCAAACATCATTCATCAAAACCTAGCAATCAAATATCAGCTCATTCAAGATACACACACTCCCTATTACAAGTACGCACCACAAACAGTCCTAGAAAATACCACTCACAAAATCTACTACGACCGCGCCATTCTTACCGATAGAACAGTTCACTACAATAGACCAGATATAACTCTTCAAGACAAAGTTAATAAAGTCACTTACCTAATAGATATTGCAGTCCCTAACACTCATAATTTACAAAAAACAATAGGAGAGAAAATTAGCAAATATGCTGAATTGAAAGAAGAAGTGACCAGAATTTGGAGACAAGAAAAAGTGTACGTAGTGCCCATAGTTGTCTCCACTACCGGTGTAATACCCAACCACCTCCACCATAGCCTCAAACTAATAGATCTGAAAGACTCAACTTACATAACTCTTCAAAAAGCCGCAATTTTAAACACCTGCAGAATAGTGAGAAAGTTCATGCAAATCGAGGAAAATGAAATTTCTTCACATTGTAGTGACCTACATAATAGGAGCATACATGCAGCCGTGACGGAGCGCGGCCGCGCACTGACGTATAGATCATGAGACCGCGGTATTAACGTGCGCGCGCGCCGCCTGCTTCATCGCGCCAACAACATGCCTGCGTGGAGTCAATCTGAACACTGAGAGGAACGGCTGAGCGCGGTATGTTAAATCGCGCTACAGTCTACACACAATGCCAGGCGCGACTGTTTTTAGTACTGCTCTGTGATTGGACAGTTTAATATGTAGAACGCAAGTAGTACCACTAAGCTATGTATGTGTTTTAGTACATAAGGAGTAACATTATTAATAAATTCCATTCAAAATATAAGTTGAGTTTCATTTCATTTCATAAACTCTAAATTGGTGACCCCGACTAAAAACCGCAAATAACAACCATGGCGACACCGAGTGAACCACCTTCCAAACTATCTCTCACCCAAGAAGACGTCGAAACGATTTCGGTTAAGGCGCGTTTACCTCAGTTCTGGAGAGACAAACCTAGACTCTGGTTCGCCCAATTCGAGACCATGCTCGCAAACCAGAAGCTTGGAGATGAAAACAAATTCGGCCTAGCCGTCGCGCAATTAGAGAAAATTGACGTAGAACAAATAAGCGATATTATTTTGTCACCGCCGAATACGGGAAGATACGAGGAATTGAAGAAACGACTGCTATCAGTGTATGAAGAATCAGAGAGCAAACAACTACAGAGACTCCTAAATGAAGTCGAACTTGGAGACCAGCGACCTTCACAGCTTCTTCGTCGAATGCGAGACCTAGCTCGAAAGATGATACCTGACGACACACTACGTATGTTATGGATGAGTCATTTACCAGCATCGACGCGAGCAGTGCTTTCGGTCAGCGAAGAGCCAAAATTGGATGCACTAGCGGCGATGGCAGACAAAATGGATGAGCAAATGAAGGAAGTTAATGCCGTATGTTCCTGCACCCACACCAACAGGAAAGCGGAGCAACCTCCGACAACATCGGACTCAAAAATAATCGAAATGATAGAATCACTATCAAAAGAGATCGCTGCATTAAAAATGGACCGATCCCGAGGCCAGTACCGTCGACCACGTTACCAAGACACACAACGTTCACGATCACGTTCCAAAGGAACGAAGCGAAACTCCATGTGCTACTTCCATAGGAAATTTGGCAGGGAAGCCTACAGGTGTCAAAGTCCGTGCGATTTTGACAGCAAAAACAAACCAGCGGGAAACTAGAAGAAACTTCAGCTGCGACGGAAGCCGAAGTTAACGATTTATCGAAGTACCGTCTATTCATTAAGGATTTAACGTTAGGATATCACTTTCTTATCGACACCGGAGCCAACGTCTCCGTATTGCCAGTGCTCAGGACAGAAAAACGAAAACTGAAGCCAACAAGTCACTTATACGCCGCCAACGGCTCATCAATTCCTTCCTACGGTGAACGATCCATTGTACTAAATATTGGACTGCGCCGACCATATCGATGGAGCTTCGTAATTGCAGAAGTCAAGCGACCGATACTAGGCGCCGACTTTCTTCACAAACATAAACTCACAGTCGACATACACGGGAGAAGACTAATCGACAAAGAAACGACCTTGTCTGTAGCCGGCTACGTCACACCAACTTCGGATCATAGCATCAATACAGTAGACGATCAGCAGCCATACCATGACTTACTCGCGCTGTACCCGGACATAACTCGGCCAAACCTAAAGCTGTGTCACAGTGAAGTGGAGCACCATATCGAAACATCAGGCCAGCCATTGTTTGCAAAAGCAAGGCCACTTCCACCACACAAGTACAAAGCAGCAAAGGAAGAATTCGAGGCAATGATCGAGCAAGGAATTTGCCGACCGTCAAATAGCCCATGGGCAAGCCCACTGCACCTTGTTCTAAAGAAGGATGGCAAATATCGAGCATGCGGAGATTATCGTCGACTTAATGCTGTAACCGTTCCCGACCGATATCCTATACCAAGACTCCACGACTTCACATATAATTTATTAGGAAAGAAAATCTTTTCCATAATAGATTTAAAAAAAAGCGTATTATCAAGTCAGGAACCGCGAACAAGATATTGTAAAGACGGCCGTGATTACACCATTCGGCTTATTTGAATTCACAAGGATGTGCTTTGGCCTTCGGAACGCTGGTCAAACATTTCAGCGGCACATCGAGAATGTGTTACGAGGACTACCCGTTTTCCCTTTCGTCGACGATATTCTGGTCGCATCTGAAACGCAAGAAGAGCACAGAAAAGACCTCGAGAGGGTGTTCAAGAGGCTGCACGAAAACGACTTACAACTAAATGTCGCCAAATGTACCTTCGGGCAGGCAACACTCGATTTTTTGGGCCATACAATATCGGCCGAAGGAATCAAACCAACAGACGAAAAGACAAAAGCTATTACTGCATATCCAATACCTGAAAATATTCAGCAACTGCGCCGATTCCTGGGAATGATGAACTTTTATAGAGGAAACATTCCTCACGCTGCGGACCACCAAAAAGAGCTCAACATGTATCTCCATGATTCAAAGAAAAACGACAAAACACTAATACAATGGACCGAGACCGCAATTCAAGCATTTAATAAGTGCAAGGAGGATATCAAAAACGCCGTTCTTTTGTCATATCCATCATCAAGTTCACCCTTTGCCTTGATGACGGACGCATCCGAGTCCTGTGCAGGAGCAGTGCTTCAACAAAAAAACAAAGGCAAATGGAAACCAATCGGATTTTACTCAAAAAAATTCAACGATGCCCAAAAGAAATACAGCACTTACGATCGTGAGTTACTACCTATTTACATGGCTGTACGATACTTTCGTCGCATCGTTGAAGGCCGTGACGTCACCATCTATACGGACCACAAGCCACTTGTGAACGCACTGAACGCAAACAGTAAAAACGAAACACCGCGCCGCGCGAGATACTTGGAATATATCAGCCAATTCGTCACGGCTATCCAACATATATCTGGCAAAGATAACGTCGTCGCCGACGCGTTATCTAGAGTAGAAACAATTACCTGCCCGACGCCAATCAACTACGACGAGCTAGCAAAAGCACAAGCCCAAGACTCCGAGTTAAAACAGATGATAGATAGCAATCGTTGCATTTTCAAACGAATTAAGCTGCCAGGAAGCACAACCAAAATTAATTGTGAGTTATCTACGGGATTGCCACGTCCTTACTTGCCGCAGGCGTTCAGAAAACAGGCATTTCTAGCAACTCACGAACTTAATCACCCTGGCATAAGGGCAACAAAGCGACTAATTACTACTCGGTACATCTGGCCATCAATGAAGAAAGACGTCACTGATTGGTCAAGAGCTTGCGACCAGTGTCAACGAGTAAAGGTACAACGCCATACCAAGGCACCATTAGGAAGTTTCACTCACGTCGAACGATTAGCACATCTACATATCGATATCGTTGGACCACTACCAACATCAAACAACAATCGATACTTGCTAACCATGATAGACAGAGCAACCAAGTGGCCAGAAGCATACCCCATCCATGAAATAACCGCGGAAACAGTGGCAAATGTTTTGTATGAAAACTGGATAGCAAGATTCGGCTGCCCAACTACAATAACAACAGACCGCGGCACCCAGTTTGAATCAGAATTATTTAACAAACTAATGCATCGCATGGGCATTCAACGAAATCGGACCACTGCCTATCACCCTCAAGCTAACGGATTGATCGAGCGCTGGCACCGTACACTTAAGACATCACTAGCTGCAAAACTAAACTCCACCAATTGGACTTACGAACTACCTACAGTACTATTGGGCCTGCGTGCAGCTTTTAAAGCCGACATCGGTACAAGCACGGCCGAACTACTGTACGGTCAAACACTACGATTGCCGGGGGAATTTTACGGCGAATTACCCAGCGGCACGAATAATTCACCATCACATTTCTTAAGCCACCTAAGCGAAGCATTGAAGAAAGCTCAGATTCAGAGAAAAAACAACACGAATCGAGCAGTTTTCGTGCACGGTGATCTATACAAATGCACCCACGTATATATTCGCAATGACGCAGTGCGCAAACCATTAACACCGACTTACAGTGGTCCGCATAAAGTGATCAACCGCAACGAAAAATATTTTAAAGTTCAATTGGCAAACAGAACAGCAAATATATCCATAGACAGATTGAAGCCTGCATACTACCTGAATACAGAGGAAGGAAGTGAGGACACCCCAACATACGCTCACATCACAAGATCAGGCAGAACATCAAAGCCACCTGTACGCTTCGCTGGCGGGGAGTGATGTAGTGACCTACATAATAGGAGCATACATGCAGCCGTGACGGAGCGCGGCCGCGCACTGACGTATAGATCATGAGACCGCGGTATTAACGTGCGCGCGCGCCGCCTGCTTCATCGCGCCAACAACATGCCTGCGTGGAGTCAATCTGAACACTGAGAGGAACGGCTGAGCGCGGTATGTTAAATCGCGCTACAGTCTACACACAATGCCAGGCGCGACTGTTTTTAGTACTGCTCTGTGATTGGACAGTTTAATATGTAGAACGCAAGTAGTACCACTAAGCTATGTATGTGTTTTAGTACATAAGGAGTAACATTATTAATAAATTCCATTCAAAATATAAGTTGAGTTTCATTTCATTTCATAAACTCTAAAACATAATTTCCATTCCTCATCATAATTTTACCCATTACACGCTACATTGACTTGGCTTGGCCCGTTAATGTAGCTCAAAACTAGCCAAAAGCTAAGGAAAACGTCATGTTTTAACAAATAATAATAATAATAATTGTTTATTTATAAAAGAGACACATGTACATTTTATACCTTAAATTAAAAAATAGTGCACAGTTGCAAATTTGCCTGAACTAGGTTGAACCTGTGTTTCAGGCTAATAAGTGCATAAATGCATAATGTAATAAATTAACAATGACTACACTTAAACGTACAAAAACTAAAATTAAAACTTAAGTAAATAAAGTTACACAAAGTGAAATAACATGAGAGGTGTTAGGATTTCTATTTGGAGACAACAAGTAGATCTTCTGTCTGTGCATAGTCTATTGTTAGTAAGTACTTCAGTATATTTTTTTTACAGCTGTAGTAATTTAGTTTATAGATACTTAGTTCTCTATTTAATCTATTATATAGGAATGGGCCTAAGAAAGAAAAAAATCTTTCTACAAAGACATGTTTTGAGGATGCATTAGACATACATACTAAATCATAACGCCTCTTTTTAGTGTTCTCGGCATTGTATGCAAGCATGGTGTGTTGTTTTAATACTAGGTGCATGATGAAAATCTGGCGAACAGTTAGTACATTGCAGGATTTATATAGCAGGTCAGTGGGAAAAAAGAAGGGATGGAAGTTTGCAACTTTTAAAATTGCTCTCTGAGCCCTTTCAAGTGGAAGTAAATTAGTTTTTGACGCGCCGCCCCAAGAAGTGATGCAATATTGTATTATAGATTGACCTAGGGCCAAATAAATTTGTTTGATTAATTTTGAATCTGCTATAGTTCGCAATTTTTTAAAGACATATATTAGTTTGCGCACTCTTTTAACTAGACTATTAATGTGTTTTTTAAAAGAGAGTGTGTCGTCTATAATTACCCCCAGGTATTTTATGTTGCTCGTTTTGTGGATAACAGGACAATTACACATGGTGGTACGGCTTCCACAATGATGGGCATACAGATAAGGGTTAGTAATATTAAGTGAAGGCTTGCGCATGGAGAAATGAATATATTTTGTCTTGTCGGCATTTAATGTCAGTAAATTGCTTTGAAGCCAATTAGTCACAGTTCTTAAGCCTACTTGAGCGCTATCGAATAGTTCGGTACTGGTTCCGGCGCTAAAAATTAACGCTGTGTCGTCGGCATATGATATTATTTTGCCGTCTTTAATATTTAGATTACACAGGTCGTTAATATAGATAAGGAAGAGGGTGGGCCCCAAAATACTTCCCTGCGGCACACCGAAACCAGTATTTTTTTGCTCGTTACTCATAATATTATCTATTCTAACACATTGGTACCGGTCGTTTAAATAGTCGGTAAAAAGTTTCAGCGGCGTTCCCCTTATTCCTATGTTCTCTAATTTGTTCAGAAGAACAGAAACAGAGACAGTGTCAAAAGCCTTGGCTAAATCGAGAAACACTCCCAGGGTCTGGTGTCCTTTGCCGAGTTTTTCTGAAATATAATCAGTCAGGCCGTGCACTGCATCGGCTGACGATAGATTGGCTCTAAAGCCAAATTGCGCAGGAGATAATATTTTGTTTTGCTCTAGGTAATTAACTAGTCTACAGTTAATAATTTTCTCTAGTATTTTTGAAATTGAAGGGAGTATGGATATTGGCCTATAATTATTAACTACGTCTTTGCTTCCAGATTTATGTATAGGGATTACAACTGCCTTTTTAAGACACCTAGGAAAAATACCGACGAAAAGACAGATTTGAAATATGTGCGTTAAGGGAGGTACCAAAATGTGCTTAAGGAGTTTAAGGATCTTATTACCTATATTATCCCATCCAACTGCACAATCATCTTTTAGCCCACAAATGATTCGGGTTATTTCATCTTCATCAGTGTCGAGCATAGCAAACGATTTAGGGTTACAACTATTGCTTGAATTTTGCAAAGATTCGCAGTGCTTCGGAATCTGCTCGGCAAGAGTTTTCCCAATATTTACAAAAAAGTTATTTACATTGTTAGCTGATATGAGTGGTGAATGATTAGCCAGCAATAAACTCGAATGTGATTCACGCTGTTTCGACATATTAGTGACGTTTTTAATTTGTTTCCAAAGTTGTTTGGTATTTTTACCTGCTTTATTTAATTCAGTTTTATCGTAATTATTTTTTAAGTTCTTAAGGAGATTGTTGCAGAAATTCCTGTATCTTTTATAGGTGGTTTGAATAATTATATTATCAGGATATCGTTTAGTTTTCTGGTGAAGTTTATCTCTGTGTCTAATACACCGAATTAGTCCCGGAGTAATCCATGGTTTAATATTATAATATTTCTTGTTTACTGTGTAAGCTGTTGTGTTACGTAATATTGCTTGTTGTACATGTTTTATTAAGTACGATAAAGCGAAGTTAGCGTCAGCAGTATTGTAAACTGGGCTAAAATCAATGTTGCGAGAATCATATTCAAGTTGATTTGTGTTTAATTTGCTAATAGTCTGTGGACGATTTAGCTGAGGCAGCGTTAAATTTACGCTGAGTAAGACTGCGTGATGGTCAGTAATAGTTGAATTAGTAACAAGCGTAATATACGGAAGGCTGGTTTTGATCATCATATGATCGAGGCAGGAACCGCTCTGATGAGTAGGCAATGTGTGAGCGGGAAGAAAGCCATGGTATAAACAGATATTAAGATAATCTTGAGTCCCTGCATCGCAGTTTTCAGTCCCAATATTTATGTTTAAATCTCCTGTTAGTATGACATGCTTAAATGCGCTTAGAGTTTGAAAAATGTGATTTAAGCAATTGTTAAAAGAGTTTAAGTTTCTAATAGAAGGGGATCTGTACATAGCGATTATAGCTGTGGTTGTGCCGATTTTGATGATGAAGCAATTACTAATACAGTCTTTTGTCTTGTGTTCCTCGACTGTAACCTTTAATAAATCCTTAACAAAAACAACCACACCATCATTTTGATTGTGGTTTATTGTGGTATGGAATGAGTTGTACCCTGGTATTACTGGAAGGTTATCGTGGCGATCAGATAACCAGCACTCAGTGAGTATCATTACATCACAACCAAAGTTAAGTCTGTTAAGGAAAATAAGTTACTACGACATTATGAGGTCTTCATTTGTTTTTTGAACATGACTAAACTATGATGTTCCAAAATATTTGTGCGTGTGTCTGTTTAGGACAACAGTACCTACTTCACCCATCTTTATTGTATACTTGAACCTAAAATATGTATTTAAATGCAACTCAACAACTACCTGCCCACCAGCCTGCCAGCCTGCCTGCCTGCCTGCCTACTACCTGTTGCTATCTGCAACTCATGCAATCTAATTGCGAAATACAACTACATAAATAAATATATTACATGAATACACAAATACACTCTATCTGTCAAATGTCGCTTTTCTACCAGTTTACCTTACTGCGGTTTTTTGCTGTTGTTGTTGATATTTGTTTCTATTTTCATCTCCCTGACTGCTCAAAAATGTGTGAACGAGGCGCTGTTTTGCATTGGAGGGCTCTAGAGATTATCTTCACTGTAAACAAATACTTTGAGAGTGCAATTTAGAAAACTATTCGTTCATAATGTTTAGAAAGAACCTTGTTTTGCTGATCTTACCCAATTTATTCTAATTGACAGCTATGACGTTACAACATCGCGCAAAGTTATTCCTAAATGCATAGTTTTATCTGTTAATCTCCGTTTGAGCATCGGCCCACTTATGTTCAGAGTCAATTTTGTATATTATTCTATGTATATTAAGTTCCGCTATAGTGGATCAATGGTGATCGTGCATATGATCACTGCAATCAATATTGATGGATAGACTAGGTATAATTTCGAGCACTTCAATTGCAATGTAACAAAATTCCCCAGAATTTTAATTTGGCTGTACAGTTGGTCTAGTGGATAGTAGACCTGGCTGCTACGCATCGGTCGTGAGTTCGATTCCCACCCAAAACAAATGTTTGTGTTATGAGCGCATGTGTGCAAGTGTCATTTGTTCTGTGTATGGGTGTAATTTATCTATAATATGTTTGTATTTAGATAGATATAATATGTTTATCAGTTATCTAGGTACTCATAGCACAGGCTGTGCTTAGTATAGGATTAGATGGCGTTCTTTGAAAGTTGTGGAATATTTATTTATTATATTTCATTCTGCTCAATTACGAAATATTTAATTAAAGGTAGTTTTCCTACAATAGCGGTTCTCAGTTTTGCTCTATAACAAAGACATAATCTTAGGTCAATCTTTGTTACTTTTGGAATCTGTAGTTATTGGACAACTAACATTACGAATGCGACCTTACAAAGAATAAAGTAAGTAGTTTTATTCGACGTTAAAAGGACAAACACCCACACGTTATATCAATCAGTACAAAGAAATGTTTCAGAGAATGGAACCTAAAATAAATACGGATGGACATGAATGAAAATAGATCGTAAACTTCTTCTTCTGAAGATATTTTTGCGACAAACTGATTTAATAGTAACTTCTTTGTAGCCTCTGATAAGTGAAATGGTATAAGTAGGTTAAACTTGATAAATTATGTGTAGATCTGTAATATAATTGCTACAGCTTTTCAGGTTATGCAAAAGCCATATTTTGTCAGTTATGTTTAAGGTAAAAGACAACACAATTTCGTGTAAAAAGGACGAGCCCATAGCCACCAACCGGATAGAAATTCAGACTCCGGGGACTTCTGAAAAGTTACTAATTAATTGAAAAAAAAACCAATAACAATACCCTACCAAAATCAAAATAAAATGTCTTTTTTTAATTAGGGTGAGGATCAGTACTTTTTGAACGTCAAAATTACGTAGGACAGTGCCTCAAAATGCCCGGCCATCGCCCGGAAATTGATCCCATGACCTAATGCATTATAGCTATGCCCCTAAAGACTACTTGGCCAAGAGGCAGTTACGTTGACCTAAGGTAATCGATAAAATAAATATTCACTCCAACATCAGGTGCAGCCGTTTCTGAGAGTATAAATGTCAACGGACGGAGCGCTCTGTGCACACAACCATACATTGAACGGCTTTATTACACGCAGCGTCGAACAAAAACAATATCAAATAAACCGCCAGTTACAGTAAAATCTACATGTATGGTCGAAAAAGCTTCGTTTTAAACGTTGTTTCTATGTAAATATGACAATAACACTGTGTGCTGTGTGTATTTAGATACCAGTTTGTTTTCATAAATGTAAATAAAAAAGAACGTTTCGTTTCACAAAAGTGTGTCCTCTCCGCAATTGAAAACTTATTTTAATATTGTACGCGTTATTGTTATCCTTTTGTTTTAAAAATAACATGTTTACTGTTATCACATGTGTTTAAGTTGCAAATAATGTAATATGTACGAGTGATAATCGTTATTGTATGAGTGTGTTATCGTTTTAGCTTATTTGTCTGGGTATTATAAAGTGTAGCTATTTATTTTCTGTTCCCAAAAGTTTTAGCAATAAACCGTGGCATGTATTGTAAAATGTGCCTAGCAAATAATAAAGGGCGCGCGAGCTACTAGTATATAATAGCTAAACGTTTTAGTTAAACGATTACGAGTAATACTTAAACGATTTTGATGAATAAAAATGGCGGTTTAACACAGCTTAAGCTAGTCAGAAATTCCTGCTAGTTCGATTCACGGTTTAGGTAAGCTGGTCGAGAAACTTGTGAATGCAGTTAAACTTCTTTCCAAATATGAAAACAATGTTTTATTTTAGTAAAATAATTTATCTCAAGGATTTGAGGAAGTTTCCCTTCAGGGCGGGTTGATCATTTTTAACCTGTGTATAATTCAGCTTATTCAAAAAATGTTTGATAACTTAGGATTTCAATTGATAATATCTAAGTTTTGTTTATGAATAAATATTATTATATCTACCATCCATGCTTAGATTACTACATTTCAAATTATCATTATATTTTAATAATAATAATAAATTGTTTTTGTTGGGTACAACATAGAAACCATTTTTTTTAGTACACACCTTAGAAACTACAGCTAGTGTTTAAGCTGTAGTTTCTAAGGTGTATACTAAGGGTAAGTAATAAATTTAAACATGTTATGTTAAAACTAATGAGTTTTGTACTTATGAGACACTTCATGCGGACAATGAAGCCGCGTGAGATGCCTCAACACAGGAGCTCCCGGGTCCTCAGCCACGACTTTCAGGATGCTATTGCTACTCCTCCAATTCCTCCTCACAAGCGATGCCACCTTTTTCCGATTGACGATGGCGTGGAAACCATCTGTACTCGAACTGGCAAACATCTCCGAGGCACTACAGAAACGAGGGAGTTTCAACATCATCCTGAAAACATTATTATATTGGACGCGCAGGGCATCTAGTGCCCCCCGTATCCCCCGTATTTTGTATCCTTGCGAAAAACTATCGAGAAAGGTTATGTGATTTCTGAGAAAACGTGATAAGTCCACTATTGATATTTATTTTTATAAGTACTAGAGAGCACTCGATATAAGACCTAAGACACCATAGGCCTGACCGCCGGTTCTAGTGTTTACACAGAGGTACGAACATTTCTCAGTCTCTCGACTGCTCCCACATTATCGCACATTCTATCTGTTTCCATAATTCATACAAAAACACTTCGGCCGCTCAAACGGCTTCCCAAACCTTTATCTATAACATAACCGATAAAATGCTGTACTCGAATTTCGAGGCAAAACCACAATGAAGGCTGGAAACAGTGATTCAACTCCTAATGTAGATACGGCGAATTAACATTCACCCGTCCTATTCGAACACACACATTGGAGCTGTCATTCCGAATTTCAATATTTCAGTGTCATACGAAACGATTGGAGCATAATTATAAGCATAATACTAATTAATAGGGAATAAGCATGTTATTTAAATTTGGTTCGAATATTTTTTTTCCCAATCTTTAATGACAGAAAATATGAACTACATCATTGTTTTACTTATTAGTAACGTCATAATTATTTAAAATTAAAAATAAAAGTGCAAATTGAGCGCGAGAAATTCAAATTTGTGAAACGTTTCACCATTGGTTATAGCGAAAAGTGACGTCAAATACTACGACAACAAGACAAGTTACGCCTACAAAACAGTATTGGAATGGACTTTTTATTGGAAAACATAATTATTGCCGTGTGTGTTGCGAATTAATTTAATGTTCAAGTATAATTTTAGCTTCATAGTGAGGTTATAAAACATTTAAGAAAATGACTGAAAGTGATTTTGTAATAGCACAATCTGATAATGTTTTTGCATTCGGGTACAATTAGCAATACTTGTGAACTGGTTTCTCAGCTTTTTTTATGGTGAAATGGTTAGAAAAACGAAAACAACCAAAGTTATAGTAATAGGATTATAGTAAATGACGTTATCGAAATGGCGCTCGAGAATGGCGACGTTTAAACAGCTCAAATTTATTGTGTATTTTAAATATTTTTTTAAGCTTCATTAATGCATTTTTAAACATGTTGATATTTTTTTATTATGTTCAAGCGTTGTAAACAGTGAATTAAAAATACAAAAAAAATACATGCATAATTATACCCTATTAACACACTGCACTGACAATAACTCGCGCTTTAATACCATTTTACTAATTATTTGAATGCGGTATATTCATTAGAGCTACTGTTGACACTTTACTGTAGCAAGACTATGTCGAGGTGCGTTATGGCTGCCGTATTCAAATGGATGGCGCTGAGACAATGAAAGGGTGTGGACGGACGACGCGCGGACACGTAATGGGTAGTCAGAACGTATTCTATAGCCCGCGTTGAAATATTACTTACAAAAGTGCTCATGAATTTTTGTTTTACCTCAAGAATACGCATTATATTAATACGCTAAGCGGAAACTTAGGATCAATTTTAAGATGAAAGATTTGGCATAGTTAAAGTTTATATAGAGACAAAATGCAGAAAGCTAAAACTATCAAACTTGGACTGCTGATTACACTTATAAATTCCTGTTCAAATATTTGGTAATAGATAAGAAATCCACACCTGTCAGTGTTACAAATTCAGTGAAACGCAGGTGTTAATGACAGAAATAACAAAGACGATGCTTTAAAGATCAAAAACTCTGCAAGTCTCGGTATTGAATAGCGGTTTTTTTTCGCGATATAAAGTTGTACATAATGATAAGTACACTAACACTAAAACTGCTTTTGTATTATACTAAAAACAATGTTACATATGGTCGAGTTTTGCCACCGAACCACTTTAGAATGTATGTTAGTCTCACTGACAAATTGTTTGCACGTATTCAGTAAAATACAGGACAAACTTCTTTACTTATTTAAGCATCGATATTTTATTGGCAAATGACGGAATTACAGCGATTAACCGGCCTTTTATGTGGAAATATCCATGCAAAAAGTTATGTGCGGTAAACCGTTAATACTTTTTGGGATGACAGCTCACTTCGCTTCAATTCATCTACATTTTCATATTCATAACGCTACTATAATTAATAACATCATGGTATTATATTACTTAAAACTTGTTAAGTCTTGTACAGAAAGATCTATAGCACGTGTCGCATCGAACAAGTGTCTTCGAACACGGCAAGGAGATAAAGATTCGTTGTCATATATTATATGGAGTATCTGAAACAACAAAGTGTCGATTATTCAGACGCAAAGCGGATCAAACAAGCCGAAAGAAGGCAAAGCTGGCGAATAAATACTAACTCACAGCTGAGACGAAAATAAAGAGTTTAGCTGATATAAAAATATGTTCGGAGTCTGCAAACATCTAAATATCCCCAGGCTTCTCAAACGTCTCGGAAGATACCTACGTCCCGCGTGTCTGTTTATGTAGATATGCTAATGTGTGAGTTGGTAAGTGATGGTGAATATTATGTACGTGTGTGTGTGTGAGAAACGTAGCTGGGAGCTTTTCTTTTGTAATAAAAGATGAAACACATAAATATCGCGCAGTTAATGCCTGTTGACGTTTGTGCTTACGGCGCCTTTGTTAGCAAATCAACTTTGATCTCGGTCTTATTCTGTAAAAATTGTATATGTTGTACGCAATCGAACATTAATTATGAATGTTTGTAAAAATAATTGTGTTTATTTCCTTTTAGATGAGTTTACATTCAAAATATAATTATTTTAAATATTACATGTCTTGGGGTTCTAATACTTTATAGATTCATTAGGTTTGTGTACGTGAAGGGGAAAGAGTTCCACCAAAAAATTGTAAATATCGAACACTTGACGTTAGTAGTGTATGACCATCGACAAAGTGCCGTCAAGCAACATTCACGTACAATTTTGTGCGAGAGTTTTTGAAAGAAGAAAAAATTCAGAGCAAATAAAAATAGCGAGTATTCAAAGAAAATAAATTCTATTCAGTGGCTTTAAATGCCAAGAATTCTCAGCGAAGTACCCGTCGGAGCAAATACGCGAACATTTATATTTTGAGGATGTCGCAAGCACAGTTCTAAATTCAAACGCCTTGTTTCGTTCTACGTGATAACATGGTATTTTTGTATTATTTAACTAGCTGAAACTGAACACGATTCTCCAGAAGACATTTTTTTGCAAACTGTCTATGCGAATTACTATGAACGACACTAAAGATAATAATAATTAATTTAGTTAATTAAATCTAAATTTCAACTAATTATCCCAATAATTATTATTAATATTATTTTTGGCCATTCCCTGGGATTTTAGTAAAATATTTTGTATTTAAAACGTCCACAACATTTATATAACGTAGTTCATAAACATAAATAACTTGTTCAGTCCCAAGCGCGTAGTATTTCGTAGCCGCACTGCTACGAATGTGCTACGAAACTGCTACGGAGGTGCTACGACATTCGCATTCACGGTGATACACGGCGCCGGTTATGTTGTTTCAAAGATTATCATATTAACATTGGACGTCATAAATAAATCCAGGGTTTTCGAGAATTAAATGAAGTGAATAAAAATCTGATCTTTGTGTGTATAATACTAATAACAATTATCCAACTAACATTCTGAAAAAAATTTAAGTGGTACGTTGTCGTCTATTTACAATTTGTCAGCGACTTGTATAATTGGCATTGATTGCATCGGACGTGGTACAAGTCATCGCAAAGCAGTACAAAAGCATCTTCTCGTACAGAGAAGGCACAAGCATTGATTATCGCGTCTGCTCAAGGAGGTTTGGCTATTTAAGACATCTATTTATCGTGTGGTTAATGACTAACTTTGCGTCAGAGTTTTCATGCCACTCATGGACCTCTAACTTGAATTTACATGTCATCAAGAAATATCTCTCAGACAGTTTCCTAACGATGTTTTCCTTCACGATTTTTGAAGCATATGATCTTTATACAAAACGCACTTATTACTTAACGGTCCGCCACACCACTAGGGTATCACTTCTGTGGTTTTAGACACATATTAAATACCTAATTCAAACCAAGAAACGCTTCAAATCCGTATTCTGAAATTGGCTTAACTTACTCCGCTCGCCTGAGGGACGGTCCCGTGTCGCAATACTCGACGTCATCTCGCCGCGCGCCATTTAGGTCAAGTTCTCATGTAGCGGTGCCAAGTCGCAGCGAGGACTGATACTCGATACATTATACTCATCAACGTTAAACGTGCCAAGGACAAGGATATACATGAAATGACGTTGTGCGAAAATGACGTTTTACGCGAAGACCCTGCAGTTAATATTTGATTACAAAATAAAATATGAGAAAAAGAATATTACGACAAAAATATGTTTTATTAAGATAATAATAGTAAAGTGTTTATTGGGCCGCCCTAACATTACAGGCAATGGGATATAAACAACAATTCTCATTTAAACTTCTTTCACGTAAACTGAAATTGCTACATTAATAAAGTTTTAATACAAGCTTTACTGAGATTTCTTGTATAATGCAGCTTTATTCTACATTTACTTTGCGTAAACACCACATAGACGACTACTACATAACTATAACTTGTTTTAGCGCTGCGCTGCTTAGCCAAATGTACGTATAATTGTGTATTTATCTAATGTACAGACAGTCCTTTTAACAAACTTTATTCAAAGGAGATAAAAGAGGAAAAGGCTATACCTATTTCAATTTTTTAAGAGGTGGTGAGTTGTGAGTGAGTTTGCGTTTTGAATAATATTTTCGGTCACGTGTCATTTGAATTGGCCTTCAAAAAGTTAAAAACAGTTAAAAAGGCACTCTTGAACGTCAGACTTACAAGATTAATACAATGAGACAATTATTTCAATTGCAATAATGTTATTCTAATATTGTGTTATAAATTGTCATAAAAGTGATGACATTTTGTTTTTGAGTTATTTTATTCGACTTATTATGTCGGTTGGTATAAAATGGTTATAAATCCTTACACGTCTGTAGATTATTTAAATCTAGCACCTTTGATAGTTTGAATGGTTTACTTTGGCATTCACACATCATAGTACCAATACCCTGAACCCTGAACCCCTATTTCCTGAACGAAACACAAAGTTTGTAAAATTACCGAGTACGTTCTGTACACAAGTTAGCTAGACAGATCTTTGCGAGCGGGTCGTCCGCGGCCCGCCCGTCTCATGTCGTGCGGACAGAGTGCCACCGTCGCGAATAGCAAGCGCCTGATGCGGCGCCGTCCGCACCCACCAGATGTTTACAGCTAGTTCCAAGTTTTTGCATCGTACACGAGCTTTATAGAAAGCTGACGTGTGACATTATACAGTTGAGTGGAAACTTTGCAAAGGCAATAGCATGCTAATAAAAATTTGCTCGTTTCAGCGTCCTATTCTCCTCCGAATGGACTATAATGATTGGTCTGTTGGTCTAGTAGTTAGTGGCCCTGACTGTTAAGTCGGAGATTGTAGGTTTGATTCCCACCTAAGACAAATGTTTGTGTAATAAGTACGATCACGTCTCGTTCTGTGTTTGGCTGTTATCTATATAAATAAAACAAAGTCATGCTAGTTACACCATTTATTACTCAAAAACGGCCGGACCTGTTTAAAATTATGAATTTAGTATTTTTTTTAATCACTGCATTTCAGTAAGGTAGTTAGGTTAGGTAGTTAGGTTAGCTATAGGATAGGTATGGTAAGTTAGGTTAGGTTATACATATGTATGTTGTAATTTTAATTTTGTCGAACATTAGAGACTCGCTAAATTAAAAGTAGTAGTAGTTAATATTGGTTTGGATCTATTTGTTGGTATCTTATTATACGTATGTATATCTAATATGTAAAATTGAGTGTATATTCAGTAAGTAGGTCTGAGAATAGGATGCAAACTAATAAAAACTAAATAAGACTAATAAATTGATTCTAAGGCGGAACAAAGTTTGGTGGGGCACCAATTTAGTTTGAACATTCATTTTAACTAATGTTCAAACTTAATTGGTACACACGGACATTAAAATTTACCCGTTCTACACTCCTTCGTATACACTGTAACTATGCTTAAAAGGTGTAAAAAGTTTTCGATTTATAGACCTATTCAATAATAAACGAATATATTGTCATTGAATTGCGTTGACTTACAATGTTATTCTTAATCCATCTTCAAACAGTTTATAGGAAATTTAGCAAGCTAACATTGACAAAGTAACAGCGGATAATTTCAAAGTGTGAGACAAAATAGTGATCTTTGATTCTGAAACTCAAAATATTTAATTCCTTAAATGTGCTTCGCTTTTGACTCACAGTAAGCCAGTCATAGTGTGTCAGTATTAAGTTTCAATGTTGTCCCATATATCTCCACTGGGCATGCTTCCAACTTCGGTTAGCCTGCCAGTTTAGGTATCAGAAAACATTTTCCCAGCTTGTTGTCAACTAGAAGCTCCCCCTGAGCTTCTAGTTGAAAAACTGGACACTAATTCTTTCTGAAAGCCACAAATAAGTAGGTACTAACGGATTGTAACATCAATACAAACACGATACGATAGGAAAGGTATGTACCTACCTATGACATTTTACATACATGACAGTATTCGAAACTTCAATATTCCAGTCTGCCCTGTTCGTTTCATGGTTTCGTGTTTGCAATCTTGATTGTAGAGCGTGAGGTCTTGGGTTTGATTTCTAGATCAGGCGTAGTGAAAGTAGGAAGTTTCATTTGGAATTTATTAGTAAATAAACGAATAAATATACAAAATCATTTCAGATATGTTCGATGACGATGATATGTTATCCTAGCCAAAAATAAGCTCCGAATTATAACATCAGCATTACATCAGCATCATCATCTTATTGGTAGTTAAGAGTTTGGAAGTTAGCAAACTTTTGCACCCAAGAACACACCGCCTAAATTCTCTTTGTTCATCTACAGTCAGTTCTCTAATAACAGTCAGTTAGCCCTGTGATTCCTACACCCGTTGAACCTACTTACCTAGGCTTACAACTATTCTCTCCGCTTGCGTTGAAGCATGTGCCCCAGAATATTTCAGTAAAACAGTTAATAGTGAGCTTGTGGCTAAATATTAACAGCCTCAAGGGACGATCGAAGGTTAAGCTACGCTTGACGAGGTTGGTCTATGGATGGGTGACCAATGACTACTTATCAAGACTCCTCCATGCCCGGAAAGCACGTTAAGCCGTTGGTTACAGCTGTTATTCGTAGATCTTTGACAGTCGATAAGAGACTGTCAAACCAAGACAGTAGTCAGAAACCCGAAAGTCTGACAACGATGGGGTATCGTGTTACCCAATAACTAGGTTGAGGACGTCATGTAAACTGGTATTCAGCTACATTCAGTGACACTGCAAACCGACCCCAACATAGTTGGGAAAAGGCTAGAAAGGTAGTTATAAGAAGCTGTTATCTTATACTTGAACTGGGCGGATTCATTGTAGCATTCAGACTGTGAACTTCTAAAAGATTTATAGGTTTATTTGATCAGAACAATCTAGTGGAATAAAGCAAACAAAATCCAGTGTCATTGACTTCGTTGTACGTTATTCAGTGTACTCCAAGGACACGTTCACAATGCTAGTGGCCGAACAGATGGAACAAAGCCATCCTACAAACAAAACTTATGCGGGATCCGATCTGATAGAAATACCTTATATTTACAGCTATGCGTGATTTATTTTGAGGGAGCTGAGCGAGCGTAGCGGTCGGAGCGGTCGCACACAATGTATATTTACAAGTGTAGCCGCGACAAACTTCTTGCCAAGAAATATATTTCACGGGAGTAAGAAAAATATTATATAAAACTAGGTAAATTTCGAATAGAGTATTCAGTTATTCATTTATATTTTGTGGTGGTATAACTGTTACGAGTACTTTTATTGTTCCCCAAGGTCATATAAAATAAAATGGTAAAGTCCAATAATCAGTTTATATCCTAAATGTTTGTCTTCCATTTCCTTCCAAAGGTGGAACCATTGTGGTTTGTGCGCATGCTAAACAACAATACTTACTTTTGCCATCACTCAACAAGCTGCGAGATTTTTATGGTATGACTGTAACTTCGCAACCCCACTAACTGAGTGAGCACTTATAGTTCTTGACACAGAGTAAACAGTAAATAAAAGGACCGCTCTTATGGTGCAAACAGTTCATTCGTTTGAGCAAAAAAGTCATCAGATGTTTCTTAATTCTCTGAAGTTCCTTATACTTAATCCTTTAAATTTGAAGCAATGCATTAGGTTTTACTTCGATATTGTTGACCGCCTTAACCTTTCCGGGTAAATTAAATTCATTTGTAGACACGATTCGAAATAGTTCGTACCTAAAACACGGTATGCTTTAGTTTTCTTTCACTTTAAGAAAAAAACATCAGTGTAAGAGATTGAACACTCCGGAAAACTAGTACTCCGTGATATTATCAGTCTATTATAGGAAAGAGATTTGGAAGGGAATGGAGCAATAAACATTCTCGTCTCCAGGGTTTGGGGGAGTGGAGGAGACGCGGAGGGTGGAAGTGAGGCCACGGTCACAGTTAATTGTTTAAACAATCTTTATGGAGCAATCCGGGATCCTCCCGCGAGCGTTCATTACGGATCCCCTGCGGATCGGCGGCGCACAAAGATTCAGTCATTATAAATATTGCGAAGAATAATTAGTGGGCGGTCTCGACAGGCCGGAAATTAAGTATAATTTGTTCAACAAGCCGCGTTATTGCTGTTCTGGACATAACACTGCCACCTCTGTGAACGCGACGCGGCGCGTGCCCCACGCGGACTCATGGGTTTCATTCTGAGAAGGTGTACTTAAAAAAAGTAATAAGTTTTTTGACACAAATAAAAGAACAACCTTAAGTACAAATCCGAACAATCCTGTGATTTGTGTCTTTACCTTTTGCAATGACTAATTATAGGTAGTAGTAGTGCACTTCTTATTAATAATTAAGAAGTGCACTTGGTTTCAATAGGCTTCCTAGGAACCTTAATGTCCACTTATTTTGCACCCGTACACATAGCTTAATAAGAGGTATTTATTGTCAAAACAATTCTGCTGCTTTTATTCGCATAGAATTATTGTTTTATCGCTTAAGTATGAGAGAGGATACTGATTTTTGTAACACAGGTCTTCGAACCTAGCACAGAAATCAGAGACTTTTTATTTTTGTAACGTTTTATGTGAATAAACATTTTATTATTATTATTTATTATTACCCGTGTATCGACCTTAAGACGTCTTTTGGCACAGTTTTTTTTTCTTGGATACCTTAATCGACTCTTAACTAATTATAATTATTACCTAAATGAAATTTCTTTTTATCGACTTTTTTTTCTCATATAGGTGGAGGCTTGTTTTCAGCTATTTTTTAATATTACATTCTTTATTTCATTGGATTGTTAATCTGTAAGCCTTCTTTAAAATAAAATTAATTATTTAATCATAAACATATGCGACGGTTAAAAATACCTATGTACGTTTTGCGGTTGTTTGATTTTGATTCACACTGACCTCCATACTAGTGAAAACTGAATCACGGTTAGTCAGGTTATATTCCTCGTTCACAAACACTTACACACTTCTACACAATTACACTTGACTAAGATCTGATCCTGTCAATTTCGGATTCTATTCCTAGATTAGTAAGGGATCGTTGACATAAAAATACAACATTTTCTACTCTGGCTAAATAACTACATCTGCGGCTGATATGTGCCAAGAAAATATAAAGCTCAGTGAAACAATAGGTAACATAATAATGAGATGCCAGCGGGATGATGCCGCAAAAGATTCACAAATTATAAATATTACGTAGAAAAATCAGTAGCGGTCTTACCGGAGCAAATTAAATATAATATGAACATGAGAGCGGGAAGCGGTCGCGAGTATTAATAATGTTATTAAGTGGAGATGCTCCGCTGATGGGGTATCACTCCGGTTTATGAGATCGCCTGACGTCATGCGATGCTTTAGTTATTAGTCTGGGCAAACAAACATTGTCTGCTCACGCCACTTACGACCGAGCTAATAAACCGCTATTATTTGTAAGTTTGCGTAAATAGAACTGAGAACAAATAAAATATTACTAATACAAAGAAAATAATTGCAAAGAATAATATTCTATATTGCATAACTAAAATCTAAAATAAAATAAACTAACTACAAATTAAATAGTAAAGAAAAAAAATATACACAAACCCCCTTCTAGGAAAAACAAAATCGGACCACTCAGGCGTCAAAGTACTCCTCCCCATCGCTGTCACCAGAAAACGTGCCCGGAAGACTGGCAGCATTGCCACGTCGGATGGCAACGCTAATTCTTTGGCCAAAGAATAAGCCAGCCCTCGGGTCACGCGAAGTGTCGACCAGTCGGCGAGAAATCTCCTTGAAAAGGCTGCGTGCACTCGGACCCATGACCCGAGCGTCTCGACCCCAAACGGCTCAAAACTGTAACTTCCAATGTAGTATTTGCGCCGCTTGAGGGTCTCAGCAGCTGCAGCAGAAATAAAAGAATAATTGATTGTTTTGTCATTAAAAAACACTAAAAGGTGTAAAATAACTGTAGTTTCTGTGGCATTGGTGGTTTTCTTCCGTTCATTATTGGCCTTCAAAACTAGAGTTATTTTACATATTTTAATATGTTTTACGAAGTCGGTTAATAATAAATAAATAAGGGGGTTTGTTTTGTGTCACAAATGGAAAGTTGTATGAGCGCGCCAGTGCGCGCGGAGCGTTAGGGTATTCCATTAAGGAATTGTCAGTAGCAGCTCGGAGTCTGGATTAGTACCCGGGTGATGGGTTGCCCCTGTTGCATGGGACTGAAACGTAGCTGGCGAAATATGTGTGTGCCTACTATAATAATAGGTAGACACACCTCTGCCTTACTACTAACTATTACTAGAATTCAAGCGTGATGTAATATTTTTTTAATTATAATCTACAAATCTTAATCTTTGTTTGTTTTGACAATTAGTTTAATTGACAGCTTTGTTGGTCTAGTGGTTGCAACTGATAGTGCTGTGCTTGAGGTACGGGTGCGATTCCTGGGTAGGGCGAAGCGTTATTGAGTATTTCCATCTCAGCATCAGCCCGGAGTATAAATTTGTGTCTGATTGATGGCAATAAGCTCGCCTCTTATTACATGGAACTTAAACATAACTGGCGAAATGTATGTACTACAGGTACACCTCTGCCTTAGCCTTCGGGAACAACAGGCGTGATGTTATGCACATACATAACATAGCCTGTTTACTCGTAATTGTTGAAAGATGACATTTAAGTTAACAGTGAACATACAGTTCACTGTTGACTTGTATGTGTACCTTTATATGTATACCTATAAAGTCCCCCACTCGAGGCATACAAACGTTTTAGACGCGAAATTTGTGCGCGATCGACGCGGGACATTATCCGCGAGTCAAAGTCATGTGAAAGGGACGTAATGACACAAATACACAATAATATGTTGCTTGATTCGATAACACTTTTACGCAACATATATTTCAAATCGAACTGTTATGTGAAGTGCCGGTTGTAGTAACAATATTAAACAACACGATAATAATGAACATATAATGCAACTAATATTGTTATAATTCATGACATTCATTCCTATTGTGATCAACAAATTACCGCCACATCACGAACAGTACTTACTATTGAGTTCAATTAATTAGGATACCGAAAATCGTGCTAATTATCATTTGTGGTAATTATTTATCAATCATGCAATCTACAAACAGTGTTATTCAACAGTGTTATCTATCTATCTACATAATTGAAAATAAATAACCACATTTATGACATGCATTTCACATTCTTTGTTTTGTTTTATTTTTGCGTCAGTGCATGATTTTTTCACTTGCCTGGGTCTGAACTTAAGACTCTTATCACTTAGAAAAATTCTCAAAATTTTGTAAAGGAATAATATTATTAGTTTATTTCAAAAATCCTGCAATTAATATTAAATCTAACTATCAAAATTAATACATACCCACCGTACCTGCATTCTGGTGTTCGTTCCGCGACCCGGAGTCCCGGTTTGGTGAAGTTATTCCTGTTTCCTCCTGAAAAATCTCGTTTTTGGACCTTAACTCAAAATTTCTCTTCTTGCTACAGTAAGTGTTTTTGATTGGTTGGATAGCCCGCACCGAGACGCGTCTTTTGACACCTCGCACGTGCTTCTAGCTAAGGAAAAATTTCAAAAATGTACAACTCGTAAGTCGTGGATTTTTAACCCCCGACGCAAAAAGAGGGGTGTTATAAGTTTCACCGCTATGTGTGTGTGTCTGTCTGTCTGTCTGTCTGTCTGTCTGTCTGTCTGTCTGTCTGTCTGTGGCACCGTAGCGCCCAAACGGGTTATCCGATTTAGATGCCGTTTCTTTTATTTGAAAGCAGGGTTTCTTGCGATGGTTCTTACACATGATTCATCAAAATCGGTTCAGCCGTTTCAAGGTTATCAGCTCTTTTGGGTTAGCTACCGTTGCTATTTTAGACGTCTATGGGTATTAACTTTACTTACAAACATATGTGTGTCTTAAAATTTCAAACACCCATGTGTGTAATATTAATAAGCAACATTGTGGTGTATTTGGTCTGATGCAGCCAGGATATCTAGCAGACTAATACACTCTTGGAAAAATAACAGCTGATATGTCGTGTTTAGATTCATTTTAACCTGCATTTGATTCTGCACACAATGCACTGATGGCAACTGGATGAGCTGATGCTGCAGCCAGGCTATTCACCACACCAGTAGGTAGACCCTTGAAAAATTAATAGCAGATATGTCGTGTTTGGATTCGTTTTAACCAACATTTGACTCTACAAGTCTACATAAAATGCACTGAAAAATTCTCATAACTGTAAACTCTATAAAATAAAATTAATGGGTTTAAAAAATTTAAAATAAAAATAAATTAAAAATTTAAAAAACCCCCATCGCAAAAAAGTAAAACATTTAAAAAGTAAAAAATTACGCTTTAGCCATGAAATTTTACGTAACGTCGGGGTACCGTTAAAATAAGTGCCTACATACCTACAAGTACTAGGAACATTCCTTACTTAAGCGGTACCCCGACGTGAAGTAAAATTTCATGGCTAAAGCGTAATGTTTTACTTTTTAAATGTTTTACTTTTTTGCGATGGGGGTTTTTTAAATTTTTAATTTATTTTTTACCCCTAGCTAGGCCACCATTGTTCTTAAATGAAATGTGTGAATTAAAGATGAAATAGATATTTTCTGGTTGTTGTTCATAGTCAAGCATTGTTTATTTAAAAGATTCTCAAACGTATTGCAGTTAAATATCTCATTTACATTCTTGAATGTTAAGTTTGAAGTTTTCATCATCATAACTTTGCTGCTGAATTTTTGATTAAGAATTATAAGTTTGTTGATTCACAATTGTTTGTGATTTAACACAACAATTAATAATTAGAAAGTCATCATCTATTTCAAATTAAAGTATAATTTATTCATCGTTAGACTTGGAAAACATTTTTAAGTTATTCGAGGTTAGTCGAGTTCATGACTTTGGATAACAATAAATCTTTATTTAAAATTTAAAATTTAAAAAACCCCCATCGCAAAAAAGTAAAACATTTAAAAAGTTAACAATAACACTTTAGCCATGAAATTTTACTATCGTCGGGGTACCGCTTAAGTAAGGAATGTTCCTAGTACTTGTAGGTACTTATTTAAACGGTACCCCGACGTTACGTAAAATGTCATGGCTAAAGTGTTATTGTTAACTTTTTAAATGTTTTACTTTTTTGCGATGGGGGTTTTTTAAATTTTAAATTTAATTTTTATTTTATATTTTTTAAACGCATTAGTTTGGTTTTATAGAGTTTACAGTTATGAGAATTTTTCAGTGTATTGTATGTAGAGTCAAATGCTGGTTAAAACGAATCCAAACACGACATATCTGCTATTATTTTGTCAAGGGTCTACCTACTGGTGTGCTGGATAGCATGGCTGCAGCATCAGCTCATCCTGTTGCCATCAGTGCATTGTGTTTAGAATCAAATGCTGGTTGAAATGAATCCAAACACGACATATCTGCTATTATTTTATCAAGAGTCTACCTACTGGTGTGTTGGATAGCCTGGCTGCAGCATCAGCTCATCCTGTTGCCATCAAGGCATTGTGTGCAGAATCAAATGCTGGTTGAAATTAATCCAAACACGACATATCTGTTATTATTTTGTCAAGAGTCTACCTACTGGTGTGCTGGATAGCCTGGCTGCAGCATCAGCTCATCCAGTTGCCATCAGTGCATTGTGTGCAGAATCAAAAGCAGGTTAAAATGAATCCAAACACGACATATCTGCTGTTATTTTTCCAAGAGTGTATTAGTCTGCTAGATATCCTGGCTGCATCAGACCAAATACACCACAATGTTGCTTATTAATATAACACACATGGGTGTTTGAAATTTTAAGACACACATATGTTTGTAAGTAAAGTTAATACCCATAGACGTCTAAGATAGCAACGGTAGCTACCACAAAAGCGCTGATAACCTTGAAACGGCTGAACCGATTTTGATGAAATATGTCTAAGAACCATCGCAAGAAACCCTGCTTTCAAATAAAAGAAACCGCATCTAAATCGGTTCATCCGTTTGGGCGCTACGGTGCCACAGACAGACAGACAGACAGACAGACAGACAGACAGACAGACAGACAGACACACACACATAGCGGTGAAACTTATAACACCTCTCTTTTTGCGTCGGGGGTTAATAAATAAACTAGTTGGTGCCCGCGACTTCATCTGCGCAGGAATAGCATGTTTGAATAGCAGCAGATGGAAGAACTTTTACTTACTTTCTTGACACTTATTATAATATTTTGGACAATTCATTCAATATATTTTTATTAACCCCCGACGCAAAAAGAGGGGTGTTATAAGTTTCACCGCTATGTGTGTGTGTCTGTCTGTCTGTCTGTCTGTCTGTCTGTGGCACCGTAGCGCCCAAACGGGTGAACCGATTTCGATGCGGTTTTTTTTATTCGAAAGCAGGGTTAATTGCGATGGTTCTTAGACATATTTCATCAAAATCGGTTCAGCCGTTTCAAGGAAATCAGCTCTTTTGTGTTAGCTACCGTTGCTATTTTAGACGTCTATGGGTATTAACTTTACTTACAAACATATGTGTGTCCTAAAATTTCAAACTCCCATGTGTGTAATATTAATAAGCAACATTGTGGTGTATTTGGTCTGATGCAGCCAGGATATCTAGCAGACTAATACACTCTTGGAAAAATAACAGCAGATATGTCGTGTTTGGATTCATTTTAACCTGCATTTGATTCTGCACACAATGCACTAATGGCAACTGGATGAGCTGATGCTGCAGCCAGGGTATCCTGCACACCAGTAGGTAGACTCTTGACAAAATAATAGCAGATATGTCGTGTTTGGATTCATTTCAACCAGCATTTGATTCTGCACACAATGCCTTGATGGCAACAGGATGAGCTGATGCTGCAGCCAGGATATCCAACATACCAGTAGGTAGACTCTTGACAAAATAATAGCAGATATGTCGTGTTTGGATTAATTTCAACCAGCATTAGATTCTAAACACAATGCACTGATGGCAACAGCATGAGCTGATGCTGCAGGCAGGCTATCCAGCACACCAGTAGGTAGACCCTTGACAAAATAATAGCAGATATGTCGTGTTTGGATTCATTTCAACCAGCATTTGATTCTGCACACAATGCCTTGATGGCAACAGGATGAGCTGATGCTGCAGCCAGGATATCCAACATACCAGTAGGTAGACTCTTGACAAAATAATAGCAGATATGTCGTGTTTGGATTAATTTCAACCAGCATTAGATTCTAAACACAATGCACTAATGGCAACAGCATGAGCTGATGCTGCAGGCAGGCTATCCAGCACACCAGTAGGTAGACCCTTGACAAAATAATAGCAGATATGTCGTGTTTGGATTCGTTTTAACCAGCATTTGACTTTACATACAATACACTGAAAAATTCTCATAACTGTAAACTCTATAAAACAAAATTAATGCGTTTAAAAAATATAAAATAAAAATTAAATTAAAAATTTAAAAAACCCCCATCGCAAAAAAGTAAAACATTTATAAAGTTAAAAATAACACTTTAGCCATGAAATTTTACGTAACGTCGGGGTACCGTTAAAATAAGTACCTACATACCTACAAGTACTAGGAACATTTCTTACTTAAGCGGTACCCTGACGTGAAGTAAAATTTCATGGCTAAAGTGTTATTTTTAACTTTATAAATGTTTTACTTTTTTGCGATGGGGGTTTTTTAAATTTTTAATTTAATTTTTATAAAAATATATATGCTATAACACAAAATATAAAAATATACAACTATAATATACACTACTACTACTACTATATATGCTATAATATAATACAATAATATAGCTTATATATCAGAATAACACATATGTTATTCTGATGTATAAGCTACATTATTGTAAACTTTCATTTAAATCCATTCAGTAGTTTTTGCGTGAAAGAGTAACAAACATCCAAACGAACATTGGCGTTTATAATATTAGTAGGAAGTAGGATTATCGTTGTACCAAAAAATGTATTCAGCTACGTACGATATTCCTCGGTAGGTACTAGGGTGAATATGATCTAAGTATTCAAACTTTCTAATAGTAATAGAACTGTGAAGAGATCATTCCTCAGACAACATAACTTCATCAAACTTCTACACTCCTGGTACATTGCGAGAGAACTGCACGAGCACATCGGACAACTCTGTCATCGCCCTTTCAAAGGAATTACCACAGAGTAGAATTGAGACAAGATATATGCAATTGCTGGTGAACACCGCACTATTAAACTAACATAATTATGGCGTGAGGGAGTTTTACTAAAAATCGGTACGGAACGACAGGTAGCTCTAAAAAACACATTAAAAATGAAAATGGGTAATTTATCTAAACTGGGTGCTAATTCATAAAATAGGTAGGTAGAATGATTTACTTACTTTTAGGTAGCATACTCGCAATAGTATATTTTTAATACAATTCAAATCCTCACTCAGACTATAAGGATTCAAATTGTATACGTGTACTATGTAACAATTAATAATCTAACTACATAATGCTATTACAGTACATTAGACTTTTTTATCACTGTTAGGCTCACGTTCGACCACTATCTCACCTGATAGTAAACGATGAAGTGGTCAATAATGTTTTGATTTTACCTTTAAACTTATTATCTAGTTGGAGTGAGATTTTTGACATTCTGTTGGCGCACTATATTCCGATTCATACTCCAAGACGTCTCATTTCCTCCACTCGGCGTATTCTCTAGTTCCTCACAACAACGGTACATTGGTTATCGGCAAAGCGTTTCAACTCGTCTTATCGGAACAAGTCGGAACCCAATCGGTGCATATAATAGCTTCGTCTAAGTTCGGTACAGTTCGGAACTATTCGATTGCATATCAGCTGCTACAAGTGAGTCTGGAGCGCGCGGAGAATTATTGAGTGGTACCCGCGTGCATTGTACCAATGTACTGCGAATTGCTCAAACATATCACTCTATAGTTTATGAGACTATGTTCTCCATAATCCGATTATTTGGTGGTTCTAGGTACATACATTTACTCATGCCTTTTGCCCATAGGGGTTGACAGAAAGCACATTACGCCATCTGCTACGATACTTACATACTTATTTTGCTTCGTTTACATATTTTGTCGTACACACACGCCGGTTTTGAGTACTACGCATCGGACCTTCCTGAAGAACCTCACCAATAAGGTCTATGAATGTGTTCTAGGGCGTCCCCTCCCGGCATTTCCACTTACATCTGCCTTATATTACCTTTTGTTAGTAGACTTCCATTCATCCTTTCAAAGTGACCATACCATCTAAGCATACTCTTTTAAATTTTTGTTACTATGCATCTTCTTTTAAACCACAACGCTTTATCACATTATTTCTCGATTGGTTGATCTATGGCAGCTATTCCTTGTTTATATTTTGCAAAGAAAGTCTCCAAATAAAGCCTGTTTTAGTTTTGACTCCTTTTTTATCAATCAGAATTAACAAAATTGGTGGCAGAATGATAAATAAAAGTTCTAAAAACGGTTAAACGAGGTACAGTCACGCGACTGTGACTGTCAAATGAAAATTTCAAGTGAAATGAAAATCTAGTTAAAAGCACGTACAAGCGGTACATTTGGCGCACGTTTACATTTTTTGTGTATTTTATGGTTATAAAATAACAAGAAATTTGCAACTAAAACCGTTTTGATCAATAGAACGGGAGAAATATGAACGGTAGACTCTTTTGTCATATTCATTCATACCTGTTTTTTTTTAAAGGTTAGGCAGAGGTCGGTGTAGTTATAATACGTGTGAGAACACTTTCCAACGGTTAAGTTTTCTATGTAACAGGCAGGAAAGCCTATTGACATCACTGGTTAACCTGTTAATCAATCCCAGATACCTCACGCTCAGTAGGTAGTAGTTTTTGCGACCACGAAACTTCTCATGTATAGTTCAAGCAATGTAACATTTAAGTTCCTTTTTGCCGGTCGGTACTGTCAATTTAATATAAAAACGACCTCATTCTAGTTAAAATAACAAATATTACGTACTACTAGGTTTTGCTTGCGGCTTCCCACGGGATCATACCCCCGAAACCATGTAGCTCACATGATCCCATGTTCTAATCAAGGTCATGATTTACTTGTTTGTCAAATTTTATCCAAACCCGTTCAGCCGTAAATACGTGAAAGGTAAAAAAAAACAGAGTTATGATTTCGCATTGATAACATTACTAGCTTATTTATACAGTTTTGTTTGAGTGTATGTAGATTACATAGTAAAAAACTCTGTGTCATTTTATATGCTCCAGATAATGTGTTTAGAAGTTTTATAATGATCGGTTGAGCTTTTAAGGCGTAACAAATAAACCAAACTCACATTCTTATTTGTAAGTTAGGATGTACCCAAGCACGGACGTATGGATGGGCAATGCACGTCGTGCACGTAAGGTCCCCCACGTGTAATGTGATCAATCTTAATAAGATCGTCCCTCCACTCGCCGCCGCACTCCGCTCCGTTGTCTCTCGTACGTAACTCATTCCAATATAATCTTCCTTATATTTTCTTTCCGCCTCAATTCGTCATCGGTTGATATGGTTGTCATTGTGACGTATTGTCTATACGACGCTATTTCCCCGGGGGACGCTCTGCAGCGAACAGGCGGGACTGTCAATTTGCCGTATCTCTTAGGATTTTTCTTTGTTACTATTTACCTTTCGTGTTATAGATACCTACTGGAAAGTTCTGCGTTTGTATCAGACGAGGCTTGATATTAACTGGAATGCTTCTAAAATGTTAAGGATTTGTACTTCAATGGTACCTAGACTATGTTCACAAACATAGTAGTCAGTGTCTCATTCACGAAAAGTTCTAAACCGGAACAAATAATACTGGCAATACAAATATTAGCTCAGAGCGGAAATCGAATCCGCGACCCAAAACATCCCAAGTGACCGAAAAAAGAGACTGTTGTTTATATTCCAAAAATATAATGTGTATACAGTAACTGCTCTTATTTATTCAAAGTTTCGCGATATTGCTGGTTGTGGGGAGAGAAACCTCAACAGTTACTAATAAAAAGAAAAACTGTGAGCCTCGCAAGTTTCAGTCGTCCAACATACAGTATGTAGGAAGTACATGCAGACACGCCATATTTTGCGACACTTAATATACACCTCACAAGAGACGGTGAACATCGCCACGCGCCGGGAAATAACGCAGAATAACTGCGCGGGGCAACAACATGCGGAAACACTAAGTATTTATTGAAGTGGTTTTAATGCAGTCTGACATCAGTGACGACTATTAATAATCTTCTATACTTATTGTATTATATTATTATATTATATTATTATTATTTATATTATTATACTTATAATAAATCTGTAGAAGTAAAATTTCTGTACATTGAAAATATAAAAAAAATAAATAGCAGGGGGTGTTACTAGACCGACACCGAACCCAAAAATATGATTAATAAAATTTTTGTCTGTCTGTCTGTCTGTCTGTCTGTCTGTCTGTCTGTCTGTCTGTCTGTCTGTCTGTATGTTCAGGTATCACGCAAAAACTACCGGTTCGATTACGATGAAACTTGGTATACTTATTCTTTAGTTTCCTGGGCACCACACTGGGTACTTTTTATCCCGGAAAAGTATGTACAATAAAAAACAAACTTAATTTTGCGGTTCGATCCCTAGACCCGACTACTGTACCAACCGCAAATAATAAGTTTGTCGTAGGTTACGTCACCCGCAGTGGAGTTCACCAAGGGGCACTGCATACGGCTAAGATATTATTATATTTTATCTTAAGATACAATATCGCTCGCCATGCAATTCAATGGACTATCACACACTACGAAGATAATTATGTACAGACGCCAGCACATCAAGCTACCCCAATGTGTCAAATTTCTTTGATCGTTTTTCAACTTTATTTTAAACAGAATAAGGTTCATATTCAACTGGGAATATTTGGTGTAACTTGATGTGCTGGCGTCTGTACATTAAACATATATTCAAAATTAATATTGGAGGATGATTGGTGATCGATACTGATGCCAAAAATGCAATCAGTAAATGTTTTGTCTGTCTGTCTGTATGTGCACGCATAGTTCAAAAACTATTATAGGTATTTTAACCAAACTTGGTACGGTTGTAATCAATACGCCTGGGCAGGTTGATCTTAGTTTCAGTTGTACGGCGCTCTTTCCCGGGTCAGTAGTTCAAGAAATCTTTATGCATACATACCGGAAGGATCAACTTTAAAAGTATTCTATCCGGAAGTATCATGCTAAAATTATTACGTTTATAATATATCAACGCACAGCCCAAACCGCTGGTATTAGAGACATGAAAGAGTGTTCTTAGTGAAGAGTAAGTATCCACTAAAAAACGATTTTTGGAAATTCAACCCTTAAAGGGAAAACATAGGGGACGGAAGTTCGAAACCACGCGGGCGAAGCCGCGGGCAAAAGCTAGTAATTAATAATATTATAACTAGCTGGTGCCCGTGACTTTGTCTGCATAGGATTATCACGCCAGAATCTCTCGCTGCAGATTTTTTTCCTTCTTACTTTACACTTATCGTTATACTTTGGACAATTCATTCAAGATCTTTGTATATTTGCGTTTGCCTATGTGTTATTCTGATGTAGGTATAAGCTATATGATTGTGAAGTTTCATCAAAATCCATTCAGTAGTTTTTTCGTGAAAGAGTAACAAACATCCATTCAAACTTTCGCGTTTCATATTAGTAGGATATTCCACAACGTTCACACAACGCCTTCTCATCCCAAAATTACAAGCAATGCTCCAGTTTTATGAACGTATTATGGAATGAGATGACGGCAAATAGAATTGAAGGATGTATGGAAAAAGACATTCTGCACTGACCATAAAATAAATTGGAATTAGGAAATGACATTACTGTTTTGTATTTTATTTTCTTTCTTTCAGATAATGCCCAACAAGATGCAAGCAAGAAATTAAGATACCAGGTAAGTCTAACATGTATGCTATCATTCTTTATCAATCGTATGTTTTTTTTTTTGTAATGTGTAGTATTTGAAGTATGTCGAAATATTACATTTACATTTCGCTGACTGAAGTAGTAGACCTTCGGTTCCATACCGGCATTGTGACAGCGGTATTTGTCAGTCGGTATGTAGCTCGTGAAATATGAGAATCCCGCGCGGTGCGCTGGGGCCCGCCTTAGGACAGCTGTGTGGGATATCAGGAGAATGCCCGGCGCTGCGCTCCGGGCCCAGGCTCCGGTGTCAGGACTTAGGCAAAGTGACAGGTCAGACTGAACTAGTAACGTCTTAATTATAAGATAGAGAGAAGATTTGAAGTAGATCAAAAATTAATCTATATTTTCTCATTAGATTAGAGGGTAATTTCCATCAAGATTGGAAAGGATACGAGTGAATGCGGTGACAGTTGAACGCGTCTGGCAGGATGTCGACGCATACGCTCGGCTCCGTACCGTCACTTGCAAACGTATCCATTTGTGCACCTAGTAGTCAAATACGAAGTTTATCTCAGTGAGTTTAGGTCAACAATTAGTATAAAAATTATTAGTCTTGCTCGGTTTGAACAATATGACTATGTAAATTAGATTTTACTAGGCAAAGTAGAATGATCGATAAGTTGATACATGTGTAGTGCTTAGTTTCATTCCTACCAAATTGATGCAAAAAGTTTTTGGTCGGTGCCGATCGCACATTGCGGTAGTCGCTCGTGGTCGTAGCCTGCTGTGCGTGCGTGCATTGTTAGATAGACTTTAAATACTGTGATTACGATTTAATATCCTTTGAAGATTGTAAAATCTGTACTGATCTGATGCAATGTCAGCCGTAAGATGGAAATCGTCCTTTTCTGTGAGGTTTCTCCCTCTTCTAAGGGTGAAGCGTGATTTTAGCTCATAAAATTCCTCAAGAATTGGGCTATTAAATGCAGAAAGCATTTTTCAAATTTGTCTGGAAGCTCTGAAAATAAATAAACAAGCTCTTTAGCTTTGTGTTTTTAATATATGTGAGTCAATCGCACTTCAACCACGGCTTAGGTTTGGACAAAACGTGGTACACGAGTAGTTTTAGGCTTAGATTAGGAAACAAAATACTTGTCTTGTTTTGTCGTTAATATATTGCTTTAGTACAGTTTTCGAACTCCACGAGAGCAAAAACAAGTTCCAAATATTGTAAACGCAAAAGAAAACATTTACCTCATAGATTTCATGGTGCACAAAGTGGTTATTCTAATTCCCAACATAAGTATAATAAAGTTGGGCGTTAAATCTCTTTCGCGAGTAAAGCCGGCTGATCCCCATGGTTCAGGTTCAAGTAAACACGCTTCTATCGCAAACTTGGGAGGGACGCGCGCGCGGCGTGCGGGGTAATCTCACGTCACTGTTATTACTACCGTTTAGATGTAGATAATGTTTAATACCCACAAATGTTTTAAAAGAGAAAAGATAAGAATAAATACTCCAATCTCTGCGACACATCAAGTTATGAGAATCACAAATGTTAAGAATTTGAATGTCTGGAACATCACAATTTTAAGTGATTTTTGCAAACACAACCTTTGATTTTGATAATAATTAGTCGGTAAGTATGTTGGTATAGTAAATTATTTTGATCATTGTCACTCGCCTCCACCTCCTTGCTTGCTGCCTCGTTGGTTTAGTGGTTGCAAACGCAAGAGGTCCCGGGTTGAATCCCCGGGTCGAGCAAAGATTTTTTCAGATTGAGTTTTTTATCTGGAATTTTTCAGTAGAATCGCAGAGTCTGGGTTTGTGCCCGATTGATCGCATGCATAGGGCTTTAACATAAATGTGAGTGTACTACAGGTACCTGCACCTCAGCCTAACCCTTTGGGGATTACAGACGTGATGTTATGTTTATTGCCACTTATATTTTAATTTGTCAAAAATCGACGTCAATCGGACAAAAGACTTCTTACGAAAATTTATCCACGATATAATCCGCAACACGAGCTAATGGTATCTCGATACTTTACAGTTTTAATCATACGCTGTTCTTATTGACTTAGGTACTAGTGAAATATGGCATACTGGTCGGATCGGAAAAACAGCAAAGTGCATCCGTTATCGAATCAAGAGGTACCTACAGCGCAATGCAGCGCAATATGAATAGTTATTGGAAGATGCCAGCCGAGCCAGCGCGCGGCGCCCTTCATACGAGCTGGACCAGATAGATGACCGACATCACCTCACCGTTATTATTGACCGCACTCCATCTTAAGCGAATATTGCCAAACGACTATGATGTGCAAAGCTTTCTATTCCATTTTGATTCTAAGAAATTATTTACTCAGATGTTTATATACTTTTTTCTTTAAATAGATAAGAAAGCATAGGTATACAATTATTGTATGTGTGATCATTCATCCTGTGTCTGGTATAATTTATCTCTAATATGTATGTATGTATTTAGAGAAATATAAGTATGTTTATCAGTTATCTAGTACTCATAGCACAAACTCTGCTTATTTTGAGGCTAGATGGCGTTGTGTGAAAAGTTGTGAAATATTGATGTAAGTATTTATTTTATTTTAGTATGTTTTATTCCTAGTTACAAAACTGCATTAAATAATATAATGACGAGAAACAAACAAAGCTGATTGAATTACTTAAAAGTACAATCGGTCTACTACAAGACTTATCAGTGAATAGTCTTCTGTTTGAATTAAATGCTACGTCTACCACTCGGTTATGCTTGGATAAGTACCTACCAGCGCTGGCAGTTTATCATACGCGAAATGGCAGTGCCAGCAGCTAGCACCAGCCTGGTGGCGTAGCTGGCGTGCCAACTGTCTGGCAGACTCGTCGACTAATGGCATTATCCCTCTACGTCCTCCATGGAGCAAGTTTCCCGCGCTCCGCTTCTTGTGATGCTAAGGAATTCAATTTTAGAAACAACTTTTAGTCGCGACGGTTTTTGTTAGTGCGCATTAGTTGTGAGTTGATCCTGCAGCCCGGAACTATCTCCGAGTAATGTTCTTTAGACGTGGGATGTAACTTTGTATTTTGTTTATCAGACAACATTTTATATAGGCTTCTGTGGCTTTAGCATTTAAAGTTATGTAATGTAGAATAAGCGATCTTGAACAATGAATACAACAAAAATATATAGATTTAGTAAAACTATCTGTAGAAGCTCAAGAATAAATAGTAAAGTAGTATCTCTTTTACTTAACGATAGTACTACTTATAGCAACAGATTTTCTTTTTTCTGAACATTTCTTGAAAAAGAGTTCCTAGTAGAATAAAATAAGACTGATTTGCTACTACTGCTTTGCTTCAGTTAGTCACTTTTAACATTACCTAGGAACCACAATACTTTACAATCCGTGAGACAGAAACATTCATCAAACAAACTTCAAAACTAGTTTTCAAGCAACAAGAGCCAGCGGGAATTACGTTACCTTGTTATCTCATTGTAAAAACTGCAGCAGCACCAACTGCGATACAACTTACTACCCTCTGATTAAACTTACTCCGACCTCAACAATTCTTATTGTAAGTTTCGCTAGTTGCTCAGTGGGTTCATCAGACCCCGGCGGGAGTTCGATGCGAGGACGTGTCCGTAGTGTTGTGTGAAATTGTGTTACACATGTATCCATTGCGGGCCACTCGGTGACTTGTCCCTCGCGCACAGATCTAATTGTCGCTGCACCGTGCCGACCGTGCGCACTGTACTTGCCGTGCGTGCCGTGCTTGCCGTGCGTGCCGTGCTTGCCGTGCGTGCCGTGGGCACCGCGCCTGCACACCATTCACTCAACGTATTTTATTGCCGCACGCGTCACATTGTGTTATATATTAACAGCTGCACATGGGCGTCCGCCGAATGAAGAGTATTAGTCATTGCAGTTAGTACTGTCGAGCGGCAATGTAATCAAATAGGAATGCTCCGCACAATCGTGTCTGTTTGCGAGCCACACTTGAATTAAAATAATAATGGAGTTAGCGCGCGAGTGTTCGCTCGTGTGTACACTGTTCAAACATCAGGAACAAACGGTTTAGTTCGCGTGGACTGTTGTGAATAGTAAAGTGAAACGTATCGCTGTTGCCAACAAACAGCTTTTTACACAGTTTTAACAATTCACGGGTTTTTTCTTTTGAACGTGGCAAATGTCCTAAAGCATAAACAGTTTCGTTTGAAATTACAAACGTAACAATTAAGTAAACAAAATGTTTTTGCCAGAGACTTTCTTTTCTCTTTACAAGCATACCTAATTGAACATTACTTTATAGTTACATAAATAATAAATGAACATTTACACATTAACTATATGCTTAATATTTTGATCAAAAGCGCATTTTCCTATCAAGCAGTAAAATGCCCCTCACAATTGAACAGCTGACGCCATCTCTGACATCGGTCAGATAATCGAATTATCGATTAAATGTGACGCGCCCCATATATTTAATTAATCGTTGACCGTTGGCTCCCGGCGACCGGCCTCACCCGAGCTGTCAAACTGCTGTCAGTTGGACACGCACGTATGTATGACGTCACGTCAGTTTAAAACAGTGACAATGCAGTAACCAGTGTCTGACATTATTACATCCATTAAAATAATTATAATATGATAACGGTAATGGACAAATTTATTTTAAATTACGTGCCATATACGCGCGATGACGGTTTGGTTTTGACTCAAGGCAAGAAATGCTTGTAAGGCTTAATGTTTGAAATTCTTGTTAGTAATAAACTACTACGCTTAACACCTTTAATTCTTTCTTCTTTATTTCGAATAACAGCCAAATCAGTATTACTGAAAAAAAACGAACATAGTTGAAATCTAAGACATGGTACTGCGTGACATATCAACCAACGATGTAAAATGATTCTGAAACGTTTCTCCGACATTCGTTTCGCCGTCAAACTGCTCACCGACAGAACGATTCACTCTTCATTATTTCACCGTCAGAACGTTTCAACGGCGAACGATTCGTCGACAGATTGATTCACTTTTAAAAATTTATTCGGTAGACACTTTCACTGGCGAACGATTCTGCGAGACACTTGTCACTTTATGGGCTAATAAACTAAAACAGAACTACGACTACACGTCGATTACCTATGTTTTATACCAGGGGAAGACGAACAGCTGTAAGTTAAACTTCAGAATATTCACATCAACTAATATAATAGTCTCACAGGTACCGGCGAAGTTCTAGTGACATACAGAGCGACAGTGTGGCACATGGAAGTGTGGCGCGGCCGCGCGGTACAGTCGGCGCCGCGCGCGTCCCGCATGCGCGCGACGTTTATAGCGAGCGTCTTTGTGCAACTTATAACTGTCACGTGACGCCGCGCGGTGAAACGACACTTGTTTTTAGTGCCCCGCTCGTGCTCGTTCGTGATAACATGTTATTGTACTTTGTGTTGGTTTGTATGGGCCATGCCGATATGACTTTGAACTCACATTTATTGGAGTAAGTTAATATTTTGCTTGTGTGAATTTTGACACCGTTCGTGAATGTTATGTTCATGAAATTTCACCTCTACACGTTCCTACTTTCTTAAGTTAAATTATATAATTTTCAATATAACACCCAGCGACAACAAAACACTCGGGCCTAATTCTTATTATCCTTATTCCACGAATCATAAAAACCTTTTCATTAAATTGTTAAATACAAAAAGCTACCAAGGCAGTTTTTTGGTACAATATTAAAAACATTTCAGAGATATTCTTATTTCACGCGCTTAATTACACAAATAACTTCAAAAACACGCGCCGAACCTAAAATATTCTCTTCAAATGCTTCAAACAGATAAGAACGTTTCCGTCCTTTCAAAGTAGCGTTAAAAACAAAAGTGCTCGGAAACTTTCGTATCGTGTTCTGTGTCCTGACGTGATGCGTCGCGCGGATTCGGCGCGGCAGAGTGCGGCGGGCACTGTGTGCGCGACTGTCCACGCGGTTTGCAGAATACAATGAGAAGTATGTCGTGATTCCGAATGTTTGTGTCTTGTGCTTGACTGTACCCAAAGAGATTTAAGACATTAAAGAGAGGACATGCGAAGAAATGTCATAGAAAAACATTGTTCCCATTTCTCAGTAACGCCGTCTAGAATAATATAGCAATATTGGAGCGACAGCGGAGCGTACTAAACAAAACTCATAGACTTGTCCCGACTATAGTATCTAAGTATTGAAGGTCTTTGACTGTACCTGATAAGGTAAAGTGAGTTGTTTGTGACGACGAGTCCAATAAACATTGGATGAAATATATATTTGGTCTTTATTATTATGAAAATGTTGATTATAATCCTGTTTAATACAAATAAGTGCTCAAATACGTAACAGCTATGACAAGTTTCTTGGGTCTATCACAAGCTTAAAAAATACTAGCAGACGTCACGCGGTTTCACCCGCGTAGTTCCCGTTCCCGTGGGAGAAACAAAAAGTACCCTATGTCACCCGGGAATAGTGTAACTTCCCAACGGTGAAAGAATTGTTCAAATCAATTTAATATTTCCTCTTTATAATGTACAGACGCCAGCACATCAACCTACCCGAAACTGACCAATTTCCCCAATCAATTTTGAAACTTATGTACCAGCAATAAAGTTGAACTAAAGAAATTTGATAGATAGTAGTAGGTTGATGTGCTGGCGTCTGCACTAGCAGCCCGTCCCGGCTTCGCACGAGTATTTGACAAAGTTTTAAAATTAATGCTCATCGTGTTGCAAACCTCCATCACAGATGCTGCCTGATTGGTCTCTTCGAGAACTCCGTCAACAGTTTTTAAGTACTTGATTAAGATAGGATCGCGAACGTGAGGAAGCAACATCCTAAGATGAAAACATTCTGATTGTGAAGGATGTACGCTCTAGACTCTTCTCAAAGCGTCATCTTTTTTGGGTTCCTTGTCTGTCGGTGTGTAAAGACTCTTTATTTTGAGAATGGGTGAAGGTATCAATATAATATAAGTATGCAGCAGTAGGTACACTCGCGACTTCGTCCGCGTGCATTTCGTACCCTAACATCACCTCCACTGAGTGCTAGTTTTTAAAATAAAATATCACATGACACTCACAATTAATGTGGCTTTCTATAATTGGTAAAATCGGTTAAGATCCAGAGATTACCCCCTACAACCTCACATACTTATTAGTAATCTTTTTACAAATTCTTGAACAAAAAAAGCTAGCGCATTCATGTGTTTTAATTTCGAGAGATTGAGAACGAGATTGTATTGGCGTCAAATATTTACCTTCTGACATAACTATTTCAAGTAGCCTTCCACAAACACAATTTACATTATACATGACATCGGTATACAAACAGTTTCCCACTAGCCGTCAACTGATTATATTATCAGACAGCTAAAAATATCTCTAGAACCTGAGCAAAGTTTCACGTAAACAGTATAAATTAAAAGACGACGACACATTCCTTAGAAACACCAACTAATCATAACTTTCAGCGCTGCATCGCTGCAACAATGCGCAGATGGCTGATCTCAGCTTATTTGTTACGAAAGCGTTCGCGCTGCAGCGCTGTAAGGGTTCGCGTACACTTGGTATTTTTACACTTTCTATAACTATGATAAATAAAAAAATGTGTTATAATAAAATAGTTTTTTAAGGAAATCGTAAACCTAAATATAACTAAAATAGATGATGATCAATCCCTTACGTGTCCTATTTTATACGTTTTTTTACAAAGGCACCATCCATTTTGTTATCCATCCACCTCAGAGGATTTTCATAGATAATATTGGTACCTTGTGTGGTACCAATATTATCTATGAAAATCCTCTATCTCTATCGTTAAGAGAGACTGCCTCGTTGGTCTAGTAGTCGCAAAGTGCTACTGCTGAGCATGAGGACTCGGGCCCGATCCCCGAGTCGGGCCAGGTGTTATTGAGTTTTTCCACCTGGAATTTTCAGTATTAGCCCGGAGTCTAGATTTTTGCACGATTAATGGCAATAGGCTCGCCCCCTATTACATGGGACCTAAACATAACTGGCAAAACGTGGGCGTACTACTAGAACCCCTCTGCATAACCCTTTGGGGATAACAGGCGTGATGTTTTACAACGTTAAGAAGATGATGGTTCGTATTAAACATAGATATAGCGTAAATGACTCGATGACGTCGAATTTCACGTGCTGTCTGCTCGAGTAGGACTCGACTCATAAAGCACAAGTGGGTCCACGGTTCAATGTAACTTGGTACAAACTGAACTGGACTCCGTTACAAGTAGTGCGCGCTCGCCCTTGCTTCGAAATGTTAAAAGATTCGCTGAATCCGGTAAGTTCACTAGTTAGAGAGATCTTGTGGTGGAGCTCGAATCATAGCTGCTGATGCGACTCCTGGACTCTAAACGGTCTTAGTCCCAACTATTATTTACGAACAAGTCGTTTGTCTCATGACGTTGCACATTGCAACAACTTTGACATATTGGTGGCGAACCAACTAACAAACAAACATTATATTTCTATTACATCTTACAGTAAGCAAAAATAATGAATTTTAGAAAATTCGCTAGCCGGACAAAAACTATGACGTCCAAGCATTAGTAACATGATTTAATAGATCAACAACTGCACAAAAATAATTCACCACGAACATTAGTAGGTGTGAAGTTATTTGAACAGCTTACAGAGCTATTAAACACATGCTTGGTTAACTGTCACATGTTCTGTTTAAGAGCAGAGACAAAACCCGACTAAAGTTATAAATTTAATGACAAATATTTTTGTAAACTAGATTTTGTTATTAAAAGACAGAGTCGCGCAATCTTCCCGGAATGTTAGTTTTGTTTGTTTATATTTCATGTTTATTTGAGTGCAGACGCAAACACCGTGTGGCCCAAACATCTTCTTATGCACAATGATTGCATTTTAAATTGTGTCTCCATCCTATATATTAACCGTCGCGGACCACCGTTTATAAATAAAGGATATTAAACTTCACTGGCTGAAACCGACAAGTAGTGCTGCCGTACTTATAAAATTTGTGCTAAATTTATGTTAAGAAAATGAAACAAAAATATTTTTTACCAAAGAAACCTCTACGGGTGACTAGTTAAAATATTCTAGGCAGGTAGAAACCCGGTTAAAACTAAATATTTTTTAGGGGTCATTCTGTGTACGCAATTTCGTTCGGAAATAATCCCCGACACAGCTGCGTTCGGACGTGCTCATATCAAATACAAACCAAACCTTAGGGATGTCTATTAGACGTAGTGTCTCGTAGCACGTAGCTCGTAGCCCGTAGACCGTAGCCCATAGCGGACACGTAGCGCCGTAGCTGCGCCTGACAGCGTAGCAAGCTACGCACAATAAGCGGTTACGTTATTTACTGCATATTGTATGAGTTTCGCTTACATATTCCGAGGCTGTGCGACAGTTTAACATCGCCTTTTCTATCCTATAGTTGTATAAGATTTGCTTCCTTTTCCGTATTCCTGTCTATATAAGAGACACCAATTACGGCTTATTATGAAGAACGCAGATATATTTGATCCGTTTAAATAAATTAGAGACCTTCCTCTTAACAAAGTAAACGATTAGGAACTTATATATAATATATTCACAATAATTAGAGATTTCGCTTTAAATACGAGTCTATACGATAATTATTTAAATTACAACCTTGTTTGATACCAAACACTTTTAATTTCATTTTCAAGCTAATAATTAATTAGACACAAATTGAAGTTATATCATTTTACAAAACACGAGCTCTTTTCGTCTCTACACGGAACACTACTCTGTGCGCCGTGCACTGGCCTGCAGCTGCACACACACACACAAACACACACACACACACACACACGCTCACACAACTGCGACCGCAACGACTAGGTACCAATCACTCTTTATTTACTTTTCACAGTTCGCTCTCAGTACGTTCTCTCCAATATTGTCATAACGTTAATTAGCACTCTTTGTTCGGAACCAACTTTATAATTAAATTTACGACGCGAGTGTAAAAGTAAACGAATTTTTCATTCTTTTATTTGATTTTGACGTAACAAAGTTTGGGCGCTGGGCCTTCCGACCGCGAACAATCCGACGCGAGTCAACACAACGCTTGAACTAATTATGTGTCGCCCACGGATCATTACGACGGATTATGACTTCTGGTGAACAGTTATTATTATTTCATTGTGTTCAGTTTGTGGGATTCTGTGTTAATTACGGGACTGTGCGCTGAATAATGTTTAATTGAAAAGTATGGCTTCGTTTCGTCACGGCGGACCGGCGAGTTATTAAACTGTCGCACTTTAATGAGATTAGGAAGCAACTCCGGCTTTAGTAACAAAACTCTTGCTTTTCAAACAGTTTCTCGTTTCCAAAGACTTCAGTTTGAAGCGAGCGACGGCTTGTGCACTTTTATCAGTTACTTACAATGAGACGACTGCGAGGACCTACTCCAACAATTGGCCGCAGTTTATCTGCTGGTTTACTGGCTCCTACTGAGTGTGTCAATATCGGCGGATGTTTGATCTTCGCATACAGTCGAACGCTCTGTAATCAGAGGCTGCGGTTCCAAAAATATAAACGTTAAAGTGAGGCGAATGAGGAGATGCCGCAATGAGTTGGAACAGAAAGTTTGTATGGGACCAATCTGGCGGCGAGGCCACAAAAACGAGGCTAACTCAAATAAAAACTGGCTCCGGCCGGAATATTCCAGTTATTACCGCTTTTTACCAGTTCCGAAACCGGGACGCCACGTATATTTGTCTGACCGTCGGATTGTGCCGCTTCACACTTTAACATTATTTTTGCTGCCTTTTGTATAAATAACACTACGTACTGTGCCCAAAAGTGTAGATAGTTACGTATTTAATAATAAATAAGAGTAATTATGAAGATCCTAATATAATATAGACCGCAATTATCATTAGTTATCGGAAAGGTCTAAGTCCCGCGCCATTTCTGGTTTTTATTACTAAAATTGTTCATTACATTCGCCAAGCTGGGGATTTCGTATCAGGATGCCAGAAGCATGAGGCCACTTTTTATAAATAATATTAAATAATATAATTCCCTGCCTTTCTATAATGTTAGGAAAACAATTCGTATATTTCTTATACTCTAGATTTAAGAGCTTGTCTGATCACTGGAGATAGTCGCACTATGTTATTTGGACAATCGTTTTCCGATAAAATAATATTTTCTGTGACAGTGTGTGATGTATGGTGCTATAGATATGCTTTTATCCCTAACATGAATTTATCAGAACAATAAACGTGTTTGCTGTAAATGTAAAAACAATATACTCGGAGTGGTCCATACTGATATCCACTAAACAGCTGCTCGGAATGTTCTTAAATATTTAATCAATCTGTGACATTTTCGACACTTGACGTATCGCTAATCTGTCATGCGCAAAGAGTGGCAACATTTACTTCAATATAAATAATTTGGCCACACTTGACTGGTCCGAGGCGATAAATCATATTTTTATTGGATGAATGTTTCAATATTCCAATGTTGTGTCACCGGGCGATACGAGGTACACTGTCATCAATATATGGGGAGTGACGCCGGCTATTCGCGTGTCATGTCGTGTCGTGACGAAGAGCGATCGTGATCAGCGACCACTCGCCGAAGAGCCATACCCTCGTAGATGTGCAACACGCGCCAGCAGTCCACGAAGCAAAATCAAATATCACACAGCTCTTGTTTCACTGGTTAATATCAGAGTGACTTTTTGGACGGGCTGCACTTAAATATTGATCACAATAACTTTTATTTAGTGCTATCGCCCTTTGTATGCTTATAAATGGAACGTATGCTTGTCGTTGTGAACAGACCCATACACGACACACGAGGCAGGCTGCAGTACACTGTGAACATTGTGAACAATAGCGTCTCGAACAGTTTTTTTTTTATCTTTGTTTACACAGAGTAGAGCCAGAGGTAATAAAATTTATAACAGAGAATAAAGGGATAGCAAATTATACCGAGTTATAAAAGATAAAAGACATCAGGGTCCAGCTCGTTCTGTGTCGGCCAATCTCGTTAATTGCTACACATAACAAAATGTACAAAGAGATTTTCGTGTTTCTTTCTTTTCAATTATTTATGAAACGCCTTCTGTATATTATTATATTTCAACTTCAGCAAGTAGTTACGTACCTATATGTTTTTGCTTAGTTAGATTTATGCGTTGTAAATGACCTTCCAAATCCTCAGCGAGCTAACTTGACACGAATTTTAATTATTTTCTACAACGCAAAATCAAAATTAAATGTAAACTTAATAAAAAAATGAAAAGTTAGTGCTCGCCGCCTTTCAGACGGTATTTTTCTGTTTTTGCTGTAGAAATTTTAATATTTCAGTGGTCCGGCCGTCGGGAGCAAATATTTTTCTTTTATCGTTGGCTGTAATGAGGGCAGATAAGCGCTGAGCGGGTGATAACCGCTGTTTGCAAACCACCAAGATTTGCGAGCGCTGCGGGGAACGATATCTGATGGACGCTTTAGACTTAGTACACACAGAATCAACAAAACAGGACAGCCGAAAATATTCACACAACACTCGATCTTTTAGGGAAAAACACTACTTCAATTTATAAAAAGAAATGTAACGTGAATTTAACTTTTAAACACACAAAGTACAATCGCAGAGAGATGTAATTACGTCAGACGAATGTGAGTCGTCGCTCCAATTGTATGCGCGCCTACGCCTAGTAATTACGCGGTGGAACTGTACCAACACACATTAAACAATTACATACCGTAACGTTAAGTAACAATAACGCGATGATTTTTGTGTGCTATGGTACTAATTGCGAGGACGGCGGTAAGAAATACGGAGCCAAAATAATAATTATTTTTAGAATGTTTACACGAATAAGCTTGAGTTGAGAAAACTTACAACCACCGCACCCGCGCCCGCGCCCCCCACCCCCGCGCCCAGGAAGCCGTTCAAATGGAAAAGAAGGAAATTATTTCATAATTTTCAAGCTCGTTTTCATTGAGATGAATTAATTTGGTTTTACGTCCGAAACAGGGTACTTTCACTTAATTCATGTTTTGACCGTACACGTTTGCCTATTGCTGAAAAAAGATAGTTCAAAAATCCTGTTTAAAAAATACATTACGTTACGTACACAAAAAATACTAAATTAAAGTATTATCAAACCACCTAATACGACCTATAATAATATGTATGAAATGAAAAGACTCAAGTTTGTCGACTCGTCTTCTCAAGGCCACATATGACAAAAGCCTAGTCCAAGGCCATTATTCTGAAATGGAAGACGGAATGTAACAACAGCTCCAGCCGCAGCTAATTCCCGCGGCATCAGGACTCATTCCACGTACTTTATTGTAACACGCCTCCGCCGCGAGACACCAGGCTGACAGCGTCTTTATGTTTTTGTATTGTTGGGCCGACACCCCGCGGTATGAGGCATGTCTTCTGTTTGCGGATGATCACGTACGAGCTATTAGTATTGTTTTTTATTGGCTTTATTTTAAACCAAATGTTAGTATATTTTGATAGATTTTCATAATGCATTTTCATTCATCATTCTTACTAACGTTCATTAATTTAATATAATTTAAAATGTATTTATTTTTGTAAAATTTCTCGATAGCATAACGTGCTAAAACTATAAAATATTATTTGTAAAAACCTTATTAAACCCATATGCTACATAAAAAATTGTGTTAAATTCGTAGATTGCCTTTGTAGTCGAGTCTTAATAAAAACAGCCGCACGCAAGGATAAGTTATGCTGGTCGAGGTCAGCCGTTGAGTGGGTGACCGTCCATTTCATATCGAGGCTCATCCGTGTCTTGGAAAGCATATCGACGCTTGAAAAGCAAGAAATAACAAGGGACATTTTAGTTGATATTGAGTTATATAAAAAGTAAAAAAGTTAATGTTAAGCCGTTGGTAGCGGCTGTCATGAGTTAGAAGTCGGAAGGAGCCTCGATATGGTAGCCAGCTTCAACATATTTATGTTATGTTGTAGAGAAAAAGACAAAAGATGTTGACGAAATAGCCCTTCTGATTTAAGTAGGCATATAAAATAATACTGTAACAATAAAACCCGAGTTCTGATGGACCCAAACAATAAAATTGAACCAATTTATTTGTAAAATCTTAGTAATTGCCGGAGTGGGTGATTGTGCCAACAGCGTAATTGGCGTGTCGTTCCCGGTTAATTACGAGCTTTCTGTTTCGCTAGACTCGTAGGTAGGATACTAAAGAGCGTCCAGCGCTATTACTATATTTTAATGCAAGTGTGAAAAGTTGGCCATTGCAGACGAGGTGGCCACGAGCCGGACAGGATTGCTCAATGCTCAAGCCTTTTAAAATGCCGCACTTCAACACACTTGCAAGGAAACAATAAATATATTATTACGTAAGTAGGTTCTGTTTTTACTCTTTCTTTCTTTCTCGCTCACTCAAACGCACCTCGTAAAATTCAAATTTTGAACCGCTGTTCGAGCAAGTGTGGTAAAACATCGTTTTAAGATGTCCTATTGTGATAAGTGTATTGTTTTGTGCCATTGACACAAAGTCCAGCCCCATCGCGGATTACAGCGGATGCTTGTTAGGGATGCTTTGTCCTGATAAGGGTAAACATAATTCTTAACCCTTTAGTATTCCTCCCATAGTACTCAGATCGAACGCTTTAATACAACCTCCATCAAAGTTAATCCCGCTCTAGCCGTCAAACTACATTTTACTCAACAACAAACGAATTCACGTAAAAATATGTGAACATTTACACAACGCGTCTAATCCTGCCGGTCCGTCTGCCAAACGCCTATAAGCTGTTATGACAACGGTCCTCACTAGCTCACTTACGAAACTAGTCATAGGAATTACAACCTTGTTTGGTTAGCGATAAGGTCGGTCATGTTGTGTGTCAACTTGTGTTTCGCTCTGCTCGGGATGGGATTAGCCGAGATTATTCGGACGACAGTGCACGCTGCATTGCATTCGACACTGAAAGAGTCGAATAGACCGAGATTAATATGCGACTAAAATACGAGTTTATTGTTTTGTCTATTATTTATAATGTTAAAATAAATGGGTGGGGTAATTGTTTTACTGTGACAGGAACTTAGCTTTTAAAATGGTAGCAGGTTTTTTGTAAAACTTAATAAGCTTTAGTAATTATTCGTTTTTGGCTTGTCTAACCTTTACATTCAAAGTCAAAGTCAAATCATTTATTTCAATTAGGCCATAAAACAGGCAGTTTTGAACGTTACACTTACAAATAAATTAAACTAATATGATTCTAGTTGCACATTCCAAAAGGTAGTTTGGTATGGAGAAGAATGTGCAAGAAACTCCATACTTACTCTTTTAAAATAGATTTTACAATATTTGTATACATAATCAGATTATATGTGAAGAAGATTTACCATGAGAAAAAAAAAAACAGCTATCTTGAGATAGGTGATATAAAATAAGCAACGCGGCTGGTAATTGTATGAGCGTATTGAAAGATACATGGTACTCACATATTTACATAATATTGAATCCAAAGTTGATTATTAAAAAAAAAGTAACAATCACGAAGTTAATACTTAAAATAAAAATAAAAATAAAATAAAAAATCAAATTACAATGTGTGATGTAGAGAAAAAGCAAACATTCCTGTCCAGACATTAAGTTGTTATCATGTCATTTATAAAGTTAATTTATTATAGTCGACACTCGTCTGTTTTTACTTTTTAAATCATTCGTACCTATTGACGTACCCACTAGGCATTTTCGCTGTCATAATCCTCAAGTTCAGTAACCGTTTGAGTGATGCCTGTATTGCTTGCTCAGTCTTGCCAGTATTCAACATTGTACACATGGAGTTTCTTAAAGACTATACTTATAATAGAAACTTAGTTAAAAGTAACTTAAAAAAGTTTTGTAGTATATCATTATTGTTATTACCATTAATATATCCACCTTAATAGACTGTGATATTGTCACATTAAATGGCAAAGCTTAGTCTGTGGTCAAAGTAGCAAGCAGCCTTTGGGTCACAGGAAGCGTCAATTACACAGTTAATGTTTTCTTTGAAAATAAGATGAGTACTGGTACCCACTACAGCAGCACCAACATAGCATAGCAAGCCAATCCAGGAAGATGAGATGGCGCAAGAGTTGCGTCCGGAGAGTTGGTCTGCCCATCTTCAAAGGGAACAAAGACAAAGCGTCCGGTCTCTTGCATCGTCAAGCTCGCTCCAGAACACCAAGTCAACGACAAATACACTGACTATTGAAATTAACAGAGAGATGAGCACACAGTGGGCTCGCTGCGGCCCACAATACATTCACCACCGCGGCACACGGCGCGTGGCTCACGGCGGCGGCGCGGCGGATCTCGTGCCCACTATCGCGCATTCAATACGCCTTCTGTCATTGTCGACCCAAATCCGACGACAATGGGGATTAGGTGATAATATCCCCGCCGCGTGCGTGGCGACAACCATCGCTCGCTACTCACGCCAAATTACCTCGTTTTATGGAAGCAGCAATCAATGGACGGCGTTGAAGCGATATGTTCGCGAGAGCTCGCCGATGACTCAGCGCTGTGTGTGACTTTGTGGTGGAATTAATGAAATGCTTGTGTAGTTTGTTACAGTGCGCTACTAATTGCACTCATTGTAACACTTGTACTGTCGCGCAGATTCCATAGTGTTTGGAACAGTTCTACTAAAATTATGTTTTTCAGCAAAGCTATGTTGAAGTGTGAATTTAGGACTTTTTAAAAGATCGTAAGTGCTTTTTCATTTACAATGTAGTCTTATACCGAACACCTTATGAACAAAATACAGATCTAGAAGAGGTATATAATTCCGAGCTGATTATTCAGTGGACCTGTAACCGTGTAGCTTTCTCTCTACTCAGAACTTGAACTGCACTACGAGTACTCGTACTTGTGAAATATTTTCAAGGATATAGTTTCAGTTAGAACGCTAGCAGTTGGCTAGTTGAAATGATATTCAGTATGTACATATTGCTAAAAAGGACGTTAGTCTGAGATTCCCTAATCATAGCACAAAATAACAACACGCTTGTCATTCCCAAAAGGTTAGGTAGAGGTGTACGTATTATAGTACACCCACATTTCGCCAGTTATGTTTAAGTTCTATGTAATAGACGAGCCTATTGCCATCAACCGGGTACAAATTCAGTCTCCGAGCTGCATGTGAGAACTTCCATATGGAAAAACTCAACAACGTTTTGCCCGACCCGAGGATTGAAGCCCGGGACCTCGTACTAAGCAGTAGCGCTCGTAACTACTAGACTAACGAGGCAGTCAGATTCCCAAAACATTACCTTGAAACAATAGGACTTGCACTCAGTCGTTAAAACAAGAAAGGGAACCTGGTGATATATCGTTCATTATACATATATATACGACATGTACGTTTGTATAATTAGAACGTCGACATTTGAATACTAAGCTTGTACATCGCCAACGTTGAATGACAAGTAGCGTAAAAAAATATCTTTGTACCTTTTCACGTCATATAGTTTTCAGTTTGGTATTTTATGTTTTATTAACTAATAAAACTGGAAGGAAAAGGAAGTTTTGGGCTGACAAACTAGTTTGCTTGTTTAACTTCAGCGTGTATATTATGTACAAAATAATCAGAACGTCTTTACATTTTTTTCAACAATACGGTTTTCTTTGTTATAACATATCTTCTGTATTACCCGAAGGGTAAGGCAGAGGTGTACCTAAAGTACACCCACGTTTCACCAGTTATTTATTTATTTATTAAAGGTAAACCAACAGCTTCTGTATACAGCATTACATTAGAATAATAGTATAAAGTATCAGACTTATACAGTCGCCAATAATAGGTCGACCAACATTCATGTGAGTGAAAAATTACAAATAATCAAATTAATGTTAAAAAGAAAACATAATGAAATTACATGTACATACATAATGAGAGCTAATAAGATCAAAAAGACAACAAATTTAAAATTAAAAAAGAAACAAAACAAAATAAAATATTCACACCTAACAGAAAATAATGAGTTATGTTTAAGTCTCGAGCAATACGAGGCGAGTGTATTGCCACGGACAGTAACACTATGAAAATTAATATATTATAACAAGCGGACGTCTCGTGGTTTCACCCGCTTAGTTCCCGTTTTCGTGGGAATATATGGATCAAAGTAACCTATGTGACCGAGGGATAATGTATTTTTCAAATTGGTTCAGTAGGTTAGGAGCCTATTCAATACAAACAAACAAACAATCAAATCTTTCCTCTTTATAAGATTAGCACAGTCTAAAAACATACAGTCGTCCGACGAAGCCGTCTAGACAGGGAAATCGTGCAAGGTGTGAGGGGCGAGACGTGGAAAAGCCGAACTGCGAACAAAACGATGTTCGTAGTTCGTGAGGTATAATTCCGGGCTAACGCGTGTAGAGTTTGTCGGCATTTTTCCAGAGATCAAAGGCGTGTTCCTACTGTATACAGGGTGTCTCATTCAAATCGGTCAGTATGGGAAAGTCTGAAACTATAAGACATTCGAAGATCTGTTCTGAGGAACCATGTCATCGATTTTAATAACAAGAATACCTGCATTCATACATTTTAAAAAACATCTGTACTCCGTTCGGGAATCGAACCCGGTTATTTTGAAAAAAAAAACCTACACTATTTGTATTTAGATATCGATTGTGTAGGTCTTAAGCAGTAAATGTCTGTATGAAACATGATGTCTAAAATGAATAAAATGTATTGTTTCCACATACTTTAATTTATTTTAGTAGGTGCTCGAAGTGACCACCGCCTTTTTCAATACAATATTCAACATGTTTAGGTAACGATTTTACAATTGCATTTTGTGTGGTGGTGTGGTGAATTTGCGTTGACATTGTCTCTATGGCTACTTTTAGGTCTACAACGGTATCAAAGCTTGTTTTGTACACTTCATCCTTAACATAACCCCACAAGAAATAGTCCAGAGGCGGTATTGAAAATGGCGGTGGTCACTTCGAGCACCTACTAAAATAAATTAAAGTATGTGGAAACAATGCATTTTATTCATTTTAGACATCATGTTTCATACAGACATTTACTGCTTAAGACCTACACAATCGATATCTAAATACAAATAGTGTAGGTTTTTTTTTTTTCAAAGTAACCGGGTTCGATTCCCGAACGGAGTACAGATGTTTTTTAAAATGTATGAATGCAGTTTTTCTTGTTTTTAAAATCGATGACATGGTTCCTCAAAACAGATCTTCGTATGTCTTATAGTTTCAGACTTGCCCATACTGACCCATTTGAATGAGACACCCTGTATATTTATACTGTGATAATAATATAGAACGATCGAACCCTCTGATGTTTAATACTCAATCTTTTTATTTAATTTACAGTAGTTTCAGTAAACTGGGATGGTCGGTTAGCATACAAAGCTTTGGCAAGTATGCTTGGAGAAGTTTCAAGCAATAATGTTTTTTTCAGAGCTTCAAAGATCTGCTATGTTCTTACGAAAAGATGAATCATGTGACTTATCTGAGTGGAGCATAAATTCCTTCGGCTCAAATTTTGGGAAATATAAATAAAAGTAACCCACAAAACTAAAACTAACCTTATAAGAAATGTTCTAAGCAGTAACAGAACCTTCCAGATAGTGTCGCTTTACAGAAATGATAACTTTAATCCATAATCGCGCACAGAACTGATTAAATTCTGCACAAAAATCCGTTAGTTCGGTCATTATCTCGCTTGTTCATAAAAATCTAGACTGAGTTACAGTAAAGTTTTTATTTTTAATTCTTAATGTTCCTTACTTATACTTTTCTGCGGTAATCATGGACAGATTATTATCCTGAAGCAGCCAGCGGTTTCAAACATTCCAGAGATGATTTAATTTCCGAATCAATTAAACATTTTCAACATTTCCGTACGTTTATTAAAGTGATTTGAAACAGAATAATAATAAACAAGAAAATACTCTGGTACCTACTGGGCAAGTTTTGTAAATGCTTAGAATTTGGTTTAATTAAAAATGTACACTAGATGTAGCTACAATAAAATAATCATAAAAAACAAATGGGGATACACAAAACAGCACAGGCATCAAAGTACTCCTCCCCATTGCTGTGATCTGGAAACTTGCTCAGAAGACTGGCAGCATTGCCACGTTGAATGGCAATGCTAATTGTGTGGCCAAAGAACTAGCCAGCCCTCTGGTTACGTGAAGAATTGACCAGTTGGCGAGGTATCGGTTAGATCTAGAATCGATATGATAATAATATGATGATTGTCGGCACAGCTTAAACCATTACCCATGAAGTACTTAATAAAACATTTAGTGTTCAACATGATAAAATTCTGTTAAACTTAAATGAATTCTGATCAAAAAGCCTCGTATAACTGTTTATTGGACCATAACACTCATCAAGAACGTAATTAAATTAGGTACTCGTAATATTTGGCAACAAGTTTTATAATTCCAAGCGCCTTAACCCATTTATAACGACCGATCGTTATAAAGATCGTTAAGAAGAGAAAATGTGGTTTTTTTTTGGTATTTTTCCATGTTTACTAAATGCATCAAGGTAACAATACTAAAAAATTACAGTGATTCGAGATAAAAAAAAGTTTCAGTAACAACTGGGTTAATTAGTTTCAAATGTAATAAACGAGGACACCGTGGAGAACATTTACATGCCACACATTCACTCGGGCGTCCACCACAAAGGGCCAACATACAATTTTTTTTTTTTTATTATTAAAGCGCAGCCGTTTGCTCCGTCACTACGCGATTAGAGTCCAGTCTGTTCCTCGAGGCGCATTAGGTTGACGCGAGCATTGCTTCATGACAAGAGAGGGTAGAGGTAGACATTGCTTGTATTGTTCGCGTGCTTATCGGAATAAAAGCCACATGATAAAGCTATCTTTCCTAGTTCCTATATATTAATATAGCGCAAAAAAAAACAATATGTACAGAAAAGAAGTGATAGAATATATCAGCTTAATGCCAAGCATATTCAAAATTGACCTCAAGATACTCTTGAGCAGTGTGAAAATTGGTAGTAGTAGTTGCTTTATAAATTAGAGATTATTAAGACTAAACTCTTGTTTAGGGTAGGCTGGGAGGTGAAATGGTTCCGTTCTAATTTTTAACCGACTTCAAAAAAAGGAGGAGGTTCTCAATTCGACAGTATGTTTTTTTTTTGTGTGTTTGTTACGCGATTACTCCAGAATTGAGGGAACTCCTCTGTCACATAGTGTTGAAGATATTAAACCTTATGTCATCTATGATATTCACATTTGAACGATTCAAATGTTAACGTCACACGTAACACTCTCTCTATTTTTCGCCGTCACCACTGCAACATGTACAGACGCCAGCACATCAAGTTACCCCAATGTGTCAATTTTTATTTACTTTTTTAGTAACAAATCAAGCATTTTCACTCAGAAAGGGAGAGGGAGGGGGAGAGGGAGAGGGAGAGGGAGAGGGAGAGGGAGAGGGAGAGGGAGAGGGAGAGGGAGAGGGAGAGGGAGAGGGAGAGGGAGAGGGAGAGGGAGAGGGAGAGGGAGAGGGAGAGGGAGAGGGAGAGGGAGAGGGAGAGGGAGAGGGAGAGGGAGAGGGAGAGGGAGAGGGAGAGGGAGAGGGAGAGGGAGAGGGAGAGGGAGAGGGAGAGGGAGAGGGAGAGGGAGAGGGAGAGGGAGAGGGAGAGGGAGAGGGAGAGGGAGAGGGAGAGGGAGAGGGAGAGGGAGAGGGAGAGGGAGAGGGAGAGGGAGAGGGAGAGGGAGAGGGAGAGGGAGAGGGAGAGGGAGAGGGAGAGGGAGAGGGAGAGGGAGAGGGAGAGGGAGAGGGAGAGGGAGAGGGAGAGGGAGAGGGAGAGGGAGAGAAGATTGAATAGTTCACTAATTAATCGAAGGGAACTTCGTTCCATCCGGGTGTCCCTTGACACCTGTCAAGTTTTTTATTTCACCTGTTACTGTTTTTTTAAGAAGTCTGTTGTTTTTTTTTTTTGTGAAAAAGTTTTTCAATAACATAAATGAAAAATAAATAACATTTGAGAAATACGGGCGTGGTGTCAGTTTTGTTTAAATTTAGTTTACTATGGAATAACTAGTAAAAGTTTTTCATACGTTCTAAAAATCGGTATGTAGTTCCGGTGCAGTATACTACGATCCTTCTGCATTCAAATAAGTGTGTGTGGCGTGTAATATTCGACTGTATGTTATCGTTGCTGTGTCGGAGACGCGTCGTGGTCGCAGTTGCTGTGCCGGCCGCGTCGCACCGCACACCACCGGGCCGAGGTGCCTGCCTGGGGGGACACCCGGCACTGACTGTTGTTTCAGGTGCACCTTTTTAATTTATTTTCGAGCCTCACTGTTACATCCTAAAAGTTCGATGTCTGAACATGTTGTTACGATGACCGTTGTTTTAATAAGAAATACAAAGTTTTTACCCGTTTATTGGTCATAGAGAACTGTATCAGTATTTTGCAATACAGAAGTAATATTTAGTATCAAACGATGCTTTAACTAGAGAAAGTATTCGATAAAAGTCCATCTCTATTTTTGCGTAGTCTTTTGAGCAAGAATAAACACTGTAAAGTTTGTTATGTACAACTCTACAATGCAAATACCTACTCTAGATAACAAACTACGCTACTTATACAGTTCATAAGCAACTGAACACGAGAGTAATTGGCTCATTAAAATCAACGTAGCGTTTCATACATTTTTCAAAGTGCTATTACGAGAGCATTTGAAAGCGCATCCGTATTTTAAATTCTCACTAAATGTGCGAGAAACATCAGAAGTGTACAAAATAGAGTATAGTGAGGCGGTTCACTCATCGCCTTTTGAAGTGCTAATTCGCGTCGGGTGGGTAGCGACGGGCGCGGATTCTCTTTGCCGGTAAATCGAGCTGAAAAACATGGTGGCCACTGCAACTTGACGGAGAAGCCTGCAGGGGATGCGGGGTTCGGGGGGGGGGGGAGCTGCGAGGGAATAGGGACAGCACGGAGCAATAAAAATGTTTTAACCGCAAAAATAATCTAGCATAAATACTATCCGTTCAAGCAAAATAAATAAGGATTCCAATAGATGTCTACGTACAAAATATTTGCGCGTTCGACGTTCGATTTAAATTGGTTCGCGCGTCAAAGGCGGAAAGTATTTCGCTTTAACTAAGCAGTAATACCTACAGATGTAATATTTTTCACAAACGCTGTGTGAGTTATCATAAAACTTGTATTGGCGCTATCGTCAGCTCAAAGAGGCTCCATTGCAAAGTTTGATTAACCTCCGCCCGCCCAGTGTTCATTGGGCGGCGTCGGACGGGGAGCGGCGGAAGGCCAATATGATCAAGCTATTTGCCAACAGCCGGTCAGACAGTATGCAAATCGAAGTGATCAGGTTTCGAGAATATTTAACTGTGCAAGAGTCGGGTCGTCTAACACAAAAAATCTTTTTTGGGAATTCGTACCAAAATAACAAAAACGGAAACCCTTATGTCAGTTTCTTGTCCATTTCACTCAGGAACTAATGGCGTTATGAACTTGTAATTTGGAACTGTACTAAATATTACGCAGTCAACTGAATTGCAAGTAAAAAATTAGATAAGCCTCGACTGCCTTGTACTATACAATACTGCACTACTACTGCCTTAACTGGGAATCAAACTAGCTAAAATGTCTACAAATCGACAGAATTTTGTTCAGAACAAAATCTCTCGAATAAACTCAGAAATTTAATATTAATTTTATTTTATCACAAATTACAGTCGGCAACCCAACTAAAACGTACTACATATTTTTAAACTTTTCATTAAAATGCCTCGTCTAAGAACAAAATGTGCGTCCAATTATTATTTCCAATTGAAAGATTTATTCTGTTTCTTTTAATACTAGCTGATATTTCAATAGTTAAATAACATTTCTAAAAAGGTTAAGTTCGCTAATTTTTGTTTCGTAAATGTTAGGTTCGCTAATGTTAGGTTCGTAAATGTTAGGTTCGCTAATATTAGGTTCGCTAATGTTATTTTCGCCAATGTTAGGTACGCTCATGTTAGGTTTGCTCGACGCCGGCAGGGGCCAGTCGGGGGTTGTGGAAGTATTTTCAAAGTATCTAAGTATCTAACTTTTGTTTGCAGCATTTGATTTTTTAGTGTTGATCCCGTATTGAAGCTTGTTCATATTAATGGGTCAAACATACTGTGAAAATTTGTCCCATCTATACTAATATTATAAAGAGGTAAAATTTGTAAGTTTGTAAGTTTGTATGTAGGGGGTAATCTTCGAACCTAATGATCCAATTTTAAAAAATATTGTACTGGTGGAAAGCTACACTATTCCCGGTGGACATAGGCTACTTTTTATCTCCGTATTTCCACGGGAACGGAAACTACGCGGGTGAAACTGCGTGACGTCTGCTAGTGATAAATAAATCAGAATGTACAGATTGATGTTAACTAATCCTCACACTCAGTCACCTGTCGGATCCAAGTGACTCTGTTGTCACACAAAGTATCAGACACATACTTACGTGGCCATAGAAACAGAAATTAAACTAATAACATCGGAAGTTCATCTCACTAGTTATCATGAGCCGCCTGTGAGTGGCGACGTCTCGGGGGGGGGGGGACTAGTGTGCCTCACACATCAACTTACTGCTACAGACTCCTGTCAACTAGTTATATAATGGAGCAGTTATCGAACACGCAGTTTTCATGAATAAAGGGAAGTTAAGTAGTGTCACGTGACAGCTATTCACAAATGTACATAATACGCAGTTGGTGAACATTTATCATGCAATTACAAACTTGCCATGTTATTTTCTCTGGAAATTTAAGGTTTAACCAACCAATTCCGTACGCAAAATACGCGCTTAGTCATAGAATTGCGTACACCTGGCCGATAAACCTAACCTTTCAACGAATTCAGCATTTTTTTGCACACACTTTTGGTTAGGATAACAAGGAACGTAAGTTAAATCTTGTTTAAGAAAAATACATAATTGAGACGAAATATTTTCAATCTCAACGAAAAGTTTTTTTGGCTTCGCATTTTTATAATGTAAGATAAATAGAATCAAGCTGGGTCTGTTAGTTCTGCTACCAAAGACAATTCAGTACTTCAGTATTTCATAAAATAAATTCAATAGGTTACATCGCTGGCTAATGGATCGTTACCGGCGCCATTACACGTTGCCTGCCGACGCCTGACACGCAAATGATCCCGCGAGAGGAGCCGTGAACAAACGAAGTACGTTCCGCTCCGTTACGCACAGTACGAACACGTCACACTACCTTTGTAGCGTGTTGCCTTCCGCGCGCAAATGAGAAATCTTGAACAGTACCTGACTGGGATGGCAGTGAATGTTTTCGTTTGTTCGAAACCAATTACGTACGTAAATTTACAATATTTAAACAGGTATGAATTTATATTGTAAATTTGTTTAAGTTATATTTGTCCTGGTTTTTATATCCAGTTCCTGTAAAGTGATGTTGGAATATTCAGTCAGGAATATCTCAGTAGCAGCCCGTAATCTGCATTAATGCCTGATTGATAAATAATGTGTGGCGGAACATGGGTGTAATACAGGTACGCTTCTGACTAACGCTTAATGTTATAAGATAATACAGCTAATAATTATTAGGTAGGTACTTATGACGACCGGTAATTTACCTAGAGAGTGACTGATAACATTATTATCAGCATCCTCAGAAGACGTACTGACTAAGCTCACTATCATACTAGGACATGTCTGGAAGCCATCCCCCCTCCATCCATCATGACGTAATCCTTTAGTCCCCCTCACGACATCCGCCAAAGTAATGGGGGTACTGTGCCCAAAGTGTTAGAGGTCATTTACACACAATATTACATTGTTGTGTACTTGTTTCTGATTATTTTAAACCATTATCTGTACTCAATGTCAAGTTGAATATATGCATATTTTTAACATACTGTACATGCTTTAGTGATGTTAGTTAACGTAATAAACAGTAAAATCTTCAAAATTATAACATTCACGAAAATAAACCAGTTTCAAATTCAAATGTAAAAATACAAAAGTTGATACTACGGCGTAGCGTTCACGTAAGTGCTACGCAGGTGCTACGCCGCGTAGTAATCTGTGCGCGCGTACAAGTGCTGCGTTTTGCGTTGAGCCGAGCAACTCATTATTAATAACTAGAACGTGAGGTTTACTTGTTCCAGCTTTTTGCGAACTATTCAATTTCGGAGGAAGTTTTAGTTCACATTGGTAAGCGTTCCACATTTAGTAAAAAATTGTGTCTCAATTCCACTAACTTTTTATCATACATTGAAACTGATAAATATACCGTCCGAAACACATTTTCTGTTCTACGCCATTGAGGACCGTGTTATTTATTTCAACTAAACTCATAAATAACGCACAGCGTGTAATAACCACTGCGCGGTGATTATAATTCAAAAATTTCATTGTAAACTTGGCATGATAATATATGAGTGTAACGCATGCACTCACTGTGGTTAATATTCTCTGCAGATTGTTACTACCACTTTGATTTTTACCAAGTCTTGTGAGTTCATTAAAGGTAACCGATGTTAATCCGGGTTTAGTGTGTCTTCACACACGTTTTCATGTTTTGTTCAGGATCTTTGGAAACCAAAATATTTATTTGTTTATATTGCATAATCAGCCTATAAAGTTCCCTCTGCTGGAATACAGACCTCTTCTCTGAGAAGAGATTGGTAGATGACACATGCCTCAGAGTTTTTAGTTCTAGGACTTTGCTTGCAAAACTAAAATACTATGACATGATTTTTAACAAACACAAAGAACTGAGTGAAAACTCTTTTATTTCAATCAGGATACCACGCGAAAAGTTATGAAACATGTCCAGATTAGAAACTAGGTTCTTCTTGAGCGTCATATATTTACTAAGCGTTCTTGTTAGTGGACTAATGGGTACCGACTTTGGAGGACAAAAAAGAGAACAGGCTGTGTAAGTTATATCGATAAATGGAAATTCCTTATTCTACTCGTTATTTATTAATAAAATGAGTAGCTGTCGAATAAAACGTATCTTTTTTATCAGGCACCGACAAGCAATAATAAAATTTAAATACATAACTCCCTTGAATATGAAACGATATCCAATGCCTCTTTCCTCCACTTACATAAACTGGTTTCAATAATAATAATAATAATAAACATAATAATAAACATTTATTTTCTCTTCCACAAAGGAGCCTTAAAAATATGCTAAATACTACATTAGATAAATCCTTTGTGGGAGACTGGTATCTGTACTAGGAAAACCCTGTCACACAGATTACCAGGCCCCCCCCATAAACAGTATTTCAGTATTCAACTTAAATGATGACAAATATTATTGAACCTTTGGCAGAAGAAGACAGTAAACAGAAAGGAAAATGAAATTTACGCAATTAAAATATTTTTGAAGGTGTACTAGTAGGTAAGGTGTATTATAGTGTAGTGGTGACTGGTGTGGTGTGGTGTGGTGTGGTGTGGTGTGGTGTGGTGTGGTGTGGTGTGGTGTGGTGTGGTGTGGTGTGGTGTGGTGTGGTGTGGTGTGGTGTGGTGTGGTGTGGTGTGGTGTGGTGTGGTGTGGTGTGGTGTGGTGTGGTGTGGTGTGGTGTGGTGTGGTGTGGTGTGGTGTGGTGTGGTGGGGTGTGGTGTGGTGTGGTGTGGTGTGGTGTGGTGTGGTGTGGTGTGGTGTGGTGTGGTGTGGTGTGGTGTGGTGTGGTGTGGTGTGGTGTGGTGTGGTGTGGTGTGGTGTGGTGTGGTGTGGTGTGGTGTGGTGTGGTGTGGTGTGGTGTGGTGTGGTGTGGTGTGGTGTGGTGTGGTGTGGTGTGGTGTGGTGTGGTGTGGTGCGGTGTGGTAAGGTGCGATATGTAGGCTGAAAACATATCTATCTTAAAACAATTAAGAGGCTTTCCGTGCTATCATAATCAAGGTCCAAGAGATATGTAGTGAGTACTTGCTTACATTTTGCTTTGGTTAGCGGGTATATTTTTAGTTTAGAGTTTAGTTTGTTATATAAATAACTGCCAAGAAAACAAAAGCTTCGGCGCGAAAGACTACTTCTACACATTTGAGTAGGACATACATTTGACTTAATGCGTTTATGAGCATGCAAGGATGAGTTGTAGTTCAGCGCAGAATGTTTACGCAAGATTATTTGGACGATAAACAGTTGTCGAACAGTGAGAACCTTGCACCTATCGTAGAGTTCAGTGGTAGGGAGAAAAAACGGTAGGGCATGGGCTACCTTAAGCACTGCTCTTTGTGCTCGCTCGATTTTAATCATACATGATTTAGAGGCACCACCCCAAACAGAAATACAATAACCTAGTACAGATTGACATAGCGCAAAGTATATTGTTTTAAGAATCTTTGCATCTGCAACATGTCGAAGGTTTTTAAAAATGAAGATGAGCTTCCTAGTTCTCTTGGACAACAGATCAATGTGGGAATTAAAGTTGAGGTTTTTGTCTATGGTTACCCCAAGGTACTTGAGAGAGTTCACTTTTTCAAGTTTAGGGCATGAGCAGGAAGAGCTGTTATTGCATGAGTGGGCCGTGATGTTTAATAAACTGTCTTGAGTAAGGTGACTGTTTGAAAGTGAAAAAGCTATGTATTTGGTTTTGTCTGTGTTAAGAAAGAGCAAGTTGTTGTTTAGCCAGGTCATAACGAGTGAGAATCCCAATTGAGCAAAGCGGTACACCTCCTCCCAAGTATCGCCATAAAATAGAATAGCCGTATCGTCTGCAAAAGTAATAATTTTGCCGTTAGTAAGGTTCAATTGACAGAGGTCATTAATGAAAATTAAAAAGAGGGTAGGCCCTAAAATACTCCCCTGAGGAATACCGATATTGACTTCGCAATCATCACTCAACCACTCCTCGACCACAACTCGTTGCGTTCTCCCATTCAGGTAACTTTTAAACAATTTTAACTGTTCGCCGCGAACTCCGAGGTGCTCAAGCTTCTCCATTAAGAGTGGCGCAGAGACTGTGTCAAAAGCCTTAGCCAAGTCGAGGAAAATTGTAAGAACCTTTTTTTTCTCATCTAACCTAGAAACTATGGTGTCAGTTAGTTGGTGTACGGCATCGCTTGTTGATCTACCTTTACGAAAACCATATTGATTGTCCGATAAAAGTTTGTTTGTTTCTAAGTAGTTGGTAAGTTGCTTATTAATAACTTTCTCGAGAATTTTGGATAGTGTAGGCAAAATGGATATTGGACGGTAGTTATTAACACAATCTCTGCTACCAGACTTATGAATTGGGTGAACTAAGGATTTCTTGAGGTCAGAAGGGAATTCACCCGTGAAAAGGCAGAGGTTACAAATAAACGCGATATGATCAGATAATAAGTTAACGTATCTTTTTAATAATTCACTGGGAACATCGTCACACCCTACGACGAAAGTTGTTTTAAGAGCTGTAATGATGAATTTGATCTCATCCACATCAGTGGGCAGAAGAACAAAAGAGAAGGGACACGACGGCAGAGATGAAGTCTGGTAAAAAGTAGGGTCAAACCTTGTGATAGATCTTGCTAAAGATTTACCGATTCCCGTAAAGAAGTGATTTATCTTATTCACAGACAGATTTGGCTGATCTGGATTAATCAGATCCAAAGGTGGTCTACTCTGTTTCGTGGTATAAGTGATTGATTTGATGGTGTCCCACAATTTTTTAGTGTTGCCTTGACATTTCGATAGTTCAGCCTTATCATACTCTTGCTTAACTCTTTTCAGAATATCATTACAATAATTACGATAACGTGTGTAGGTTAATTTTGCAACTTCGTCGTTAGGATGCTTTTTAGACTTAAGATGAAGATTGTCTCGGTTTCGCATGCATCGTAGTAGACCTAGAGTAATCCAAGGCTTAATTAATCGCTTACGTCTCGGCACTGTGATCTTTTTAGTGCAAGTAATCATCAAATTGGTAAGGGTTTTAAGAAAGAAAGATATAGCTTCGTTAGGGTTATCTAAAGAGTAAACACTGTCAAAGTCGATCATTTTAATTTTTTCGTCGAGGGATGGATAATGAATACGTTTTATTGTTTTTGAATGGCGGTGAGAGGATCTCACGTGAGAAAGGCTTACAATGACGGTGTAATGGTCAGTTAGGGTTGTTTGGGCAACAAAACATTTAACTGAAAGTTTTGCTTTGACAATTACGTGGTCAAGACATGTTAGAGAGTGTGTAGGGATATAGTATGCAGGCAACATACCATGAGAGGCTAATAAATTAAGGTATATATCCGCTCTAGGATCAGAAGTCGATGGCGTTATATCTATATTAATGTCGCCTGTAAGGAAAATATTAATGTATGACGTTAATGTTAGTAAAATATTGTTTAGTGATTCAAGAAATTTAGAGACATTTCTTTCCCCCGGGGGACGATAAATACAGAGAACCACAGTCTGTGTATTTATAATTATAATAAGACAATTGCCATCCAGAAGCGGTGGTTCAAATATCTTATAGGTAAGGGATGATTTATAGTAAACAATAACGCCCTCATTTTGTGTCCTGTTAGTTTGTGTGTTTGCGAACTGGTAACCATCAATGATGGGAATAAACGGTGACCGAGATAACCAACATTCTGTTAGAATTATCACATCCCAGTCTACTTGTGATCGTTCGATGAGGGTTTGTAATCCTGAAAAATTACGGCTAACACTTCTTATATTTTGTACAATAATATTCAAGGGAGAATTCTCGCTATAAATTAAACAGGAGCAGTCATCGATATTACAAGAGCTGGAATCAGCGACGGATAACTCATCTAATTCACTATTCATTGATAGTTGGGAATTATGATCGAATTTTATGTATATTCATAAGTGTTACTTTGATAAGTCGCTGGTGTAAATATAAAGTTTTTATGGGTACATTTGCTAAATGGGAATGAGAGTCTCGCGAGGTTTTGTAAACATGAGCCTTGTGTGTAATATTATGTGATCTAAAAGATGGGTGAGTGTAGAGTTTGATGATCTGTGAATTTGTGTAGGTACAAACATAAATCAATGTAAAAACATGATAAAAATTGGTTGCAAATGTAAGTCTAACTAAAAGTAAACAATAAATTAGAAACGTTAAAACATAAAATGCCAAAAAACGCATATTAACAAGTTTGACAATAATTATTATTATAGTAGATAGTCATTGTTGTTTTCTTAGATTAGTGAGATCAGATTCACTATCAACTCTAATTTGTTTCATCCCTTCCGCTTTACGTAGAAATATCCGTCCGTGTGATACCCAGCAGAAGGTGTATTTGTACTCCTTAGCAAATTGTCTACACAAATAGAAAATCTTCTTCGCATTAGTTGTTAGAGTTTCCGTTATGTATATCGGAGTCTGCGGCCCTTTAAACTGTAGGTGGGAAGTGTTCAGTTTGCAGGCCTTATTGACCTGGTTAAACCTTTTAACGGCAGCTAGCATAGCTTCTTTAGTTAGTTTACTAGTAAACTCAACGATTATAGGTTTATAACCGTCTGTTTTGCTATTAACTCGGAAAATATCACGGATACCTGATGTTTCAACGTCTAAACTGACGGTTTTCCCCACGTTTTTAATCACGTTGATCAGATGTTCTGTGGTTTCTTTCGTATCGTTTAGAGGGATGTTGCGTATCTCAATAGTTGAACTTATTAAACTTCTTTCCACAGATTCTAGTTTATTTTCGAGTGATTGTATGTGTTTTTGGTTATCGCGCCGTTCAGTCTCTAATTTCGCGACACTAGCAATTATGTCGTCAAACTTCTCCGAGTTAAACTCTACCGATCTACGCAATTCACGATATTCTTCTCGGATCTCGTTCACGCTTGATAGTATTTGGTCGATCTTATTATTTTGTGAATCAGACCAAGTCTGTAATGTACTCAAAATCTCTGTTTTGAAGGACTGCCACTCCGATTTATATTCTTGATCGTGTTTACGTTTAGGTACTCGTGTACTTACGTTTGACGAGCAGTCACCAAGATTCACCTCTTCACGACCGCAAGTGGGAATATTCGGTTCCGACCCACCGTGGTATGGGGAGTTCAGAGCTTCCGAGGAGGTCGCTACTTTCGGCGGCGAACGTCGAATCATGTTTACTTGAGCACCGTAAGTTAGGACTAGCGCTCCTGGTACTCGGTGTCGGCGACAGCTACGCTCCCAGTGCGTGCGCACTGGCTCGGTAGGTGGGCGGTAACCGTTGTGCGCCGGTAATGCCTTATTGGCTAATTTGCTAATTACGCAGTTGATTACTCACGCAGTTGTAGTGTGAAGATAGTTCTACAGGTGATGTTCGTCGCACTCCTCTTATCTTATGCGCGCCTGGTACTTGCACGAATTTCAATATTTGATTTAAATTATTTAAATTAAAAATAAACAATATAGCAGCCAACTTAAAACACGTCTGTACCGCACAGAGCTCCGGGGGGAAGGAATAAAATCAGAGTGCACTCAATAACCTCACACAGCACTCACAGCACTCCTGCATTGCACCATCAACAGTAAAATACAGAAGCGCACTCCCTCATTAACTTCCAAATAAATTGTCACGAGCATAACTGTTTTATTTAAATAGCCACCAATAAAGGTGCGCGTTTTTCGTCACAAATGGCAAACGGCATGGAACGGCATCGAACAGCAACGGCATGGCACGGCACGACACGACGCGACGCGGCACGGCGCGGTACGGCACGGCGCGTTACGGCAACGGCACGGAAACCACTCTTTAATAGTAATGACACTCATAAAGTCGCGCGGCTTAAATGAAACGAATATTGTTTACGCTCGCAGAGTCGCGGATTGAAATGTGATTTTTATATGACTGTTTTGTAAGTCAGATTGTGTCGTAAAATGCGGATAATTTTATGTAGGAACGGTACAAATGTTGCGTTTTGTATAAATTAATATTACGGAATGTTAAATTGCTGCGGATAACAAATGGAGTTTTGGAAAAATAGACATACATTTCTCATATTTTTTATTGAATTTTTTTTGCGTTAGACCTTGGATCAGGCAGTGTTTTTGGGTTATTCCATCCGGAATTGATCAGTAACCCGGAGTCTGCATTTGTGACATTAACGTGGGACTTAAACATAACTGGCAAAATGTGTGTATAAGTAGGTACTAAAGGAATACCTCTTCCTTTTAGGTTTTTCATGTTGGACAATAACTAGAAATTGTTTCTTCTTCGTGTTACCCACAGAACATTGTTTAGTGAAATGTTCATCGAGACGATGCCGCGATGGTCTTTATCTTGCTCGTCGCTGCTGGTGACAAGGCACTAGTTTGTTTTCTTAGTAGCTCTTGAATAAATCCTGCAACCTGTTTATTATTTCCTTGAGTTCCGCAATGAGCAGTAACTCAGCCGGGTCACTGTTGCGAGGGATTCTGGTTTAGTAGCGGCTTCATTAACAGCGGGTCATAAACAGCGCTTGAGAACGTTCGCGCTTCCAAGAGTTCGTGCAAATCCACTTTAAAATAAATGTTTTTAAATGGCGAATAACTAACATATTACGCTTATTTAGAAAATATCACTTGGAGCTTTGTATAAAAAGTTAAAAATAGGTTCAATAAGGTCCATAATATGAGAAATATCGTAATCAAATAAAAAAAGTTAGTATGGCATCGACTTCGCTTTTACTGCTAAAAATTGTATTTAAAATTAGAGTTATTCCGCTAACCCAGCATTTTCCTGGAATTCGATTTTAAGGTGTAACCCTATTACATCAATCTAAAGTTAGTAACTTTGAAAGCTCTGTTTCCGTTACTTGCATTGCGAAATCTCTTTGTGTGTTTGTGAGTGTGGTGGGCCGATGTTGGCACGCGACGTGTTAGCGTGAGTAATGACGCCGTACAAACACCACCTTATTTGCCCACTCTGTTCGCGTTAATTTTGCTGCAATTACTGCTTATACCTACCCCATCAATAACGCACTGCGCGGCTAGTTCATCGTATCGTTGGAATAATAAACTGGTTTGGGAGACTTGTAGTATTTCATAAATGTACCGAATGTGATGTAATTATCAACGACACGCGCTGTTTCCGGAAATTGTTCAGTACAGCGCAGAAACACCATGTTATTTTCAAATTCTCGGAATATCGTACGCAGCGTTTCAAAATTTCATCGAAACAGCTGTTTGTATTGCATGTCAGGAGCGTGTGAAGCGAGTCAACGTCAAAAATGTAAACAACGTCTTATGTAGTCACACTGCTTGCTGATCACGTCAACTGTTATTAAATCAATTTGCACAATATGGATTGGTTGTTTAACACTGTGAAGTATTTCCGAAGTAGTGCGACATAGTAACAGTTTTGTTCTACTAATGCTGGTTGCATTAGTAGATCACCGAAGCACCGAATGGGTACAAATCATTGACCTCATCTGCAATCGTTCTCTCTTTAATCTCCTACTACTGTTGACAAAAAATCTAACCAATTGGTATGGGTTCTTAAAGTCATAGTCAAATCCTTTATTTCAATTAGACCTATAACAGGCACCTTTGAACATTATACCTACAAATTAAATGAATTACGAGAATGATTCTGAGAGAATGAGTTGCACATTCCATATGGTAGTTTCGTATGGAGAAGAATGTGCAAGAACCTCCATACGTAAATGATCTGAATCTTATCCTAAAAACGTACCTACATTACTTCATGGTGTACGCAAAACACATTAATCTCCCTTAAATATAATCAGTGACGTCAGGGTATAGAGGACACGTTTACACAGACGCTGACGCTTCTTTATTTTCAACAATATTACGTGTACAACAATATAATTTGTACAATCGGTGTCAATATCTCCGGCCTGTGACGCGCGTGATATGAAATACGTTGTCTTGATACATACACACTATTATGTACCACATACACACATACGATACAAACATAAGTAAATATTTCCATATTGTGTCAGTTTTGAGTAGAATTAGCTCGGCGCCGTGCCAACACTACACGCTACAGACTCGTGGTTATGCTGACTATCCGCGCATGTGACCTCGGTAGGCACTACTTTGACGATATTAAGCTTTAAATATTGACTGACACCTATTACAAAAAAGTCATTAAATAAGTCATGAATCTTTGACGTAAATGTAACATAAATTAGTAAAATTTTTAAAGTTGGAAATACGCGTTTAGAGTATAATATTAGTTATTAAATCTTAACAATAAATCAAGGGTAACACTTTATAAACCGTTCAAAATGTCGTAACGTTCATGTCAAATTCGTGCTACTGTTCAACATCTTGTAAGCGCAGCTTTTGTGCGATACACACCAAACCCGCACAACTCCATATTACAAGATTTGTGTTGTATGTATTGTACTCATGTTTAAGCAAATAAATGATGATTTTATCTTTTTAACCGACTTCAAAAAAGGAGGAGGTTCTCAATTCAGTTGTTTTTTTTTTAGAGTTTGTTACCTCAGTACTCAGTACTCGTCATTTAGTCAGATGTCTTTGCAGAGTTTTTGTATTTCCATAACATATCATTACACCCTTCTATTTTAAAAGGGGCCCGGCAGAGATGTACAGATTAATGTTTAGAAAGAACTTCTTTAGCATTGTTAACCAATTTTCGGCTAAAAAAGTTGTTCTTATTTTTTTCAGGAAATCGGTTCTCAATACAAACAGATCTACTTTCTACTAAAACCACATATAGAATTATCTTGCATATAATCTGACTGCTGTACTGTGTATTTCCCGCATTTGAGAATTAATCACGAGTACGCCTCAGGTGCGGGAATTACACACAACAAGCTAATTACTGTGACAAAGTACTTACAGTAAAACGAACAGAAAGTTGACTCCGAACAACTAACGTATTAACAAACAGGTGCTGACAAATTATCTGTTATAATTGACAGATGTCATTTACAACAACAGCTAGGTCCAGTTAAGGCTTTGAGTGAAAGCGATGGCTTAAGTGGCGACCTCGGCCAGCGCAGCTTAACTTTTGATTGACTCGTGTAACTGTTATTATTTAGCAACAGAGCTTGTCGTCGTACTGATATAATACCATAGTATAATATTGTGATCTGTTTCTAAATAATGGTCCACTGATATCTCAGTGTACCATTAAGAGGCCTGCATTTAAAACAGCATTTAACCTTTTGCACCTTACTTGTAGTACAGCCAAGTGAGCATTCTCCACGACTGCCTCGCGGTGGAGCAGCGCGCAGTCAGTCGCGACGCTCACACGTTCAGCACTCGTTAGTCGAGTGATTACTGATCAGTTCCACGACGTGACTCAAGTTGCTCCAGTAGCGATGCGTGCGATGTCGGGGTGTGCTTAGCTCGTAATAAATTATGTTAATAGGATTTAAAGAAAAACATAGATTGTTTTTTTGAAGGCCTTTAATATTCCTATGGTTCCTTCACACTTACGAGGAGGAAGAGCTTGTGGCTACTAGATAACTACGAAGGTTAAGCTACGCTTGACGAGGTCAATCCGTGGATGGGTAACATTTAAATATATAAAGGATTCCTCCTTGCCTAAGGCTGCGGTTTCATTGACGCGGAGTTAGGCGGAGGGAAGCGGAGGGGAGCGGAGACATGCCGAAATTGTCCTATAACAGGCGAGAGGAGTGACGCTATAAGGAACCTAAGCCGTTGGTTGGCTGACATTTGTAGATCTTTGACAGTAGTTACAATTTAAGTAGAGGAGCCTGAAAGTCTAACAAACAGTTTCACCACGGGGTGTCGTGTGAACTGGGTTGTGGAGTTCTGACAGGCAGCTGCTCGATGTAAAACACTGAATTTCAGCTGCATCCGGTTAAATTGGAAGACAGCCCAACATAGTTGTGAAAAGACCAGGCAGATAATAAATGATATTTAATTCTCTAAACTGAGGTTTTTTGCTTTTGTTCTAACATTTTTAATTAGCGAGAACCCAAATGTCGTTATATCTGCAGCCTTGACTTTCAATGTGGTATTGTTATATTGCTAAGAGCTCTGACGTAACTAAAAGTAAATAAAGCTATAATTTGACTTAAAATTTAACCTTTGTAACGAACCGGTGTTAACATGACGTGATAGGTAAGCGTCCTAGTAACGCGATGCTCCGGAAAGCGTGCTCCAGGCGTTAGCGCTCCCGTGTGAGTGCCAATCAAGTAGTTCAAGTAAAAACAAGGAATGTTTCCGTGACGTCACTGGCGTTAAGTTTTAATCATCCACTGGGAGAGCTGTAGCTCCTACAGTTTTGCGATTGTGGGGGCTTAGCCTTGTATCTGTACCTGAGACATACCTGCTGCAGTACGTTGGTCATATTACTACTTATGCTTATGGCGAGTGTTGAGAATGTTGTAGTTCTTCTTCTAAGTGTGTCGGTGGCAAACATGGGCACTAAAAATAGAGCTTACATTTGCCATCGTGGTGAAAAGATTAGTAAATCTACACCAATGATTTTCAATTTCGAACAGACTGTATACGTATTCAGTAAATTTGAAAACGTCTGATGTGAGATAGCATTCCACGCACTATTTTTATCTCGCTACCCTTCTTGTAACACACCTACGTTACCCCACGCTACCCCACGTTACAAATGATTACCCTAATAAGATGACAACATAACACCAAAAGTAGGAGTGAATGAACATACCAGTACATACTCGTTCAGTTTGAAACATGACGAGCTTGCCTCGCTATGTTTAAGTTTTCTGTTTAAAATGTGGAGGTCTTCGAGATTGTTTGTTGTTAAGTTAGTAAACATTGATGTCGTTTTACACACATGTCGAATATGCAAACAGATTTTTAATTTACTTAATCGTACAAACAAACGTTAAGGTCTGATTTAGATGCAGGTTTATTTTTTTGTTTTCGCTAATAATCGCGTTAACAATAACTATTATACTTATTACTCATCGAATTTTTTCCCATTCTTTTCCATACAAAACTACCTTTTGGAAGGTGTAACTAGAGTCATTATCTTTTTTTAAACTTTTAAGTACTTATGACGTACAAAAGTGCCTTTTAACGGTCTAATTGAAATAAATTATTTGACTTTGTCATGAATAGTATCACTGCGCCTACTGACATCCCACAACTTGATAATTTCCATGTAAAGCAAACCTGCTTGCACAGAAGCACATGCCGATGTAATGCGGCACGTGTCGGCCAAATGCATGTGTATTGTGTGTGTGGCCACACGCCGCGTGCTACGGGAACAAGCCGCCACAGATTGCCTTGTCGCGCTCACTGCGCGTACAAACTTGCCCTCCCACCAAGTGCAGGCTGAATATTAACCGGTACCACAGACTATATTACTAACTAACCTAATATGAAAATATGCGTAGTGATAGGTATGTGTTGAGTTCGATACGCAGGTCGGGCTAAATGTTGTTCAGATTTTTCCGGCGACGCCAAGATTTTAATGAGTACCCGAGTGATAGTAATTGACTTTTCCCCTAAATACTAGGGCATTAAAATAAAATGGGGTTGTACGCAAAGTTACGTATATAAAATCTGTCTGTAACCATATTAATCAAGTGTGGAGTTTCACATGAGACTTGTCCTCAACGCTCCATCTAAACAAGTCATAACTTTTTACTAAAGAGCTCGTAGACTCGTATGAATAACCTCTCGCACAATGGACGCTATACAAATAACAGTTAGTTATCAGGCAATCTTGTTTGTTCGTGAGCCGTGCTTTATTGTAAGTGTCGTCGACCGATCGCTCGTACTGTCAAAGTCCCGGAGTGTGGCGCGCCGCACGTAGCGCACCCACACACAGAGTTCAAGAAGTTTTACCGCAAGCCTCACAAAAACCTTTGTGTCCCACAAGGGCGAAGGACAATACCCTTTCTTTAAATATTACAAGCTCACAATGTGAATAAGAATAGACGAACCACAAAAATATATGACACTAGCAGTTTGCTCGTGACTTTGTCCGCGTGGAATTTGTACTTTTTGTTCCTTGGAACTTTAAAGTTAGACTCGCTCATGTTAGGTTCGCTCATGTTAGGTTCACTCTAGTTAGTGAAGCGTGACTATGATGGTGAAGCGCTCTAGTATTCTCATGGACGCCCACTGACCTACTGATGAGTTAGTCTGGACGCATACCGGCTAAAATATTATCGGCTGTATACGTGTGTATATAAAATTTAAAAATAAACCAAGCACCTTTGTAGTTTTTGTCGAGAGTTGTTGTATGCAGTTTAGCGTCGTTTTAAAAATAAAGCTATGTTTTGTTTAAGTAAAACAAATTATATTACAGATTTACAGCGGTTTCCCTTCAGTGCCCATTGATTTTTTTTGACCTTGTAATCAAAATAGTATTTATTTGATATTTTCAGTACCGACAGTAGTGGTTTAAATTTACTACGTTAATTTGAATATCCAACGCATGATTAAATAGGACTGTGCATAAAGTTTATTTGTGTGTTTTTGTTCAGCACTGATCAGAATATTCCTTTAACTCAGTAAGCTCTCAGCTCTTCATTCCTCTTTTACGATAAGGTGTAACGCACACACACACCACCATACACGCTGGTGAATGGTTTGTGTTCCTTAAGTAGTACTTACCTCGCCCCCTGCCCCCCGCCCGCGCTTGTGCCAAGTATTTGCATAAAGATATTAACCGTGTAGTGGCGTGCATGCGGCTGACAGTCGAGAGAACTCGCGCCTCGCGCCCCTCGCCTCGTGTCTCGCGCCTACTGCCAAGAAAAAGTTGATTTATCAAGCCTAAACTCCCTACTTCTAAATGTTTAATAATAACATAAAGGCTTCACACACATACACTCACAAACATAACAGAGTAGAAGTCTAAAGATTCCCGAACATTTTCCAAATCTTCAATTTTCTTGTTCTACGTTAACTTGATGGACAGATTGTTAGCAAAACTTTAGAAAACCAATACTTTTCGAAACTTTAAGAAGGTATATTTTGTTAACAAGCCAAATGGCCTTTATGCCTATATAAACGTCTTAATATTGAAGTAAAGTTTTAAATAAACTGAAGCGGATTGTTAAACTCAAAGAGAAGGTCGAAGTTCCCGCTCTGTCTGCGCTGCTGAACTGCCTTCGGGCTATATTTATTATTACCGTTACACCTTTTGCGGTGCTTCCATTTCATACAACTTACTTCACAGAGTGTGAAAACATACGTGTTAAAAGATGAAGTAAATTTTTCTTTACTCACTACCTCTAATCTTCATTACTCCAAACTCCTCCATCACATTCCGTTTTATAATTTTTACCTAATCAACACTAAGGATCAAAATAACTCAACCAAACTAAAGCCAATTGTTTCTGGTACTGATAGCTGTATATTTATGATAAGCGATATTTGCACATGTGACATCGATGCCCGGCACTCGACAGCGCGCATGTAATCGATTCCGCTAATTATAAGGTTCACATACTCATCAGATTGAATTACGCTAACCAAAATGTACGTCACGCGAGCGACGCACGCTCTGTGAAATAATATCGCTTCAACGTCGTAACGTAAAACAAGACTAACTCGATCAATAGAAACCTCTCCGATACGGATAACAGAATTAACTGCTTCCGCACGCACCGAGCGCCGCAGACACCGGGAGCGTCCTTCACGATACTTGTGTGAGCCCTTCAGACTATCTTCTAAGGCTTAGGTCAATCACTAACCTGAAAAGGCACTTGTCAGGAGTTGCAGAAGATTCGTTCGTTTCCACGACCAGGTGTTAGACAGAACACCAGGGTACTTTTTAAACAGTCTGACAGGCCCCATGAGAATGTTCCACTCCAATACCAGAAAAAAGGCCAGTCACACACAAATGTTTAGCCGTCGCCGTCTGTTAAAGACCTAGGATTGGATTTCAAGAAACTTTTCCCTTTATCTGTCCATATAACTATATTGGGGAAAGGGAATGGAATTTGCTACCGGAACATTCATTTGCAAATTCCATAGACCACCATGAAAACATTCAACTTAATTAATTCAGGAAACATTTACGGTATCCCGATTAAAATGCAAAGCTTCCCATAAACAGTAGAGCGTTTAAAGCTTTACGAAGTATGAAGTAAAGATGCTTTCACACGACCTATTACTAACAAACAGTCGTTTATTGTAGAAATTGTATTTGCAGCATTGACAAAACAACCCTTTGTCCGTCTGCACGCGGTCTTAGGGTATTGAGTCAACAGCAACCCTTCAAGCCTACATCGCGTTAAATAACGCCTTATGTTCAGGCGGCGGAGGGTGGTGAGGGGGACCGTTGCGGGGTCCGGGAAGAGGGTATCATAGGATAAACGAATAAAAGGCAATAAGTTATTGCAAATGGTTCGATAGCGCCACCACTCCGCGCTCGATGTCGATTACCACTCGCTACTCGATTTACTCGAATTATAACTCGATTACCGAAAGATAATGCCTCAGCTGAAAAAGTATCTATGGTAGTAGTTACGTAATAAGAAAGTAAAACTTATCACTCTTCTTCTTTTAAAAGTACTTATGATTTTAGCGACGTAAGATGATTTGCCCCTGGATATAGGAACATAGTACCTAACTGCTGAGAGTGTTTTATAGTAACAAATCATCACATTAAACATAACAACTCGCGTAATCCCCGAAGGGATATATTATAGTCCCATATAATGAACAACATCACACTCACTTAGTTCTTACTTCTGCTTTATCATTTTATTGGAAATGAAATGATCGGAGAACTTTGCAGGTTTACAGTACCTAACTACTCATACAAAGATTATTCTCGTAACATTTTTTAAAGCAAGATGTTATTAGGAAATCCGTTGAGAGGAAACCGTTGTTAGGTGTAACCCGTGGATTAGCTGTTTACAGAGTGATCAAGGTAGCTACAAAATAGATTTATTTAAAATAAAGAATTATTTTGTTTACGATTTTGCGCCAGCTATATAGGAATGAATTAAAACTGCCGAGTCAATGAGCTCCTTCTGGCAAACAATTAATTTATCGTTAATGAAATTACGACTTGACCGTTTCAAATACAACGCCATATCAATTAAGCATTGTTCACAGACGGTTAAGTGTCGAATATTTCCGAATAATCGGTTATCCTCTCTTCGGGCGTTTGAATCCCGATACTTAAGGCACCAGGCCAGTAGACACCCCTTATCTCTCTCGAAACGGAACAAGTTAAAGTCCTAGAAGGGTATCGCTCGCTGACGAGGGCTCAGGGAAGGCCGGTCGTATTATTTGTATGGAATAAGAACAAAGCTTAAAATAAACAAATACAGTTATTTTCCTATTACTGGACATGCCGTTAGTCGGCTATGACATTCGGGAGACATTACTTAATTTTTTTAAATTATTAAAATAAAATCGAAATATTGTGAAATAAAACAAAATCTAAAACCTGACTAAGAACTAACAATCACGCTCTAAAACTTAGAAAACTAGAAAGAAGGCATTCTCATTTGAAATTGTTACGTACCTATACCAAAATCGACATTTATCGTCTTTTAAATAAACAACTTACGAGTACTATACAAATTTCTATGTAGGCATTTAACACAATCAATAAATGAATATGATGATGATTGTTCATCAATGTTCGTGACTTCTCTGTATGAGAAGAGGTCTTTGCTCTGTAGTGGGACGGTAACAGGGTGGTATCGTCTTGTTTGTTGTTTATTTGAATAGTTGTTCATAGTGATTTTCAGAAGATAAACGCGGTCGTATGCCTTAAAGCAAATGGTCACTTCCTACTTACTGTTAGAAAGTATATTTTTATTTATTCAAGAGCTAATCTAAGGTCGCTACTATGCCACGGGCCACAAGTGATGACCGGTATAGCTGCATTAATGACTCTGTCTCCAAGCCAGCTTGACCTCCAGCTTAACCTGCGATCGACCTGTGCGGCTGTTATTATTCAGCCAGATTCTCCAACAAAAAATGAGTTGAAACTGTAAAAATTCTTTTGAATCGATGTCAAACCATCTCATACGTTAACAATTCCGAAGACTGCGAATATGTCTGTCCATTCACTAAACTTAAACACTTAATTATCTTACTGTCCGTGGCGTGTCTTCTGCACACTGCGATCTCCATTCACACCGTGTTAGTAGCCGCCGCCGGCGCCGCTCGACTCTGTCCGACAGCAGTCCGCTCCACGGCACGTACGAGCCTTAATTAAATCCCACTCAAATATTCGATTGCATTTAAATTGCTGCAAACCTGATTCAACCCTAAAACGACGTCTGCACCACCCCATGGTTTTAATTAAACTATAATATTAATATTTTATCAAAACAAAATTAGTTGATCGAAAATCAGAAGATCACGGAGGTCTCACTTTATTACAGAGTGCTTCCAACAAACAATAACTGGTTTATTGCTTTCCACGTTCAAATAATAAAATGTTATCCTTCCGCAGTTTCGTCAAGGTCTTACAATAAGGCGGAATTTTGCTAAAAACAGTTTTTTAAACGCAGGGCTCGTCTGTCTATCACAAATCGACTGGAATTTAAATAACTATTAACAATACCTGTCTCTTAACAAAGCCGTATAGCATTCTTAAAAAAGCGTCATTTTGATTGCAACAAAAATGCAATATTAACCAGGGTGCTCAACTGTTAAACTGGGTCAAATAAATTATCGTAAAAAAAAGCTTTATTTTAACGTCGTATAGTAGTTTGTTCTTCATTTTTTTAATGTAACCCTTAAAACTAGAAATATGTTTTCCACACATTTCATCGCAAACCAAAAATCTTTTGGGCAACATTCACTGGGACCGACTCAAATAGGTATTCGACGACGATATTTTCAGAGGTTTTTACCGGTTTCCATAAGCCTAAACGTGTTAATTTTCCGAAGTCAGTTCATCAAACAAAATATCGGAATAATTTAATCTGTTTTAATTTAACGGTATTCTCGTCAAGCTTGACGAATTTTGATACAATTTTATGATGGTTATGTGTTGTATCTGTATAATATTGCAAATTATTTCAAATTATTTATAATTATATACTAATTTCATCTTGAATTGACATTGATTTGATAGAATGTGTTATTTTAGTTATTTTACAGTGCCAATAAATAAATGTTCTATTCTAAGAGAAAGAAATTACTATCCAGATTGTCATAACGCTTGAAACACGGAAAAGACCACTTAATATAACTTAGTCGTAGTTAATTATTTTCTTGTGCTATTTTCTTGTGCTATTTTCTTGTGCTTATTATATAATATTATTATATTATCCACTGTCCCTAAAGTGCCCATTCGCATCAAACCAGCCACGTGAGCAGAGCCACGCGTTCAGCTAGTCGATCGTGACCGTAATGTGTAGTATTATTTGCTATTATTATTATTAATGATGAAAGTAATAAATTCTTTGCAGATATTTTCTAAACAAAGCATAATTATTTTTCTCCTCATGCACCGTGAACTGCGCAATGAATGACCTGTCACTAACTACTGCAATATTGTATTCTTTGAACTCATTACTCATCCGCACTACGTTTTGTATCTTACTTTTATAACCCAGGTTTAAATAAATTTCATTTCATGATGAACTGAAATATAATTGATTACAGAGTAGTTCCCAATTCGCTAGTATTTGGCATCGCAGTTTTAGAGAAAATAAAACTTTTTCTCTATGGATTGGCAACACTGATTTGACACTTCTTTTTCGCGCGTTTGCTGGCATCGCACGTAAAATGGTTTCCGAAGAAAAACTACTTCGAAAAATACGGAAATACAATAAAAAGTTGGAGCGTCGGCGTCAAAACAAAAGACGGAGTCACGATAGTGAGCGCGGGCGCAGCCTCAGTACAAATCGGCGGCAAAGTGTCGACCGTGACCGGAGCCCTTTGCGCGCCATTACACCGGATAACGAAGGTAAGCTTTTGATTTAGGTGCAACTAAGTCAAAAAACGTGGCAAGCTAGCTACAATGGTCGAGTATAACATACCGTGTTAGTACGAGATACTTAAACACGAAGATCAACTTTGATACGAGATATCAACTTTGATGTAAAACAGATTTCTGTTACCATTGGCGACCCCAAATTCACCGTGACAAACCTCTTTGTGCGCCTTGACAGTGGCGAAGAAAAGTTAATTTGGTGTTCACGAAATCAAGAACTAAATCAAGAAATGTTACTGGTTACGATTGTTGAGCATAATATACCGTGGGGGTACGTGATACTTTCAACACGAAGATCAAATTTGTTACGAGATAACATTTTTGATAGTTTAACTAATAATACAGTGTCAACTGTTGTGCTTTGGCTTTGTTACAAACCAGCACGTACGTGTTTATGCATTAAGGTACGAGATACTGTTTATGCAATAAAATCCACGGAACGATTAAGCTCCTTGAACAAATAACCTTGAGGGTCTAACACTACCTACGTAATACCGTAGAATACATTCAAAAATGCTCCTGAACGTCTTTTATAAGTGTTAAAACCAGCACGAGATGCTGTGGATATATTAATGTGATCATGGATTCTCCTGAACAACAATATACCTACACTCATGACGGTAAGTCAGTAAAGTCATAAATTTGCTGCTGAACAACCTAATGTATTAAGAACAGTGCGAGACACTAGAACAGTGCGAGACACTGAGTCATGCAGCCAAATATTATGTCCCTGAACAAGCATATGTATTTCCATTGTATGCAATACTGTGAAATGCAATATAACATTGAAAACTTTAGTTTAAATGGTATTTTATGTTATCCAAATTGATTCTGAGAAACCTAAAAGGTATTTCTTAATGTTTGAAATGACATCATTGTCTAATCACTTGACTGTTGATTATAATTATCAGCAGGAGACCCAAATGATCAAACCCGCGAGGTAGACATTTGAGATATTTTACTATGATTTCTTTCTGATTTGTATTACAAGCACCGGGCCAAGAGTATGAATATATTAAAAAATATGATGAAAATCTAAATATTCATAAATATATTTTCAAAATGCATCACATAGTTGTAAATTCACAACTTCTGAATGCCTAGTTTATTTCATATGGGCAGCGATCTCTGAAGCTGGGGAACTAGAGATGAGTACATTGTACACCAAAATGTGCACAGTACTATGTATGCAAAGTCATGTCTAGCATGTAACACACATGTAATGAAACAATAGATGTAATGACTATCCTAAATTCACTTAGTGATATTTGTCATGAACAAACCTATTATTTTAAAAGTTTGTGTAGTGAATACAACTAGAAATAAGATTTAAAAATGTGCTAATTCTGTTATGGAAACGGCAACAAAAGCAATATTTGCTAAATACATAAATTATGTGTAAATACGAGCGGTCCACTCTGACAAGGGTATCAGAGTAAATCATCTAAGGTGATGACACATTGGTTCATACCATGGACTTGCTACAGTCCACCACCAGGTAACCTTTAATTTTCTGTGTTCCATGAGAACTCCAAGGTCCCTAGGTACATGCTGGGAATAACTACCTGGTTTATGTTGAAAGTTATTGACCCTACTATAATGTAGTTGTCTAATGGAAATATAACATTTGATTTCATTTCTTTGTGAAATTAAGTACCTATGTATAGTTACATTTCAAAGAAAATTGTTAGACACAGATCAGCAGCTGATGACATAATAATATGTTTTGATTTAACAGTGAAGTTTCACTCATGCAAATGAGTATTACTAACATTTTTCAGTTGGTTACTAAAACCATGCTGTCATTTATAAAGGAAATATAGTTATTTCAAAATAAATGCCTTGTAATGAAACCTAACGGTTAACAAAGATTTATATTAAACTTTAAAAGTTCATAAAATCTAGCAAGTTCAGCAGGATCTTAAAATTTTGTTTGAACTGCAGTCAGTGAAAGTCAAAGATTCATTTGCAGATTAAGAGTAAGATTAGTATTCATATTCCTTTAGGAATCATATTTACTAGAAGCTTTGACTGTTTGTACCTACTCTAGGTACATATTAATAGTGTTGTATGCATTACATGCACCAAAATTTAAAAAAAAAAAAAAAAAAAAGTAATTCAGGCTTCCTATCTAATAAAAATATTAATAATATTTTATGTATTGGCCATACATAAAACAAGTGTTTACTGATCAACAAAACAACAATTAGTAGGTATTACCTTGAAACACTTGGCTTCAGCAAAATAGAAACACTATCTAATTTAACATTGCAAACTACTGGGAAAACTATTATGTTTGTTGTTTTATAATTTCTAAAACTAAATAAACACATGCTAAATTACGGTGTTTACAAAATCACACACATGTGGGACATGACATTAGTTGCACCATAGCCAACCATACCACCAGTACCGCTACCTACATACAGAAGAAATGGAATGTATGAAGTACCTAGCATAACAAAAATCAAAACTAAATGATGATGCTTCAATGACTTTATATATTCACATTCATTTATTTGCATACCATAATGTCAGGTAAAGGCCATGTTACTTATAGGGTTACAGCAACATTTTATGGTGGCGAGGTAACTTAACACAAAACAGGAAATATTTAAATTAAATAATATAAAATTTGATTTACAGATGCTTCTCTTCTTCAAAGGCAATAGGCTCGCCCCCTATTGCATGGGACTTAAACACAATGGCAAAATGTGGGTGTACTACAGGTACAACTCTGCCTGACCCCCCGGAAATTACAGGGCGTCATGTTTGCTTGCTTCTCTTCCAGGCTGAATTTGAGAGGTTTGCAGGTCTTTGGGTGACCATAGACTATATCTTGTTCTGATGTAATATCCTATAAACCATTAAGAACTAATGGAAGTTTTTTCCTTTCTGAATTAGTGAAACGCCATGCATAATTGGAAAGTAATTATGAGGTTCTTCGGACAAAACTACTGCCCTAGTATGCACTTGTTACTCAATTGTCACACCTCAATCAGATTAATTGAAGAATATGGGATTGGTATGCAAATACCTTTTAAAGTTGAGGCATGTTGCTTCAATCTATGGATATCTGGGCAGATGAGGATTCGAGAATAATAACGTAGCTAGAGTGGGGATTATCTATAGATATATTTAATTAAAGCATGCTGTTGGTTCATTCCCTCCCAGAATCAACACAAACTCCAAATTATATGTGGCTGGAAATAAAGGCCGTTATAATATATTTAGTACACTCATTATACTGCATCTTGTCAGTCATTGCTATTGACAAAAAGTTGATAGTAACCAACAATTTTTTACTCTAATAGTGAATTATTATCCTTTCAGTTCAGACTACTTACTGAGAAATTTTACCCTGGCAGCAATCATCTTCTGTAAGAAACATTCATATGCAGAGGTTTGCCAGAAAGCTTACTAAATGTTATTTTATCATCCACGAGGTATTGTGAAATAATATTATTTATAAAAACTGATGGTCATTCTGCCTAAACTCAGATAGACATCTATCCTCATTACTAGATGTAATGCTGTAGGTACTTCACTGAAACTTAGAAGAAATGTTTGCCCAGCTAGAGCTTTACAAACATATATTGAGCAAACATCAACTCTTAGGAATGATGAACAATATTTGTTATTAACTAGTAGGAAACCTTATAAAAGAGCATCCAAACAAACAATTAGTAGATGGATTAAATCAGTTATGAAAGAAAGTGGTATTGACACAAATATATTTACCTCACACAGCACACGTCATGCAGCCACATCTTCTGCCAAACAGGCAGGGGTATCATTAGACGCTACTACGCTTGACGAGGTCGGTCCGTGGATGGGTGACCATTTATTACATACCAAGACTCCTCCGTGCCTCGGAAAGCACGTTAAGCCGTTGGTCCCGGCTGTCATTTGTAGATCTTTGACAGTCGTTACTTGTAGTCAGAAGCTCGAAAGTCTGACAACCAGTTTAACCAAGGGGTATCATGTTACCCAGTTACTGGGTTGTGGAGGTCAGACAGGCAGTCGCTCCATGTAAAACACTGGTATTCAGCTGCATCCGGTTAAACTGGAAGCCGACCCCAACATAGTTGGGAAAAGGCTAGGCAGATGATGATAGAAAAACTGCTGGCTGGTCAGATAGCTCTCTTACATTTGCCAAGTTTTATGATATACCAGTGAATGTTAATGTCCCACATGACAGCTTTATTAATGCTGTCTTTAATGCCAACTTGAGCATGTAATTATTATTTCTTTTCCTTTTTTAAAGATTATTAGATGTTGAATTAATATTTTTATTTTATTTGAACACTGTCAATTAGTGTTATAGTTTAGATATATGGTTATAAGTCAGTTGATTTTGATGAAAGATTTTTCATTATAGCATTTATCATTACTAATTGTATCTGATTGAGAGACAAGACTGATAGTAATGGTACTGATGTTATGTTGCTGTTGCTGCTAGTATTTACATGGCAATTTTGTTGCCATGAAAATACTAGTAGCCAATTGTCATTATGTTAGTCTTTAATAATGCCCTGTTTATGTACACCACACTATGGATAATTTTGTCTTATTCTGATAATTATGCTGAATAGCTTAAGATTATTGATGTTACATTCATATACTTCCTACTAGTATACCATAGTTTGATTATATCGGTCTCAAATAATTTGATTCTTATATGGCTGTTTTGATATATACCTCTTCAAAATAGTGGCCCATGTCGACTTTTACTCTAAACAGCTACTCTGTAATCAATTATATTTCAGTTCATCATGAAATGAAATTGATTAATCAGACGAACTTACCTAAGTGAAGTCCGATTACAATTTCATGAAGGATGAACTGAAATATAATTACCCACCCAGCCCATCCTTTTTAGGATCCCTTGTCGAATGGGCCAACAAGCAACGCTAGCTCTAAAAAGTGTCAAATCAGTGTTGCCAATCCATAGAGAAAAAGTTTTATTTTCTCTAAAACTGCGATGCCAAATACTAGCGAATTGGGAACTACTCTGTAATCAATTATATTTCAGTTCATCCTTCATGAAATTGTAATCGGACTTCACTTAGGTAAGTTCGTCTGATTAATCAATTAAATTCATGAGTAAGACTAATATAAAAGACGGTTTTCATAAATTTATAGATTCGTAAATTTATAGACGGTTTTCAGAAATTTATAGATAAATTTAAAGACCGACGTAATTTCCGTTTCCGCAAGAATACAAGGATGAAAAGCCCATGCCACCCGGGGATAGTGTAGCTTCCCAACAGTGCAAGAATTTTCAAATCGGTTCAGTAGTTTCGGAGCCTATACAATGAAAACAAACAAACAATCAAAGCTTTCCTCTTTACACCATTAGTATAGATTTAGTCGTAGTTACCAGTAAATAAGTCATGCTTCGAACACTGCCTTGAATTGCCAGCAGTTCTGTTGAGCATCGATATGAATCTCTCTAATCGTTATGAAGAGAACTAGTTCATGCACCACCGGCTGGCTGAGTCGAGTTCAATAGACTGGCGTTCTGCAGCATCCATCAGCCTTTGTTTGAGTGTAGGAACAAATGTTCCAGTCGCCGCCACTCGCCAGCCAGTGGCCGCAGAGCGATGCGTCGCCTTTGTGCTCGCGCGTAGCTGCTGTGCCATGGACCAGTCGAGGGCATAATAGATGAGGGGTTAGTGCTCGCTGTCGTGACGAAGAGTTAACCTATGAAAGTAATAATCTTGATGAATAAAGAAATACGTCAAGTAAGTACGGCGTATATTGCAGTACCTAACATATTGCAAATATCTCAAGCTGCATACAACACCTAAGCTAGAGAAGACTAAACACGCAGTGTCGTTTAATGACCTCATAAATATCTAGATGTTCATCTCACAAAACCTTTATTATTTTTCTGCACATTGTGAAAAATATGTATTTTTCACGAAATATATCGAAAAATGTTAATCCGAAAAGCGGACTTTCATACAATCCGGGATTATTCACACCGAAATGGGTGTTTCAAAATATCTTTATGATTTTAAAATCGGTTGGTATGTATGTAGGCTAGTTGGAAAATAGCTCAGTGTTATTAGAGTTTGATATAATTGGGGGTTGACAAGTTTTAATCGTAATAGCTTAAAAGTGTGTTATGTACATACTTATCCTCTTTGTTCTGCTGTCATACCTTATTCTTTTTCTTTCAAGATATGACTTGGCTAGTCATTGTAAAAATATTATACAATGAGTTAATACAATGCATGTAGTATTATTTAATAAATAATAAATATACAACAAAGTGATTAACTTGTAGGTACTTAAGTAAGCTTCAAACCTGACTACTCTTTCAGTCAGCTAGCTCGTATATTCCGCATAATTATATATCATAGTAAGTTACCATTAATCCGTTGTACATATCGCGGTATACATATACTCGTAGTATCCACCTCGCACGGAAGGGTCTTCAGCTCCGCGAGCCCGCGGCGACACGCGGGAGGTGTTCAGCGCCGAGCTGCGGGTGTTACTCCAACAGTTCCACCGACCAGACTCGTGCTACTTTTAATTGAGTTTCCACTCACAATAGGTCGCTGACAATTAGAATGCTCCAGATCCGATCCGACATTCAAGCGCTTCGGGAATTCGGAAATTTATGGCGAAGGTTTCTCAAGATGAATTTTACCTAACGAATTTAAATTATTTTTACTATAAAATTGTATCGTTCAATAATTGTACCTGAACACGCTTCTGTCCAATTTGTTGATAACGAGGAGATTACATTTATTTTTCCTCGTGCTCGTTACTGTGGGCCCGGCTTTGTCCTTAATATTATTTCACGTTAATGTCATCGGCCTTTCGCTCCACTTCCAAAAAGCTATAAACAGCAAGTACCGTTTTGATTAATTGAATTTCACTTCGAGCGTCAGAACTTGTGCTACAGGACTCCGTACTTAGGGCCGGGCTGCGCTGTGGGCGAGCCGGCGAAGCCTCTGTTATACCTTACAGTTGAAACTAAATGAGATTATCGCAGTCAATTAGTTGCACACAAAGGGTCAAATGTGCTTTATTTTAGTCTTGTTCGATTACACCGGTCTCCATTTTGAAACTATATTTACAATCGACTGTTTCAAATACAATTCACATAATATTATTATGATGGTCAATCGCAATCCCAAAGAGGGCGCATTATAGGTATGTACGCGGTACGTGAGACTGCCTCATACACCGCAAGCTAAACACTACTTGATGACCAGCTATGGTTCACAAATTTAGCCAATATTCTCGTAACGTACTTGAATGGGTTTGTTTCGTACGTCAAGTAATACAGTAAAGTTATAGTTATTGTATACGAGAAACGCGGCAAATAGCAATGAGTACTGCACTAACTAACGCAAGAGAGAAATAAGGTTTCATTAGATAGTCGAACGTCAACTTATAAACAATTGTAAATACCAATCAAACTATCCCAACAGGCTGGTAAACAACTCTATTATCCATTCACCATTCCATATCCATTTACAATACATAGTGATAATTAAACGTGAAGTGTACGACAACATCCAGTAGACTGTAATTTTATTGTAAGTCGTCGGGCGGGTGTCGGTCGCAGTGGGGCACGTTTCGCGGGCACCGTGGCGGTCACTGGTGCTCACGGGCCGGGGCTCATTGCCATGCAGCGGGCGCACGTACTCGGCCGTTTGGTACATACATTAAGCCACGGAGTGCAGGTTCTACTTACTCAACGTTGTTGGACTATCATGAGAACACCTTGGATGATCATCTCAGACACTAATCTGCATGGTTCTCACATGACCATGAAAATGTCTGGACTATAAAAGAGACTGAAATCTCTATGTTTTTTCGGTGATTCTTCTTAACCGAATTTAAAAAATAGAGGAGGTTCTCAATTCGGTTTTTTTTATTTTTATATTAGGGTTTGTTACCTCAGTACTCCGTCATTTATGGACATTTTTTTTTTGATAGGGTATAATATACCACCAGGTTGGTCCCATTTGTATCAAAACCCCGATCTGATAATAGGATCCTCGAGGAATTGAGGGCACTCCTCAAGTAATTTAGATGTATACGTACCAATTTTTGCATTTTTAGTAACAAATCAAGCATGTTCATTTGGAAAGTATAATTTGATGAAGAATAACTGATGAAGAAGACAGGCAACGGAACTCTTCAACGCATAACAGCAAATTATTCGCGATTGCACAGTCAGTTTTCTATGTAGAATTTTTGTATTTGCATAACATAACATTACGCCTGTCTATGTTAAAAAGGGGCCCGAAGAAAATAAAAACTTTTTTACAAAAAAAAACAACCGACTTCTTAAAAAAACACTAACAGGTGTTTTTTTTTTAATAGTTAAATTGTGAAAGACAGGAGCGAAACTATTGCCATCACTAATTAAACCTGAGTTCGAATCTTGGGTGGAGTAAAGTGTGAAGTGTGATGGACTGTAAAATTGAACCCAGGACCTCAGGTCAGGTTTAGCAGAAGAATAGGTATAGCAGAGGTTTAAAGCTACTTCTACTACTATTAGCAGAAGTAGCCCTGCTGCTAAACCTGACCTGAGGTGAGACAACAACGACGCAGAGTCAGTATACCTACGTAAAGCCGTACCATACACACGGACAAACAGACAAAAATTCTAAAAAGTCACTTTTTGCCATCAGTTACGTTTTTTTAACAAAAGCCATTTATTTTTACTCGAAATGTCTCAATGTACAGTTTTTCTTTCGTTACTGTTTATTATATGTATAGATGAGTAATTAATTATTATGTTAATGTAGAAGTAAACAATTATTAGGTACAGTGTATATTTCGTAGCACATAAACATTTCAAATACAGTATTCCCACAAGCACTCAGGCGCGCTAAGCGCGGTATCAAAAGTAGCTTATTGACGGCTTAATATTGGAAATAGTTCTAATTTAAGCGCACGGCGACTGCACGGACCGGGCCCGCAGCCCGGACGGAATGTGCAGTTGATGCAATGTCAGCAAGACATTACAGATGAATGATGCATTTTGTTTGTGAGCATTTCATTTTGTTCCGAGTTGACCTTCTACCCAGGTGTCCATGCGTGCTTACTGATGGCCGACGGTTGTTTTGTTTCCTTACAATTACTACTCGAAGATGTATTTTAGCGTCCTAATGATGTGCCGTTTAAAGAATGTTCAAGAGACCCGTATAAAAGTATTTTGTGCGTATTTATCTGCGACCTCAATTATAATCTTGTACCGGATATTTAAATTAGATACTTGACGTAAAGCACTACTTGTACGGGTCATCTTAAATTATTCCTCTGAGACCTTCCCATGCGTATCAAAGGGGATGATTCGTAGCTGTAGGAGTTCCTCGAGTAGATCTTTAGAATTAACGGTATTGTAGGAAATCATTTGAGTTGCTTGATGTCATATATCAAACTCACCACCTAATGGGTCGTTATTAATAGCCAGCGACAATGCAGTATAACTAGACCATTGGGGGATGAGATCATAATATATTCCTTTAATAAGCACTGGTCCTTAAAAGCATGAAGATGAGAGAATTAAAAATAATTACCTTTGCTGGAAGTCCACAGGTATTAACGCTAAAGCTTTCGAAGAACTGCCTATTTTTATTGCAACTCTGTCGACGACGCACAATCAAGACGAAATGTGCTTTCTTACAGTTGCTACGCCGCTGTAGCTGTTGACCTACGCCGTCGTAGCCAGACATGCTACGCCGTAAAATCGACATTGAAAATTAAAACATTTTAACATTGACGAAACGTCACGGAAAATTCTAAAATAAATCTGTTTAAACTTTGACCGCAGATATTACACAGCTCTGTCTCGTCCGTAGTGCTCTTTGATAAAAGTTTAACTTCAAAGTCAGGGTTAGCCAGCGGTCCACGAGGCGGAGTTAGACTCAAACTAATCTACAGTTAGAAACACTACAAGAGATACAAGTCAGCCTTTGTCCAGTTTGAGGCTACAGGCAACTACAAAGTCAATTGGTTCATGTAACTTCCTACTTTTATACTTCCGACAGTCCATACAATTAGTTTCGAGGGTTGACGTGGTTTCTTTTTAAAACAGGAAACTGAGCACACAAGAAAATATAAAATAGGTGGAGAGTATTTGCTGTGAGGTTACTGGACCAGGGCTGAGAGGTTTATTAAATCACGCAACATCTCAGACATGTGGCGTCATGAACCTCTTAGAAATATTTGAAATATTTTAATGTTTATAATTGTGATCTGTTTTGTAAGAACCTTAAATGTTCTACTAATAAGTATATACTAACAGCAGGTTTTCATTTATATGTTATCTTTGGTCACGCGATACAGAAGTCATTGACAAGGAATGGGAGGTCTATCTTGTAATGAAATGTCAAAATCACGCACACATAGATTCAATACGTATGATTAACAATATAGCAATACTGCCATCCAATTTACTTATTTAAATTATGTCAACACCTTCTCCGGCGCGACTAATCTAATAATCATTTTAAGTACTGGCTCAGACGACGGAACACGGAACATTATTTCGACAAGATATTATATTATGAAAGAGGCTACAAGTCCGTCCAAGTCGCTTCCACTCTGTGTTCAAGTCTTATTCAGGATCGTCTTACAATCCAATTTGAAAATGTCAATTCAGATTCGCAATTTTAATAAACTCGTAACTCATTATTATAGTCTGAATAAATAAAGTTTAATATATTTATGTAATATAGGCTGTGTTATGGGCACGCCCTTTATACATGAAGGCTTCTATTTATTTCGTTTTTGTAGGATTTCGCTTGAGTTTGTTGTGTGTGTTGTTAACAAGTAGCAAATGATTTCATTTAAATTATTGATTTGTGAAGTAAATCCGTTTAATAAAATAAAATCGTTAGGTGTACTGGGCGCCACACGACCTCTCCGCAAGACGACACAGCGCCTGGACCGGCGGCGTCCTATCTATTTATACTCGCGACTAAACTATGAGCTAACTGAACATGATGTTCTCTGTCTTATTTCAAATTCGTACGTTGTGCCATATTATATATTAATACTCAATACTTTCTCCAGGACATTATTTTTAGGATACGATGAAAAAACGGATTCTTAAGTTTTATGACTATTGTCAGATAGAGTTTACTGCTGGTAATATCTTAGTTGTAACATTTAGAACAACAACTGTAATAACTTCCTATACGTGGGATATCTATAACATTATTGTGAGATTCTTTAGCCGCATCTGCTCAAGATATCGGTGAGACCATCTAGATTTATTACACAGGCATTATCTGCTTAACAGTAGGTTCCATTCACCAACAAAATGTAAACAGCTATGGTTATGAAATAAACAAATTATAATTACGTTTTATCTTAGTCTGCCAACTATTTCGCGGATGAACCTGTTGGTCAATCATTGTTCCGACACCTTCCAAATTTGGCCTAAAATAATTTGTTGAAACCTCTTTTCAAACACTAATCGAAGTACTGACCATTTTGTAAGTCTTATTATTTTTTAAATATTTTTACAAGTCTGTCACATTATTTTTCTTCTATTACTAAACAATTTTTTTTCCTCCAACACACATCTTTTTATTGTCTATTTTCTTGCTTGGTTGGTTTACCTACCTCTCTCACAGTTTTCAATAAAAGGCCAATTCGGCGTTGTGCTGAACAGCTCGTGCTAACACTGAGTGTAGTTGTGAGACAGTTTCCCTGTTTGTTGTAAACTGTAGACTTGTGGACTCGCAGATAAAACACGACGCAAGTTCAGTAACAGTGAGGCGAGTGACACACCAAGTCGGCTCTTTGAGAAAAACTGCGCGACTGCCAGCAGACGAGCGAGGGGAGAGGGGAGAGGGGAGAGCGGAGTGACTAACTATCCAAGTGCAGTCGTTTGACGCGGAGGACTCTCGCGACTTTGTCGATTATTTAAGTTTAAAGACTTAGATTTTACATCTGTGAATCGTAAGCATGTTTTTACATAAGGGGTAATTAGGTATAGGTTCTTATACAAGGGACTGGTATTTAGCTTCTCATTTGTTAGCTTTATGTTGATAACAAGGATTTTATTGTTTCGAATTTTCTAACAACGTTTGGACCGACATTACACAAACTGATAATATCGCACGGATATAGTACCATGTTTTAAGACTGGCTATTTGGTCTAGTAGTTAGTGGCCTTGACTGCTATGCTCATCATTTGTTCTGTGTCTGGGTGTAATTTATCTATATTTGTACACACATCAAAAGTGTCTAGGGATTAACATATATTTTTGCAATAACTTTTCTCCTGATTGATATTAATTAAAATTTTCTTTAAGGATTCATCAAATAAAGTGTTTTCGTTTGTCACAGTAACGATAAACCAAGTCACCTTTGCATTAATAAAGAAATTTGCCATTTTCCTAATAAAGGGATTTTTGACATTTGAACCACTAACATTAAAGTTCGAAAAAAAGACTGAAATAACAGTTTTCTTTAAAATTTTACTGGGTAACTTAAACAATTAATAATCCGTGTTTCTACCGCGAACACTAACAACACAAGAACATCGGTTTGGCATACTCAAAATGAGTTCATCCAAATCACGCTGTGGAATGGCCGCCCATGTTCGTTGCAACAACAAAAAAAGGTCTTCTTGCGACTGGATACCCTCCATATTCGGCAGAGCTCTTCTCTGTAGCATATCCCATGCATGCTCAATCGGGTTCAAGTCTGGCGACTCAGCAGGCCAGGGCAGGACATTGATGTTAGCTGCGGCGAGAGTCTGTCTTACAACTCTTGCGGTGTGCGGTCGTGCATTATCATGCATTAACTGAAATAAGGGACCGATTTGCACTTGTAGAGGAACGATGACGTCTGATACAATCGTCTCAGCATAAATTTGAGCGTTGAGGTTGCCTCTGATGCAAATCAACTCAGTTCTTCCGCCGATCCAAATACCCGCCCATACCATGATGGTTCCACCACTATAAGGATGGACTTCCTGGCAGGATTTCAATCGCTGTTGGCGTCCAGGGGTTCTCCAGTGTCGTATACGTCTTGTATCCGGTCTCATACCAAAACGAGACTCATCAGAAAAGCACACGAAACGCCATTGTTCTTCTGCCCAATTTCTGTGTTCAAGAGCCCATTGATATCGAATCCTACGATTGTGCATTGCTATAGGTGGTACCCGTAGCGGTCTTCGGGAATGAAGGTTCACTTCATGCAAGCGGTTTCTGACTGTTTGGTCGCTAATTAAGTTCCCTGAAGAGTGAAGAAGCCTCACGAGTTGTAAGACAGACTCTCGCCGCAGCTAACATCAATGTCCTGCCCTGGCCTGCTCAGTCGCCAGACTTGAACCCGATTGAGCATGCATGGGATATGCTACAGAGAAGAGCTCTGCCGAATATGGAGGGTATCCAGTCGCAAGAAGACCTTTTTTTGTTGTTGCAACGAACATGGGCGGCCATTCCACAGCGTGATTTGGATGAACTCATTTTGAGTATGCCAAACCGATGTTCTTGTGTTGTTAGTGGTCGCGGTAGAAACACGGATTATTAATTGTTTAAGTTACCCAATAAAATTTTAAAGAAAACTGTTATTTCAGTCTTTTTTTCGAACTTTAATGTTAGTGGTTCAAATGTCAAAAATCCCTGTATTAGGAAAATGGCAAATTTCTTTATTAATGCAAAGGTGACTTGGTTTATCGTTACTGTGTTACAAACGAAAACACTTTATTTGATAAATCCTTAAAGAAAATTTTAATTAATATCAATCAGGAGAAAAGTTATTGCAAAAATATATGTTGATCCCTAGACACTTTTGATGTGTGTATTTAGAACTATATAAGTATGTTTATCAGTTTGTTTACTACCCATACCACAAGCTCTGCTTAGCTTGGCACTAAATGGCGTTGTGTGAAAGTCTGGAATATAAGACTATGTGAGTTTTGCGACGCTTTTGACCACGACCAGGTCATGACGCTACCCTGGCTCAGTCAATATACACGACCTAAGTCTTAATTTCTGACTAACTTTGCGTCTAAGTTTTTATGCCGTCCGTAGGCTTTTTTATTAGGCTTCACCTGCCGTCGTGAAATATCTCTCAGGCATGTTGGATTTCTCAAAATGTTTTTCTGCACCGCTTTTGAGTAAATTATACTATACTATACGCAAATAAAAGCGAAAAATCAAAAGGTGCGTGTCTTGGAACTGGGATTTCCACGTAGTCAGGTGTAATATTCCCGGTATCTTCTGTGTATTATTAAAACATTATAATGTAGAGGTACGCGTTATAATCTTGTCAGCGTAATCCAATAAGCCTGGCCACGTGGTATGATCGATCTCAGAGTTTTTCCTAGAGGAGAATATTATCGCGGATCAAGATGTTATCGTGTACTCTGTTTCAGAACATGGCTATGTTGTTATTCGGAGGACTTACCGAGAATTAAGTTTCCTCGGTATAATAGTAAAGGTTTGATTAGTCTAACATAAAATAAAGCTCAATACTTACGACATTTATTTTAGCAAAATATTTTACAACTGATATTTTTATGTACATTTTTTTAGTAAATGTAGTTAACAATACAAATATCAGATGTGAAGAAATGTAGTATTTTAATAGCAGAATTCAACACAGAATCGCTTGTTCTATTTCAACAAATTGATGACGTCACAGTCGACCTGCGATCGTCAAGACGTGGACGGTTTACTTACTTTGCACCCTACATTCTGGAAAGCAACAAAGATATTGAGTATAAGTATTCGGTGGGGTTGGTAGAAGCGGTTTCATGTGCCGGCTGATGCTATACTCTTTGAAAATTCACTACTTATACATACTTTGTATGCACATTCAAAGTCGTGCCTGTCATATCAGGTATCAATAACAAAGTTGATAAAATATGACGAATTATGAAGGACAACTAAACAATTACTCGTCAGAACTTAACCATAGATCTATACGCCAAATAATTTGACTGGCCTGTTGGTCTAGTAGTTAGTGACCCTGACTGCTATGCCGGAGGTCGCGGGTTCGATTCCCACCCAGGACAAATGTTTGTGCGATGAGCACAATCATTTGTTCTGTGTCTGGGTGTAATTTATCTATAATATGTATGTATTTAGAAATATTTAGTTGTTTAATTTTATTTGTTTATCAGCTATTTAGTACCCATAACACAAGCTCTCAAGCTTAACTTGGGACTAAAATGGCGTTGTGTGAAAAGTTGTGGAAAATTTATTTATTTATTTATTTATTTAATTTAACACAAAATTATTATCAATAATACAAATAATTATAAAAATCGATTTTCAATTATTGGCTAAGATGTCACGTAGGAAACACACAAGGTGTGTGTTTGCTACGTGAAAAAGATTTTTAAGAAAATTATTTTCCAAAATTAAAGCTGATTCGTGAGTCTGTATTGTAGAAGCCCTATTCAGAAAACGTTTAGCTATTGTGCAAGTAAAGGGCTCAGCAAAAAATAGATTCCGATTCTCCTTCCGACGAGGGACGGCGCGTTGTTGCCGACCCGATGGGCACTGGTTACGTCAACTGTTCGCTTCCTGATTTGTTTTTGCTCACACTATTAAGGTTTGCCGTACCGACTTATGGTTGCTATGACCAGTTAACATATTCTTTCAGTAAACGGTAAATTGTAAAGTTAACTGAACGATTAAGTTATCTGTGAATTTCCCTGTGAACAATTTTAACATACATAAGTCTTTATTGAAAAGGAATTAGAACGTAATAACGTAAAGGAAAATTTTCACGAGGTATAGTAGAATCTGTCCTGACTTCTATAGACTTATGGCTAAGATTACATTATAAGATAATTTCCGAAAAGATTAGCTTACAGGTAAGAGATTAGATTAGGTGATAGGTAACTTTACTAATAAGTGAAAAAAACAACAGGTGGCAGGGACACGATTCGCGGCACAAACACATTGATCATGTTATGTATTTACCGAGCTCAGCGCATGGCACAAGGAGTCGGCGCGGTATCATGGCGACCGCACCGCCTAGCGCCTCCACTCACACAAATTATAAGCCGAGTTCAATCTCCTGACTGAATGTACATTGTCGTTCACATAATTATCCATATTCAATAAGCAAACTGTATGAAAAGCTGTCACAGAAAATCTCTCAAACAAACGAGAGATTATTTGCGATGGGGAAATACGCTTAGAACATAATTATATCACCACAAAGTTGAGCCTATAAATGTTTGCTATTAATTGTATGTTACGGTAAGTGACATTTTGCGCTTCGGTCCTAGTACCAATAATATGCACTAGGAAACCCTGAAAAACCCGTCATGTGCGAGTGGGACTTCATTTTTAACCGACTTCAAAAAAAGGAGGAGGTTCTCAATTCGGTTGTATATTTTTTTTTTTTTTTAGGGTTGTTACCTCAGTACTCCGTCATTTATGGACCGATTTTCAAAATTCTTTTTTGTTTGATAGGGTATACTAACAGATTGGTCCCATTTGTATCAAAACTCATATCTGATGAGGGATCTTCGAGGAATTGAGGGAACTCCTCAAAAAATATAGGCACACATGCACCGATTTCAACATTTTTAGTAACAAATCAAGCATTTTCATTTAGAAAGTATTATTTGGTGAAGAAAAACTGATGAAGAAGGCAGGCAACGGAACTCTTCAACGCATAACAGCAAATTATTCGCGATTGCTATAGTCAGATGTCTATGCTGAGCTTTTGTATTTCCACAACACAACATTACGCCATTCTATTTTAAAAGGGGCCGGCAGAGATGTACAGATTAATGTTTAGAGATAGAACTTCTTTAGCAATTGTTATCCATTTTCAATGATTCTTTCAAGTTTTGAAAGACTTTCTTTACATACAAAGAAACTAAAAATTACAAAATAAAAACTTTTTTACAAAAAAAAACAACCGACTTCTTAAAAAAAAACGAACAGGTGAAAAATAACTCCAATTTCGGAAGTCGGTGGCCAATAATGAACAAAACAAAACCTCCAAAGCCACAGACTTCCGAAACTGGAGTTATTTTTCACCTGTTAGTTTTTTTTATAAGTTGTTATTATAGCGGCACAATAGGCAGATACATACTGCGAAAAATTTGCCCGTCTACCTTTACGGTTCATAGACTGATACTGTCCGCTGACAGAGAGACGAACGTACGAACTCCAAAGCAGAAGATTTTTTTTGCAAACCAGGAACTAAATACTTTTACTAGGTACTAGACTGATAACGATAATCTCCTATCTACTTATCCTTTCCCTTAAAATAATAAAAAAAATGTAATATCTACCATATGGCTTCCATCTACATGAAACGACTCGAGAACATTGTTTAAGAAATGACTTTATTTCATTTTACAGAAAAAACATTGAATATTTTTCTTTGGACACCGTTCAATATAAATCATTGCAGTACAAACTAGTTAAGATTCAAAGTTCGCGACGTCGCGTCGCGTCGACGGGCGGCTGCGAGTTCGCTCGGAGCGATAGTGCGCGGAGTCAGGGATCGAGTCGCCACTCGATCCCTGACTCGGTGACAATGCAATGGAACAATCATATTGAGTCGCTTGATCATTCGATGGGTGAGCGTGTGATCATTCGCCGCAGCTGATGGCGATCCGCTGCAGGTCCGGTAGTTTTTATTTTCACATTTCACTAATTACCTTCTTGATTTATTAAATAACTAATTTCCTTCGGAAGACAACAACAAAGACTTGTTCCGAACTTGTTTAAACTTAAACAAGCTCATTATTAATTATTTTACATAATTATGATTCGTGCGTGTGGCGTCGCCAAACTTACATTACAAACTTAATCATAATAAGTTACAACGAATTTTACTAATTATGAGAAGTTGGAACATTCTTCTCTAAGTTTGGATTTTTGTATAGGGTGATCATTTTCGTATGAACGATATTTTTTTTTATCAAAACCAACTGTCGTCGTTATCAATGAAAGTGCGCTGAATGATGTTATTAATTAATATTTAGATTCTGCACTATGACTAATTATACTAACGGACAGACGCCAGCACAACAACCTACCCCATTGGGTCAAATTTTTTCAACTTTATTCTAAACAAAATAAGGTTCATGTTAAATTGGGAATATTTTACAGTTCGGGGTAGTTTGATGTGCTGGCGTCTGCACATTACGAGAAATGACGAGACTCAGTACAAGCACCAGCAAGTGACTTTAAGCGTCAAAATAATAGAAGCTAAAAATTGTTATAAATATTTATAACAGTAACAGTTATTGAAATACAAAACTGTTGCAAACAGACGAACAAAGTCGCACCGTGAGAGTATATTTTACTTTGTTATTTTGGGATAGAGACCCAAATAGGAATAATTGGAACAGTTCAGTTAGGAATTAGATTCATAAATGATCAATAATGATAAATTGAAAATAACCTTAAAAGTTGTTTGAGTCCACGAACGCGAAGTAACGAGCTGTAATCAATCACTACAAAACAATGAGAACAAAAAGACTTCATAATTTATGTTTGTAACAAATCCATTAGGAGTAGCATACATAACGTTTTGCTATCATGAATTATATTAGTAGGCGGCGCGAGGTAAGCTGGGGCTAAGGCTACTGGAGACAGCGCATCTAGAGCTTTGGGCTAAAATAAATAATCTGAGTGGAATATTCATGTGGGTTCTGAAACGACGCGCTTTAAAACTGTTTCGCGGTCATGCGCGATGAAGGACTAATCCAGTCATATTGGTTTCACTTTTTATTGCTAAATGACTGGACTAGACTCATTGACCTTCGGGGAACACTTTCACAACAAGATTACTTTATAAGTTTCAATGCCATGCATATCTTCTCAGTGCTTTCGAGCTCGTCTCTCCTCGTAGGGGGGTGCTTGCACGTCACTGCAGCTGATGGAGCTTCAATTTAATACGCTTTCAATGTAGCATGTTGGGAACTTGTAGACGTTTTACTCTCAGGTGTTAGTTGATTATGTAGGTTCAGTGTAACGCGACAAAAGTGTTCACGGATACTCCTGAATCTTTACATTTATTAAGACTTAAACTCAATCGGTTTGTTCGCATATCAAACAGTCTTCTCGGGACTTTTATTGGATTTGCCACTCTAAGTAAGTATTGAACACAGTTTTAACAGTGAATATTATACCTTGGCCTTGTATGTACATATTGGCATCCTATTGACCATTAAACAAATTGATACAAGTATAAATAAATAAATAAATATTCCAGTATATTTGTTTATTCAAACTAAAATTGTGTGATCAATTTTAATAAAACAATGCTATATTTATTTTACGTAGTATTTATTTTATAAAACGTAAAGTGTAAGTACGTAAGGTGTAAATGAATTACGTTCTGATTGGCTAGTACTTTTTACTGAATCAACTAAAAACACAATTCTCATAAGTTAGTCCACTTCCCATGCACTACAGCAGATTCTGCAGTGCATCGGGGATGTTTGCGCTATATCGCACAGTCGGTTTTCACGCCGTTATTCGCAAAAAAACGGTATCCCTGATCTGCAGATTGCGTGGCAGCCGTAACAAAATCTTGCAAACTGTAGCGGACAGGATCTCATCCCCACTCTGGAGGTCCTTCGTGAGGCGAGTAATTTAATTTTAGTTTAATTTAATGGAATTTATTGTAATTGTATTTTGTGTTTAATATGTAATTTAATGTAATTTGAAGTAATTAATAATTTAATTTAGTGTAGTTTTAATGATATTCTAATTGAAGTAGTATGTATATTATTTGATTTGATCTTTTGGTATGTTTTTGGCCTGTGATATGGATCCGAGATATCTGAAATAAATGATTTTATTTTATTTATTTTTATTTACTACAGGCGCCTTAAGTTGGCGGTTCGCGCCGCGACAGAGACAAGCGACCGAGACAGGAGACCGAGACCGGAGACCGCGACAAGTGTCTCAGTTGCTTCGCGACCGAGACGTCAGTCAGTATCGGAGAGTATGTCGAAGTAGTCAGTTGTGTTTGTGTCATGACGGAAAACCAAGTAGTAGAAGTTCTATTGGAGGAAAAAGAAGACGATGATTGCTCTTATTCTATTATTACAAATACAAAACTAAAAGAAGATTACCTAGATTAAGGAATTACATTTAACTAGAGGCCAAGAAGGATCATTTTCGCTATTAGTGAACAAGTACCTTATGTTTGATAAAGATATATTCAGGACGTATTTTTGGCTGAATAAAACACAGCTTAATTACGTATTATATTTATTAAAAAAAACAATACGTGAAAAAGATTTCATTTTTAAACCCTAAACACAATGTGATTTTTGAGCGCGACACGAACAACTACTGGTCCGGGGCAGCGACAGTCTTGCTGTCTCCTGTCTCGTGTCTCTGTCTCCTGTCGCTGTCTCGCTCAGAAACTGTCGCTTATACATTGCCTAACATCAAGTGACGGTCGCGGTCTCCGGTCACGGTCTCCTGTCTCGGTCGCTTGTCTCTGTCGCGGCGCGAACCGCCACCTTTACTCTCAGCTCACTAAGGCACGAATGACGCCTTTAGTTCATACTAACAAATCCCTTGGTCTGAACACAAGATTTCAAATTTGAATTTGAATAAGTCACTCATTATAACCCGATCGCGGGCCATCCTCGCGGGATCCCTGACCGACCCTATCCCACGTTCTCTAATCTCCCCAATTATTAATAATAATAATAATAATAATAATTATTTATTTATAAAAGAGACACATGTACAATTTATACCTTAAATTAAAAAAACTTTTTTACAAAAAATAAAACCGACTTCAAAAATAACACTAAACGGTGTAAAATAACTCTAAATTAGGAAGTCTGTGGCTTTGGTACTTCTGTCTTATTCTTGATGGGCCACCGACTTCCGAATTTAGAGTTATTTTACACCGTTTAGTGTTATTTTTGAAGTCGGTTTTATTTTTTGTAAAAAAGTTTTTTATTTTTCCATTTTTAGTTGTTCCCATACAAACATTTGCCATGAATTCATTTTATATTGTTAATTGTTAACAATACATGTCATTATAATAGGGTTATCCACCTAACCCTAATAAATGAAACTTAACATACCTAACTGTCGAAATCTAGGTATATTGAACACATCTGCCTACCCCTCTGAGCATACAGGCTTGATGATACGTCATGATGTTGTATAAACAATAAACATCCAAGCGATTCCAGCAATCACGATAGATTTGCCGTCTATTTTTGAAGAGTTCCGTTGTATATCTCCGAAGATCAGCACCAGATCTTCACCAAATTAAAATGGGACCACCTCAGGAGTCTACTCTTTCAAACAAAAAAAGAATTTTGAGAATCGGTCCACAAATGGCGGAGATCTCAGGTAACATACATAAAAAAAAAAAAAAAAAATACATACACACGAACATAGAACCTCCTCCTTTTTTGAAAGTCGGTTAAAAATAGTGCACAGTTGCAAATTTGCCCGAACTAGGTTGAACCTGTGTTTCAGGCTATTAAGTGCATAAATACATAATGTAATAAATTAACAATGACTACACTTAAACGTACAAAAACTAAAATTAAAACTTAAGTAAATAAAGTTACACAAAGTGAAATAACATGAGAGGTGTTAGGATTTCTATTTGGAGACAACAAGTAGATCTTCTGTCTGTGCATAGTCTATGGTTAGTAAGTACTTCAGTATATTTTTTAGTTTGTCGGTCAAATTCTGTTCGTAAATGCATTTATAAACCTCATTTTCCGACAAGGACGTGGGTACTCCTATAACTATAATGCGAGGTTTACGCTTTTGAGGTTCGTCGATGGTAAGCCCTGACGAAGCGAGCTGGACTGTTTGTTTCAGCTTGTGTAGGTCATCTTTAGTTTCAGTGCTGATAATTAATCCGCCTTTTCCAATTTTACGGACGCCTCGTACTTTCAGCTTCATTTCTCCAGGGCATATAATTTTTGGACCATGGTCTTAGTTTCATCGCTGGTTTTCGAATTATCACAGGGATAAATCGCCACGGAGCTAAAAGTATTAGGACGAATAAAGCTGTTTGACCCCTTCTTCACCATATCAGCAAAAGATGTGGACGCACTCTGCTTCATATAGGACTCCTGAATTGTCCGGTTCATCTCCGATAAGCAGTCGGATAGGTCTCGAGCTTCGGTCATGTTTTTAAGTGAGATATGCGTTTGTATGGCTTTTTGTTTTAGGGACTGGTATTGAACAGCCAGTTGCGAAGCTTGATGTGCAACATTTCGGCAAAGAGTGTTTATTTTAAGCTTCTGTTCAGTGTTCAGCTTACCTTCAGAAGCAACAACACATACCTCATTTAGGCTCTGCTGAATGGATGTCATCCAGGACTGGATCTCATGAGTCGACACTACTTCAACCTCGTTTTGGTCCTGATTTGGCTGACGGGGCGTTGCCGGTGCCGGAGTTGGTTCCAGGGTCCGTGCCGGGGCCGGTGCTGAGGTCAGTACCGGAGCCGGTGTCGGTGGAGGGCTGCGACGTATCATCGCGCTCCGATTAAAGGGGCTGCCTTCCATATATACAGTATTAAAATAATCCAGTCAGTTCATTATTTAAACTTGTCACTTCTAATGTTCGATAATTCACCTACACGCTAATACACTCAAACTAGGTCACTATTTATGCAAACGTTAATTTATTTAATTTATAAAATACATTGAAGAACACGTCTGTTTACTTTGAATGCCGACTATACATTTATTACACTAAATTCCACCTCTTATTTTTGCAGCAATCATAATAATTATTGTGTTGTAACAGTTTGTCCTTGACCTAGCGTAGTACAGAATTTCAATAGATAACAAGGTTAGATAAGCTGGTTGTGTTAGCACTATTGTACCTAAGGATTAAGAAGATAATTATTTATTATGTTGATTTAAATATTAATATGCTAATCTATAAACGCGAGCTTCGTCCCGCTAATCGTAAGTTATGTCCGATCGTAAGTTCACCGGCCGGTATGTTGCTCACCAGCACATGCCATTGTGTTACCGTTTACATATTCACCCAGTATTAATGCGGTGCATTAATTGACTCAATTTGCGTACAATTATTACACAATCTATCGCAGATGAATATCTGTAACAACAATCTTGTGTATTAAGTACCTAACTATGCGCAATACAATTACTAGTTCACTCCAATTGAAATACAAAAGTAATGTAAGTTTCATAGGTACTAAATAGCACTCTTTAATAATAACCATAGATAATAATAACACTACGAATATAACATTTATTAAAAAAAATTAAATTTAAATTTAAATTTTCAAACTATTTATTTTAGCATGCATACATTAATAATTACATTTAAATAGCGCTCAATCTTTTAATGGTAAGATTACATGCGCTAAGTTTATTTTAGGTGTTACTCACTCACAGATATGTACATTAGTTAGTAGACCTACACGCAGGCCCTTCCCCCACTCTAAACTTATCGGTGGTAAAAAATACTTTTAAAATGTTTTTCAAAGCATACTTGATGCACGGTATGTAATCATGCCGCACATGCACTACGAGTTTGTGAAATGAGATCCCAAGTGTAACTATTGTAAAATGACAACAACAGGGCAAGCCAAAGTGTAACTATTGTAAAATGACAACAGCAGGGCAAACCCAAGTTTAACTACTATAAAAATCTTTTTTGCAAAAAATAAAACCGACTTAAAAAAAACACTAACCAGTGTAAAATAACTCTAAATTAGGAAGTCTGTGGCTTTGGTGGTTTTGTCTTATTCATGATGGGCCACCGACTTCCGAATTTAGAGTTATTTTACACTGGTTAGTGTTTTTTTTAAGTCGGTTTTATTTTTTGCAAAAAAGATTTTTATTTTTCCATTTTTAGTTGTTCCCATACAAACATTAGCCATGGATTTATTTTTATATTGTTATTTGTTAACAATACATGTCATGGTAATAGGGCTATCCACTTATCCCTAATAAATGTCGAAATCTAGGTATATTGTACACATCTGCGTACCCCTCAGAGCACACTGGCGTGATGATACGTCATGATGTTGTATAAACAATAAATATCCAAGCGATTCCAGCAATCACGACAGATTTGCCGTCTATTTTTGAAGAGTTCCATTGTATATCTCCGAAGATCAGCACCAGATCTTCACCAAATTAAAATGGGACCACCTCGGAAGTATACTCTTTCAAATAAAAAAAGAATTTTGAAAATCGATCCACAAATGGGGAAGAAATCGCGTAACATACAAAAAAAAAAAAAAAAAAAAAAAAAAAAAAAAAACATACCGTCGAATTGAGAACCTCCTCCTTTTTTTGAAGTCGGTTAAAAATGACAACAACAGGGCGAGCCCAAAAGCAACTATTGTAAAATGACAAGAGCGGGGCAAGCCCAAGTGTAACTATTGTAAAATGACAACAGCAAGACAAGCCCAAGTGTAACTATTTTAAAATGACAACAGCAGGGCAAGCCAAAGTGTAATTATTGAAAAATGACAACAGCAGGCTGAGCCGAAGTGTATCTACCCGGACATATACTTTTTATTCCTTTATTCCCACGGGAGCGGACACTACGTGGGTGAAACTGCGAGACGTGCGTCGGCTAGTAAAAAATATTTATTCTCCAATAATAATTTAAGTTTAACTATTTTAGTGTGTAAGTGTAATTACTATTGTTATACGGCAAAAGCAGAGGAACCATTTCAAAATTAGAATACAGCTCATCTCCGGCTTACTAATGCTCAGCCGCACTTTACTTGCTCGCCCTGCAACATGCGAGAATTAGAACAGTTTTCAACTCACTAACATCATTAAATGAAGTACAAGGATAAAAGTACTCGTCTGTACTACGAGCGACAACCCGACAACTAGCTACAACTAGGTAAGAGTCAATGTAACAAGTAAGTAACTGGTACGACGACGTTGGTCAAAAGTTACTCAATACTTCAGGTCGAAATATAAAACCCTTTTACTGTTCGTTGTAGTCGAAGAATCGGAGGAAATGTTCCGTCGAGCACTTTCCATATCTCGATGTAATTCTATTTAGTGCACTGCAAGGCAACAAAAAAGCAACTTCGGAGTGAACTCTCGGATTAGTTCGTCGACGAAAAGAGTCTCGTTTTCTTGTTATTTGATGCACATTTGGAAACAGTGGTCAGTGATTCAGTTCATGTAGAACTAAAAACCTTCTAAACAGATCGATTGATGCAAAAATAATATGTGATTAAACCACTTAATTCAAAGCAGTGCTGATAGATGGGACTTAAAGACATTGCTCTGACGGCGGTGACCGACCAACTCAATATTACATTTTCAATTCTCAGCTACGTTCTCGCGGTGTACCTCGCACAGTGCTCGGCTCACTTGGACGTGTGGCGGGGGGAGGAGAAAGGGAGGAACACAAACAGGAAACAGAAACCTTCGAGATATGGTTCTAGTGTTTTGTGTAAATCATTTCCTTCAAAACTTCAGACAGAATTTTGCTGCACGAAAATTGCAAGCGAGCTAGTCCAATAGAAAATTAAAGCAAAAAGAAGTCGGACAGCCTCCGCTCCGGCCCGGACCTCCCCATCCATGTGACGCGGCGTAAACTATGCGGTCGCTGGATGTCTCGCAAATGCAAAGATAAGAGGAAATTCAGGAAATTCAAACTGTAAGTCTCGAATCCGTTGAGTGAACCATCGGATTCGAGACTCGAGTATGACCGAAAGTCAATAGTTATAGTTGTTTATGAAGCAATCGTTAATGCTACTAACAAGTTGGTCAAAGTGGAGAAGTAACCGGGGGAGAGGTGGTCGCGAACACCGCACCAGTGATGAACGATATTCATAAACGGGCTGGTTCGCAACTTATCAAACAAATTAATTTAGCAGAAGCTCGGAATGGCGACGCGTCTTTGTAAGGTTCATGAAAGGAAGCTCTTTGGCTTAGCGGTACAGAAATATTGCATCCTATAAATCTTACGTCCTGTTCTCTGTAAGTTATAAATTCATGGGACTACGTCAATGAACCACACTGTAAGTCTAAGTGAACGGAACATCTCACATGTACCACACACATGGCCCACCATACATGTTTGATTGCATCATCGTTCCCAGCGGACGAGGGCGAACTGAACCATCTAAATAACCAATACCCTTTCAGCCTGGAACCTACAACACACTGTCTACGAACTACACACTACACGCCACTACCCAATAACGCTGCGTCAAACGAGATCGAAATAAAACATCAAACTCGTTATTTTTTTTTATTAACCCCCGACGCAAAAAGAGGGGTGTTATAAGTTTCACCGCTATGTGTGTGTGTCTGTCTGTCTGTCTGTCTGTCTGTCTGTCTGTCTGTGGCACCGTAGCGCCCAAACGGGTGAACCGATTTAGATGCGGTTTTTTTTATTTGAAAGCAGGATTTCTTGCGATGGTTCTTAGAAATAATTCATCAAAATCGGTTCAGCCGTTTCAAGGTTATCAGCTCTTTTGTGTTAGCTACCGTTGCTATTTTAGACGTCTATGGGTATTAACTTTACTCAAAAACATATTTGTGTCCTAAAATTTCAAACACCCATGTGTGTAATATTAATAAGCAACATTATGGTGTATTTGGTCTGATGCAGCCAGGATATCTAGCAGACAAATTTTAATACACTCTTGGAAAAATAACAGCAGATATGTCGAGTTTGGATTCATTTTAACCAGCATTTGATTCTGCACACAATGCACTGATGGCAACAGGATGAGCTGATGCTGCAGCCAGGCTATCCAGTACACCAGTAGGTAAACTCTTGACAAAATAATAGCAGATACGTCGTGTTTGGATTCGTTTTAACCAGCATTTGACTCTACATACAATGCACTGAAAAATTCTCATAACTGTATAAGTACTCTATAAAACAAAACTAATGCGTTTAAAAATTTTAAAATAATAATTAAATTAAAAATTTAAAAAACCCCCACCGCAAAAAAGTAAAACATTTAAAAAGTAAAAAATAACAATTTAGCCATGAGATTTTACGTAACGTCGGGGTACCGTTAAAATAAGTACCTACATACGGACAAGTACGAGGAACATTGCTTACTTAAGCGGTTCCCCGACGTGAAGTAAAATTTCATGGCTAAATTGTTATTTTTTACTTTTTAAATGTTTTACTTTTTTGCGGTGGGGGTTTTTTAAATTTTTAATTTAATTTTTTTAACTTAATGTTAAACAGAATAAGGTTCATAATCAATTGGGAAAATTAAATTAAAAATTTAAAAAACCCCCATCGCAAAAAGTAAAACATTTAAAAAGTTAAAAATAACACTTTAGCCATGAAATTTTACTTCACGTCGGGGTACCGCTTAAGTAAGGAATGTTCCTAGTACTTGTAGGTATGTAGGTAGGTACTTATTTTAACGGTACCCCGACGTTACGTAAAATTTCATGGCTAAAGTGTTATTTTTAACTTTTTAAATGTTTTACTTTTTGCGATGGGGGTTTTTTAAATTTTTAATTTAATTTTTATTTCAAAATTTTTAAACGCATTAATTTTGTTTTATAGAGTTTACAGTCATGGGAATTTTTCAGTGCACTGTATGTAGAGTCAAATGCTGGTTAAAACGAATCCGAACACGACATATCTGCTATTATTTTGTCAAGAGTCTACCTAGTGGTGTGCTGGATAGCCTGGCTGCAGCATCAGCTCTTCCTGTTGCCATCAGTGCATTGTGTTTAGAATCAAATGCAGGTTAAAATGAATCCAAACACGACATATCTGCTGTTATTTTGTCAAGAGTCTACCTACTGGTGTGCTGGATAGCCTGGCTACAGCATCAGCTCATTCTGTTGCCATCAGTGCATTGTGTTTAGAATCAAATGCTGGTTGAAATGAATCTAAACACGACATATCTGATATTATTTTGTCAAGAGTCTACCTACTGGTGTGCTGGATAGCCTGGCTGCAGCATCAGCTCATCCAGTTGCCATCAGTGCATTGTGTTTGGAATCAAATGCTGGTTGAAATGAATCCAAACACGACCTATCTGCTATTATTCTGTCAAGAGTCTACCTACTGGTGTGCTGGATAGCCTGGCTGCAGCATCAGCTCATCCAGTTGCCATAAGTGTATTGTGTCCAGAATCAAATGCAGGTTAAAATGAATCCAAACACGACATATCTGCTATTATTTTGTCAAGAGTCTACCTACTGGTGTGCTGGATAGCCTGGCTGCAGCATCAGCTCATCCAGTTGTTATCAGTGCATTGTGTGCAGAATCAAATGCAGGTTAAAATGAATCCAAACACGACATATCTGCTATTATTTTGTCAAGAGTCTACCTACTGGTGTGCTGGATAGCCTGGCTGCAGCATCAGCTCGTCCAGTTGCCATCAGTGCATTGTGTGCAGAATCAAATGCAGGTTAAAATGAATCCAAACACGACATATCTGCTGTTATTTTCCCAAGAGTGTATTAGTCTGCTAGATATCCTGGCTGCATCAGACCAAATACACCATAATGTTGCTTATTAATATTACACACATGGGTGTTTGAAATTGAAAGACACACATATGTTTGTAAGTAAAGTTAATACCCATAAACGTCCAAAATAGCAACGGTAGCTAACTCAAAAGAGCTGATAACCTTGAAACGGCTGAACCGATTTTGATGAATCATGTCTAAGAACCATCGCAAGAAACCCTGCTTTCAAATAAAAAAAACCGCATGTAAATCGGTTCACCCGTTTGGGCGCTACGGTGCCACAGACAGACAGACAGACAGACAGACAGACAGACAGACACACACACATAGCGGTGAAACTTATAACACCCCTCTTTTTGCGTCGGGGGTTAAAAATTTGACACATTGGTCTATTCCGTTAAAATAACCCCATGGAAATTTGGTTGAAGTGAAGATGTTGTGAGCAGACATCGCATACTAATAGAGAATAATAATAGCTAGCGATAGATACCTAACTTCACTCTCTTTTTACCTTCATTTTCACTGGGTGATTTTAACAGAATCGGACTGCAAGTAAAGGTATAAAAAGTATGCGTGAAATTAAAAATTGTATGATTTGAATAAAAATTCAAATTCTTCAGTAAGGTCAGGTGCGCAGTACCCGTAACCGGCGTGTGTGTATGACTACATGTATGAACATAAACGAAGCAAAACATGTATGTAAAATTAAAAATTTAAAAAACCCCCACCGCAAAAAAGTAAAACATTTAAAAAGTTAAAAATAACACTTTAGCCATGAAATTTTACTTCACGTCAGGGTACCGCATAAGTAAGGAATTTTCCTAGTACTTGTAGGTATGTAGGTACTTATTTTAACGGTACCCCGACGTTACGTAAAATTTCATGGCTAAAGTGTTATTTTTAACTTTTTAAATGTTTTACTTTTTTGCGGTGGGGGTTTTTTAAATTTTTAATTTAATTTTTATTTTAAAATTTTTAAACGCATTAATTTTGTTTTACTTATAGAGTTTACAGTTATGAGAATTTTTCAGTGCATTGTATGTAGAGTCAAATGCTGGTTAAAACGAATCCAAAGACGACACATTTGCTATTATTTTGTCAAGAGTCTACCTACTGGTGTGCTGGATAGCCTGGCTGCAGCATCAACTCATCCTGTTGCCATCAATGCATTGTGGTTAAAATCAAATGCTGGTTAAAACGAATCCAAACACGACATATCTGCTATTTTTTTGTCAAGAGTCTACCTACTGGTGTGCTGGATAGCCTGGCTGCAACATCAGCTCGTCCTGTTGCCATCAAGGCATTGTGTGCAGAATCAAATGCTGGTTGAAATGAATCCAAACACGACATATCTGCTATTATTTTGTCAAGAGTCTACCTACTGGTGTGCTGGATAGCCTGGCTGCAGCATCAGCACGTCCTGTTGCCATCAGGGCATTGTGTGCAGAATCAAATGCTGGTTGAAATGAATCCAAACACGACATATCTGCTATTATTTTGTCAAGAGTCTACCTACTGGTGTGCTGGATAGCCTGGCTGCAGCATCAGCTCATCCAGTTGCCATCAATGCATTGTGTGCAGAATCAAATGCAGGTTAAAATGAATCCAAACACGACATATCTGCTGTTATTTTCCCAAGAGTGATTAGTCTGCTAGATATCCTGGCTGCATCAGACCATATACACCATAATGTTGCTTATTAATATTACACACATGGGTGTTTGAAATTTTAAGACACACATATGTTTGTAAGTAAAGTTAATACCCATAGACGTCTATAATAGCAACGGTAGCTAACACAAAAGAGCTGATAACCTTGAAACGGCTAAACCGATTTTGATGATTTATGTCTAAGAACCATCGCAAGAAACCCTGCTTTCAAATAAAAAAAACCGCATCTAAATCGGTTCACCCGTTTGGGCGCTACGGTGCCACAGACAGACAGACAGACAGACAGACAGACACACACACATAGCGGTGAAACTTATAACACCCCTCTTTTTGCGTCGGGGGTTAAAAAAATTAAATTAAAAATTAAAAAAAAACCCCACCGCAAAAAAGTAAAACATTTAAAAAGTTAAAAATAACACTTTAGCCATGAAATTTTACTTCACGTCGGGGTACCGCTTATGTAAGGAATGTTCCTATTACTTGTAGGTATGTAGGTACTTATTTTAACGGTACCCCGACGTTACGTAAAATTTCATGGCTAAAGTGTTATTTTTAACTTTTTAAATGTTTTACTTTTTTGCGGTGGGGGTTTTTTTTAATTTTTATTTTAATTTTTGGTTTGATTATTGGTAGGAGCATGAGATCTTAATAATTCTTTTATTAATTCGTTTGTTTTTTTTTTTATTTTTGATTAGGTAAAACTAAGTTTCGCGATAGTTTGCAGGTAATTTATACCTACTAGAACTAGAACATAAGAGTTAAACCTATACTGTATGCGATGGTCGCTGGATGGATACACATTCTGCTAAGACATGATGGTGCACAATCCTGTAAGGGTCGTGTGTCCGCGGTCGCCAGTCGGCGAGTATTTTCTCAAATTCGTGTTCTACCTCCTCCCACTTCCGCCGTCACCCCGCGCCCTCTTTGTAAACCCCTAACAAAGCTTGTTTCAGAAAAACAGTGTTTTGTATCTGTACCGCTAGCAAATTAATATTTTTTCTATTTAAGAATTGTGACGTATGACTCCAGCTTCAGTATTTAATTTTAAATTTCTGACTTACTTACTATTGTATAACAAAAAGCTTTCGTTTCGTCAGAGCCTCGTTTTCTCGAGCGATAACTTTGTTATTATTTGGTTTTCATATCGAAATGTGTTTGCCTGCTGGATGGCGTCGAGTTTGTTTCTCCACTCCCTGACAGGGACACTGGTACACTACCGAGCGACGCGCGACGCCCGCCAACTTCGCATATTCATTCCGAGAAACTATTTGCTGTAGCGAATTCATACCCCTTGGAAATCAGACGGAACCGAAATGTTTTGACTTGATAGTGATGATATTATTGTCTCCTAAAGGATAAATAATAAGATAAGAATGTCAAGATGAGTGTGTTTCTACGTGAATAAATTATTGTGAGTATGTAGGAGGAAGTCTGAACCTAACGCCGGCGAGCGAGAGGTTATGTGAAAGTCGAGTGTGATACGTGACATAGAAAAGTGTAACACCGAATAACACGTCCCCGTAAGTTTACGAATACGAAACACTTAACAACGAAAGCACGCTACGTTTAGTTTAGTTTTCAGTTGTCTAGTAAGGATATGTGATCCAAAGGATCATGTGAAGAAAGTTCGGAGTGATAATGGGGCTCTCCCAAAGTAGACGAAGACCATGGAAGCCATGAGTGGATTGCGCGAAAAATTAAAATAGTTAGGAAGGAAGTAACTATTCAGGTGACCGCAAATAGAGATAAACGGAAGAAGACTACCGACATGCTGCGCTTACACTTAATAAATTGGGAGAATGATAAAGAAGATACGAATCCTGAACGAAATAACGTTACAAACTCTTCCACAACAAGTTGGGAATGAATCTATACTAATATTATAGAGAGGAAAGGTTTGATTGTTTGTTTGCATTGAATAGGCTCCGAAAATACTGGACCGATTTCATAAATTCTTTCACCGTTGTGAAGCTACACTATCCCCGAGTGACATAGGCTACTTTTTATCCCTGTATTCCCACGGGACCGGAAACTACACGGGTGAAACCGCGTGACGTCTGCTAGTGGTGCATAAAGTAGATCCGCGCCCAGCTGCGCGTGTCAGCAACAGAGTCACGAGCCGGTTGGTGCATATCGATGGCCGCAACTTTGTTACTCATAACAGCTTTAACATCTTATTATTCATCCTTGTAATTTTGACATGTTTTCGAACTCGGCTCTATTTCGCAAAATCCTCCTAGCACAACCCTTAAATTGTGAACAAATAGTTTAAATTATTTATTTCTGTAGTTATTAATTTTATCAAATCACTTCAAACCAATTGAACTTCCTGTTTTCAATCCAAAATATAACAATTTACAAAACACATAATATATAAACAACAAACATCGAACGCGCTGACGTCAGCCGATAAAAATAACAAATTTCAAATTCCACAGGTTATCAAAAGTAGTATTGTCGTATACAGAAATGTGCAGAATTTTAAAACCTTACTAAACTAAACCAACGGTAATTACGTAGAAGGGTACCATAAACATTTAAATCGACTAAAATGAAATCACTAAATAATAATTTGCTCTGGGATACACATGTCCCACGGGGCGCTTTACGAATGTTTACGTTTGGGACTCTAGATGGGCTCAAGCGGATGAGAAGAGATGAGCAATGAGAAGGAGAAGCACGGATTCAATAGTCCACCGTTGTGGGCACTGAGAGCATGCATACAACCCTAATTGAGGTCAGACAGAACAATTGATCATGCTCATTACACAAACAGGTCGTGAGTTCGTTACCTACTCAAGACAAAGGGTAGTAGTAGGACCTCAATATGTACAGTAGAACTGCACGCATAAAGAAGTCAGGGCCACTAACCACTAGATCAACAGGCCAGTCAAAGTAGTACTTTTTGTATGGATGTTATACCAATCGAGTTCAATTGTTACCTCCTACTACTACTACTTCAAGTACTACTACCTACTCTAGTATTGTATGTAACATAGGGACACGCAGTGCAGTAGTTCAGTTTATAATTATGAATTTTGTATCTTTCAAAATCAATGTATTTCAGTAAGGTAGTTAGGTTAGGTAGTTAGGTTCGCTATAGGATAGGTATGGTAAGTTAGGTTAGGTTATATGTATATAGGTTGTCATTCTTATTATATCTATCACAAAAGTTACGTTGTTTTAAAGATCTAGCCATACATATAAGGGACAATCAGCCAGGGAAGCGACTCTGTTTTATAGGTACTATCTATGTAGTGATTATTTGCATTATGTACAGAACAATAAGTGCTTAAATCTTGTGGCGCTATTGACTGTTCATAATCATGAACACAAAATATTGAGTTGGTCACTTTGTTGTCCGAAGCGTTCTATTTGAGTCTGAGATGACACTTTCTGTTTGAGTGGTTACTTGTCGCTGGTGAATGGCTCGTGGCTCCCCTTGCACCGCGGCCCTCTCCCCACGAACTGTGACGTCTGTTCCATCGGCATTCTTCATAATTTCTTGGTTTGCAACGTTTTTTCTACACGTCTTTTGTACAAAGCTTTCGAGCTGGCGCGCCGCCAACTATCGCCGATTGTCGATTGGATAAGTAAGCGCAGTACAGAGGTAAATATTGATCTCGTGAAGCCTAAAATCTTTTGAGAAATTCATTAGTGTTTTGTTTATGAAACTGTAAACTGTGTAAACGAAGGTTTACAATTTCAGCTCAATTAATATTATTATTTTCTTTTAATTATTGATAGGCTCACGTTTGACCACTATCTCACCTGATGGTAAGCGATGATGTGGTACGATGAAGCACGCTTGCCTAGAAGCAACCTGTTCACTCTTGACTTGAAGACCCCTAGGTTGTAGCTATCAGGAAACACCGACTCCGGAAGGGAATTCCACTCTTCAGCTGTTCGCACAATGAATGTGTTTCCATAGCGTTAGTTTTGTTAAAGTAAACAAACTCCAACTGTTTGATTTATGGGCACTATGACGGCGGAGGTACGTAGTCTCGCAACTAATGGCAAGCAATAAAGGTTGTGCAGTGTCGCAGTATCAGTCACCTGCGCCATGCGGCGGAGGGGCGCGGGCGCGGTGCCCATCACGACGCAACAAGCGCACGCCGTTAATTCGCGGACGTATGGTTGCAGGGTCTCAACGCATGCAACTGACATTGCATTCAGTCTGTAATTAAAAATTAAGTAGTGAAGCATTTATAAATGCAATATATATGTTTAATAACTTGGTAACGTGGCGGCATCTGCCAAAAGCACTTTACTAATTTATAAATGAACGCCCCAAAGGAGCACGACGTGCCGTGATTCGAACGAAACTTCAAAGCTTTCTACTTAGGTATATTACAGTGAGAGTAATTTTTATAAAGTTGCTTGAATAAATTTTACAAACACCACATCTGAAATGGTTAGTGAAAGTAAAAAAATAATGAGAAGGGTAAAGGGACTGTTCCGACTTAAGAGATTGACGTGGATTGTGTGTGAGCGTGACGTGACGTCACGTGCACTCTGCAGGAACACGTGCAGAAGCTCCAGTCGTGGCGTGGTAGGACGCGGCGGTATCTGCGAGAATCTAACTAATGAGCAATCAGGAAACGACCAAAAAGTCACATTCGTTGTATGTGAACCCCTTTTAATTTTATTTTTATTAAGTATAATATTGTTGTAGCGGCAAGAGAAACTCACAGCCTGTATCATTTTTAAGATACATAGTTTTCGTTTCACATTCACAGACGGACTTAATAGATGGTGGACTGGGGCTGGTGCTAGAAAAGTTCGCTCAACAGCCATTCCATATTCTTTAGGTTTGATTTTGAAACTAGTTGTAAGTCTTAAATGAGCTTTTGTAATATTCTTTTGTTAACAATTTTTGAAACACGCAAGTATTATAAAAATAATAATTCTTCTAATACCATCCTATTGGATTTCAAGATTTTCTGCGTTTTGTTATATAGTAATGGCATTTAATCCCGCAGCCACCGGGATCGGCTAATTAGTTCGGCGCGGGATGGCCCCGGACTACACGCGGCGGACGGGACCCCGGTCGAGGGATGCGGGTAGCGGGGGCTCGGGGGGGGGGGCCGCACTGGACGCGCGCGATAGGCGCGACAAGTCACACACTCACACTCACAGGTGACGTGGATCCCGCGTACAACGTGCACTGGTACGAGTATCCACGTCACGCCAAACGTATGAAGATTAGTGAATCCTGGCTTTAATTTGAAAAGTTTACATCCCCATTTTTTCGGTAGCAATATTTTTTCTCCAAACATAAGAAAAGTGATTAAAACTTTTCCTGTGTGAATGTTCTGCTAGTACTGAGTACTCTCGGTGCGGCTGTGTTCGGTGCTTCTGTGTGGCGGTGACACTACGTGTGGGCAGCGCATGCATGGAAGAGGAGGAAACAACAACGCGCGAGTTCCTTGAGTCAAAACCAGACACCCAGCGTCACCAAAGGTGGTTAAATTAATCAGAATACCCAGCATGGCGCACGCGCGGATTGGAAACAAAACCCAACTACTAGATACGTACACTGTTCAAAAGCACCTTTGCAATGTTCTGAATCGGTACACTGCACAAATTCCTTCATAAGCACAGTTCAAAACAAAACATACGAGTTATTGTTAATCTACTACCTAAGTCATGAAGTATTGAATAAACTGTGCTCCTCAAAATTTCTAAGTTGGTATCTGTATCGCGTCGTGCTCCATTGAGTGTGTTCCGTGATCCCGTCTCCATCGGACGCGCAGTGTGCAGCCACACTACGCGTTGCACGCCGCGCGTTGCTCGGCGCGCTACCGTCGAACCTGAGCCGCTAACACGCGACTAATCGCTGACGTAATCTAGCTTAGTGACGTCATCACGCGTATAGCTGCGCCAGGAGGTAGTGTAGTGTCACTGTGTCAGACTGGACATACTTTTGCACAACATTTTGATGTCCATTATAGTACCTATTCAGATTTATAAAAAGAACCAAATTGAAAACAATACGATCACCACCACTAATCACCAGCCACCAACCACTAATCTCATTTTGAATTGATGAACTGGCTTGGGAAAATATAGTAAAGTTATAAAACTTATATTAATTATTTTAATTTTCAAACATAACCAAAAATCACCAAAATTTTATTCGAAACCTTATACTAGACATTTTAAAACTGCCTTAAAAATAAACAGAATATTTTTACCTATTATCGTGTTCATGACAGTTGTTTTACAGCGGTTAACTATCGCATTAATTAAATAAACTGAAAACGTATAATTGCTCAATGGACATTAATTAGCAGCGTATATTAGCAGCAAACTTCGATACAATGATACGCGAGTGATTAGCACGCGTTTTGGCGATCATCAGGCGACGTAATTAGGTGAATATTCATTACAAAAACCGCTGTCCGCCCCGGTCGATATCACCCGCGCGACTAATGTCGCCCGCGCGTCCGACCGCCGCGCTAATTGGCGCCGCACTTGTTTACATTTACATAATGACCGGTGACGTCGCGCGGCGGACACACGCGCGATGTTCAGCCGGCAAGTAACGTGCGCGATCACTGTCAGAACTTGACGTAAAGAAACTCATAATGATTTTATCAATGCAAATGAAAATTTTTAGAACATGCTACTTAGCTAAGTATTTATAAATATTTCTTACGATTTTTGGTCCCCACCTTTTAACCTTTTATCTACGTCATTTCATTTTGGTGTAAAGGGACCCGTTTTGTATGGGAGAAGTAGTGGTGCTTATAGACTATGAAAAAAAGTCATGGTTCGTTATGAAAACAAAACACGAAAACAAACAACACATGCGCGATCTGAACGTTTACAGGTCAAAGCTGTTATTATTAGTCCGGCTTATAGCAGTGACTAAAAGGTAAAAAAACCATTATAAACTACCTATAACTTTCTATTTTTAACCGGCTTCAAAAAAGGGGAAGGGTCTCAATTCGGTTGTATTTTTTTAGGGTTTTTTAGGGTTTGTTACCTCGTTACTCAGTCATTTATAGATCGATTTTCTAAACTCTTTTTTTATTTGATAGGGTATACTAGCAGATTGGTCCCATCTGTATCAAAACTCAGATCTGATGAAGGATCCTCGAGGAATTGAAGGAACTCCTCAAATAATACAGGTACATATACCGATTTTTACATTTTTAGTAACAAATCAAGCATTTTTTATAGTCACATATCTGTGCATGGTTTATGTATGTCCATAACATAACTCTTCTATTTTTGTCTATTTTAGAAGGAGTCCAGCAGAGATGGTATGGATTCATATTTAAAAAGAACTTCTTTAGCAACTGAACTGATTTTAACTAGTTTCGGAAGTCGCCACAGACTTCCCAAATAAGAGGTATTTTACTTCTGTTAGTGTTTTTTTTAAGAAGTTGGTTGTTTTTTTTTCGTAAAAAAGTTTTCTCAAAGTGAGTGAGTATTTTTTCTGAAGTTCGTGGGTTTTGTCCATAAAATAAAAGAAGAGTTTCGGCATTTTCGATAGTTTATTTTGTCCAGCTTGCATGCACTAGACGAACTATAGTGCAGAGTTGCGCAGTCTGAGTAAGTACATCGTTGCACGAGTGTTCTGGGTTTGAATTCCGAGTAAGCTATGTACAAGCGTACGTTGTAGCTTTCACTATGATCCTAGATGTCACCAGGTTATGTGTATTTATTTTCAGTGAAATTTATTCGCAAGTGAAGTCACCCAGCCGCCGCCGCGGAGCAAGCTCGTCTGATGATGATTTATCTCCACTCGGAGTATGGCTGAATGTAATGTGAAGACGGGAATGCTTTTACTGAACATTTCCCTGAGTCGGAATAAATGTGTTTTGTGCGTAATGTACATAAATCTCGCGCGTCACGGCGTCACGACGTCACGCGTCGCAGATAACTTGTACAAATAGTTCGCTATAAATAAGTTCGACTCGCGATGTTCTGACAAGAACAGTCAATTCTCAGGTTCCAGACTCGTAACGTACCTACCTACGCAGCTCCGAGCGTAACGTATTGAGCAATCATAACTGGGAAGACGTCTCTTTTTTAAACACGCTGTAATCTTAAAATTAAGTTTAAACCTGCTCCAATGAATCTGTCATTATGACATCTGTCAATCAAGTCAGAGGAAAAGAACCCATTTCTCTAAAACATTGTTATCCACATCTTTTCACGGAACACGTGTTTACTTTTGACAACACCAAGTTTGTGATGTTAACGCTTATTTGAGTTGATAAGACACGCGTCAAACATACACGAAAGCAAACGAGATACACGGACGCGTGACGTCACGACACGCTCTCTGAACGCATATTTTTGGTTATTTCTCTGCTTTATTTATTGCTATATTATGACGTTGAAGAGTTGGCAGACTCGGAGTATGATGAGATCATAACACGCCACGTCACATCGGCACGTCACGGCGGAACTCCGCATCAGTCCACGTCAGTCGTACTCACGGGTTTAGTTATTTGGACACTTGTCTCACATGTATCACAGTTAGTCTGTTTAATTACTAAGTAATGCGTGTACTACACAGGCATTACGTCGCGTTGTACCTCTGTTAGTTGTGAAGGGACACGTAATTTAGGACAAGGACGTACTTGGCAAACAGTTAATTAAATTGCGAACCTAGAATTGAATATCAAATTGCAGTTGCTGTATTCACAATTACAATACCGGCTAATGTTTTTTTTTAAGTTAAGTAATATTCCTAACTTCTATAGCAGCATCGCTAGACTGAAACATGCTAGCTACTCTTCCTTTACTTCTAATAAAATAGTCGGCAGTTTTTCGGCGCTTAGTGCTCCTAATATACGGGCGTTGTGCCGCTGCGGGACCTGCGAGGCGCTTCGCTCGCTATCGCAGAGAACACAGAAGACCCATTCAGTGTACCCAATTTTACGGACTCAGTAACCCCAATAAAAGTAGAACATAAACGTTTTTGTGCCGCGGTGATCCAACGATTTCTCAGACAAACAAGTTACATAATTATATGGTTGTAGTTATTATTATAGTTTTAGCCTGTTATTGATCAAGGGCGTAGCTACCGCCGTTTTTACTGTATCCACGATACGGGGCCCCAGGCCACAGTATAAATATTAGTACAGTAAGACAACGTTTTCGATCTCTGGAAAAATGCCGACAACGTCTACTCGCATTAGCCCTGAATAACACCTGCCGAACTACGAACATCGTTTTGTTCGCAGTTCGGGAGCGGCTTTCTCGCGTATCGCCCCTCACACCCCACACGATTTCCCTGTCTAGACGGCTTTGTCGGATAACTGTAGGTTTTTAGACTGTGCCCAGGCTCAAAGTGACCCGACATGTGGGAGCATAAATACGTACCTACCTAGATTCTCTTGAAAAAGTCACAATTATAGCTTAAGCTATTGAAGTCAGGATTCCATTCATGTCATCATCATGGTCCATAAGAGCCTATCATATGCTGCGCAAAACGAAACGAAAGCTTCGCCACTGTTATTGATAGAAACATCCCAATGCGTATCGATTTTAATCTTATGATAAAACAAGCTAATTATAATTATGATTTCCGCAAGAGAGAGAGAGCATGTACTCGTCCTCTGCAGACGTGTTGGACGGAGTTGCAAAAGTGGTACTTTTATGTTACATAAGTTGGTTGCTGCCCCTGCCTGCATGCTAAAGTACAAGTAAAAGATGAGCCGCAGACAGCAATCAAATGTTTGTTCTATTTCAAGGCATGCCGCGCCGAAGGACCTGATCTTTTTTTTATTCAATTTTGACTAATGTACGTGTGAACACTGTGCGGTTCACGACACCATAGGTGCTGCAGTCTACGGTCTGCAGCCCATCTTGGATTTGCACCTTAAAAGCGCAGCACAAAAGTTGAAAGTGGGCTAAGGAGAACCAGCGGCTAGTGCGGCTACTGTAGCAGCGAAGCACTCCCGCCCCGCTCGAGCAGTCGCCGCGCCGAGTGCTCGTGTGGCACGCACTGGATGGTGTGGACTGAGTAGAGTGATTTAAGCGGCTGCGACACATAAAGAACGGCTTGATTATTTCATAATTTTAAACTCCAAATTTAAACTTAACTTGCGTACCTATACAGATTACTGTCTTGACGGGTACAGTTTATTTGTTGATTTTCTCTAGATCCGCCGCCCGAAGCTAGTTGTAAATCTAGTTCAGCGAATAAATGCTGACGTAGGATCAGTAGCCGGCATCTAAATCACTGAGCAGTGCAAGTGTCGGCTCGGCCGGGACAGCGCTGACCGCTACTAATTCAGCGCTCTCCGGCTCATTCAATTGTTTATTCGTTGGCTACAGTAAGAGGTACTCACACAAACACAGTTACACAGCAGACACGCTCCATCTGAAACAACGCTGTAGAAGGTCAAGTATTTAGAGAGTTGGATTTGAAATAGGTACTTATGTCACATTTTTTTGACATTGCTCTCTCGTTTTCTAAACCAAGCTGCGGTGGAGCTACGAATTTTGATAAAACTTGAGGAAAATATTAACATCTGGTCAAGCACAGATTTTAATCCAAACCTGTTTCAGTCGACTACGGCGAAGCAAAATTTATCCTATGATAATCAGTATGAATAATTATGTATTAAACACATAAAAGTATATTACGTGTTAGTAAGCTGTTTATGTAACAGACGATTAATGTTGAACAATTTGTTCAGTGTAAATAATCATTTCTTAAGATTTCTTGTTGTGTGTTTTTTCTTCTCTGTAAGCCAGTAATGATAATAATATGATAAATGTTCATCAAGCAGCACACAAACGCGTGTTGTTCTGAGTAGTCCTTCTGCGTCCTCTGCTGCTGTCTGTCTGAAGTATGGAGTATGGGCATAGTGCTAAGTAACCACGTAGTCTGTTCGTAATAAAATAAAAGTTTAAAATACTGCAAACAGTGTTTTGTTGTACTCAGACGGATCCACGGAGTTTTATTGTGTACTGCGCTCTAAGCCTCTTAATACTTTTCTGGAACAAAAACGTTTTAATGAAGCCCTAATGTAACATTCGTTTTTAAATATTTCAAAGATAAAGAAAAAATAAAATGTACTCACACAAAAAGCGCACAGTTATCATGGTAGGCGGCACTATTAGTGCTTAGTAAGCGGCACGGTCGGTGAAAGGTAGGCGGCACGGTCAGCATAAGTTAGTAGGCACAAGCGGCACAGTCAGTATAAGGTAGGCGGCACGGTCGGTACAAGATGGCACATTGTAGCCACCGGACTGCGTTATGAAATGCAGGGATTTATGAAGTTATGAAGGTACACAGGTAAGAGGCGCACATAATATAAATTACACACGCGCGTGATTTATAGCTCGCCGGCTTGCTAACAATGGACTATTAATTATTACCTACTTTGCCAGCAAGGTAGGCGCCTAGGTCATTTTATATGATATCGTAAGTCTAGGCTTGGCTGGCGGATGGGACGTAGGATTTGTAATGCGAGCTGTTTCAACACAGTTTGATTGTTACGTGGACAACTGTACGTCCCGGTACACAAGTGAATGTGTTCACAACACCGACCCACTTCATGGTATCAGCCCAGTTTACAGTTTAGAGCGTGACGATGAGTTACTGCTACGTCATCCTACATAACGTTAGCGTTTTACATTACCTCGAAAGAAAACCATCACATACATTTTGCGCGTCATTACAAATTGTTCAGTAGTTTTTAAGTTAAATCCGTACAAACAAACATAAAAACATTTTTTCCAACGCATACAAATCTCTCGCCTTTTTCCTATGGAGGTAGACAGACACTACAGAGTACCATCTGCTACTATTCTCACATACTTTTTTTGCTTTGTTTACGTTCATACATGTATGGTCCTACACGCCTGTTCCGAGTACAATGCACCTGTTCTTTTTGTAGAGTCTGAACAATAAGGTCTGTGTATGTCCTTCCAGGACGACCCTTCCTGGGGTTTTCACTTACCCACATCAGCCTTATATATACTTCTTATAATCCTCCCTCTGAGAATTCATCTTAAGTCACAAGTTGGACAGAGCGCGGCTGCCGACGTAGGTACTTAAGTTAATTTGAACTCTCTGTTAAATCATTTCACTTTCCCACACATACTTTGGCCTAAAATTGCTTAAGCTAAAATGTAATTAAGTAGTTTTGCCATGATATGATCATTTGCTAGTACAGTCGAGTTCATTAATATATTGGCCCTTTCAGGCTTCAAAAATATATGACCGTCAAAAAAAAAACATAACATTGTGACAACTAAAGCATCATTAAATTGTGGTCAAGATTTAGATTCATTAATATGTGACTGGTTTTTCTCAGTAACATGTATACAGCCAAAAGCACATTATTATATGAACAACATTAAGATCATATTATCTGAACATTGTAGGATTCACAATTATGTATGCACACATCAAAGACATTCAATAAACTATAAATCTCTTTGGCACACATAAATGCAATAATATCTAAACAAGTAAATGTAATTCAAATTCAACCTTATTACTTACATTATAAAGATAATTTTACTCTGAATGATGAATCTTAAAATTGCATGGTCAAGGAGTTTGCTACATCATTTATCACTGGCTAGATTAACTTCAAATGATGTTAAATGTTTTTCTAATAAAATTATAACTGACGCACATGTCATTCAACGATTGAAAGACACTCTTTTTAAAAACAAACGCAAACGCGCTTAAAACAATGGAAACTACTGTCATTTCTGTAACAATGTAAACTAGATCTTATTTGTTCGAGCAAATAATTGACTTTCCCATGCATGTAGAGATAATTAAGAAGCTTTTCCTGCTCAGATATTATAAAAGCCAATACTATATTTTTGAAAAGGGTGATCACATATTTTTGCCTAATGCACAGCATATATTATTGAACCGTTCATGATCACATATTATTGAACTGTTCATGATCACATATTATTGCACAATGCACAGCATATATTATTGAACGGTTCACATGAGGACATATTTTTGATCTATAGGTTCTATAGAATTTATTGAGCTTTCCAACGCTCACAATATTTTGAATCCTTGACAGTGCCAATATATTAATTAACTCGACTGTACCAACCTACTTCACTTGGTTTAAGAGTGTTTCTTCTGCTGCAAGTGTTAGGTGGCTGTCTGGGGCGCGTTGTTCCGCCGTCTCTAATTATAATTACAGTTACAATAATTATCACGAGATTTTCCGTGGCTTCATTAAGACTCGCCCGAGGCGACGCCGTAACATTCCAAGCTCGTTTAACGCGCATTGCATCTCAGTTCTTCACTGAATTCATATACTTTAACTTTAACTTTATCATGATTACTCAATATCCCCAAGTTGGCAGTCCGTCAGAGGTTAACAATATATTATGTTGTACGCTGATGAGCGGCGCAGTGCCATTCCATGAGTCTGCCTCACTAGAAATCACTTTAAACTGCCTCCTGACTCCGCCCTATTCTGCCCGAGTTCCGATTCTGCCCGACTCTACCCGACTCTGGTGGAATCTGCCTGACTCTGCTGGACTCCGCCTGTCTGCACATAATTCCGACCGTGTGGCTTATTGTCAGACTCGGTCGCAGAATTCGCTATGAAATCTTATAAATTTCTAAAGCTAGTTTAAACTTGAACGTTACAAAATATATTTTTTACGTAATTTCGTGGCTTAATATTAATTCACTTAATGTCTCTCTTAATACTTGGATCTGTAAGGCGTCCCCGGCCGGCGCATGACTGTCGCAGTTGTATTATCGAGTCGCGGATTTGTCCACCTGCGGCTATAAGGTAAGTAACCGTCACCGTAACTAAAAGCAAAAAGCAAGACACAGTAAAAAGACAAAAGGCTGGAAGGTTCCATTGTGACCCTTTGCTGAGATTAAAAACATAAATGCGTTATTATGGACACGCTAAAAGCTTCGGCGAGACGGCGGAATTAGATTGTGTAGAGCTGAGCCAGCCACCCTCCTCCCCCCACACCACCCGCTCAACGACCGCACTCTCTGCAGTCGGTACACCGCCGGAGTCTTGTAATCATTTGATGTGATATACGAGTTTTCTGTCTACCCATAAATATTTTTAAACTAAGGAAGAACTAAAAAACACCCAGGCGCTGAGCAACTATAGTTGAGGTAACTATCAACTTTATGAAAGGTTTCTTTACACGTTGCTAGTTGCTCGCGTTGCTATGTGGGCGCAATCCCATTTGATTATATCTTAAAAGCTAGTTGCTAGTTGCTGCAATAGTCGCTCCATGTGCAAAGCACCTAAGAAGACAAACTGTGTCTTGAACTGAGTGCAAGCCTTCAGTAGGACATGTTTGTGCCATAACATTATTCTGATCGTCTATCAACTGTCAGTAATGTGATATAGCTACTGCATATTCAAGGCCTGCTTCTCATGCAAACTGATCAACAGACTTGCTACTGTATATCGAGATAACCAATCGCCATTACAATATTAACATGATTGTGTGAACTGCTTTATTTATGTCCATATTTATTAGATCTGTAATGATCAGCAGGTCGTTGTTGCAATTACATGAAGTCAATAAGTGCAATGAAATAAACAAACTCTTTCCTGGGGAACCGCTAAATACCTGATTTTATACTAATATTATAAATCAGAAGAGTCTGTTTGTTTGTTTGGTTGAACGTGCTAATCCCAGGAACTACCCGCTCAAATTTAAAAATTATTTTTGCGTTGGATAAGTAGACCATTTCTCGCGGAAGGCTATAACATCAAGCTATGACCAATAGGAGCGGAGCAGCAATAAGAAAGCTGCGAACGGGATAATAGCTTCCGTTTTTCATCCGGACGAAGTCGCGGGCAGAAGCTAGTTTTATTAACCGACTTCAACAAAAAAAACAACCGACTTCTTAAAAAACACTAACAGGTGAAAAATAATTCCAGTTTCGGAAGTCTGTGGCTTTGGTGGTTTTATTTCGTTCATTATTGGCCACCGACTGCCGAAACTGGAATTATTTTTCACCTGTTAATGTTTTTTAAGAAGTCGGTTGTTTTTTTTTTTGTAAAAAAGTTTTTATTTTGTAATTTTTAGTTTCCTTGCATGTAAAGAAAGTCTTTCAAAACTTGAAAGAATCATTGAAATTGGATAACAATTGCTAATGAAGTTCTATCTAAACATTGATCTGCACATCTCTGACGGCCCCTTTTAAAATAGAATGGCGTAATGTTATGTTGTAAAAATACAAAAGCTCAGCATAGACATCAAACTATAGCAATCGCGAATAATTTGCTGTTATGCGTTGAAGAGTTCCGTTGCCTGTCTTCTACATCAGTTTTTCTTCACCAAATGATACTTTCTTAATGAAAATGCTTGATTTGTTACTAAAAATGTTAAAATCGGTGCGTGTGTGCCTATATTTTTTGAGGAGTTCCCTCAATTCCTCGAAGATCCCTCATCAGATATGAGTTTTGATACAAATGGGACCAATTTGTTAGTATACCCTATCAAACTAAAAAATAATTTTGAAAATCGGTCGATAAATGACGGAGTACTGAGGTAACAAACCCTAAAAAAAAAAAAAAAATACAACTGAATTGAGAACCTCCTCCTTTTTTTGAAGTCGGTTAAAAAAGAGAAGGTTCTCCTTACGGTTGTATTTTTTTTTCTTTTTCTTTTCAATCATTCTTTCAAGTTTTGAAAGACTTGCTTTATACGAAGAAACTAAAAACCAAAATTTGTTGAAAAAAAAAACAACCGACTTCTTAAAAAAACACTCCGTAGTTGAAAAATAACTTCAGTTTCGGAAGACTGTGGCCAACAATATCCACAAAACAAAAGCACCAAAGCCACAGGCAGAAATGTATTGGTAGAAGGGCCATTCAAAAGACCACATTTTCCAGATTTTAAAGCTTCAAAATTAAGCACATTTTGCAGATTTTAAAGCTTCAAAACTAAGCTCTACACGTTATTGAAATGCTACCGAGCTCCATGCCTGGACGAGGTGTAAAACTGTAAAGCTATACAAAAAAAGACCTCAATGGAAGCCGCCTAGATTTAACTGCGAGGTTTTGATTGATTGTAATGAAGTTGTCGCCTCGGTCGCCGCCGCCGCGGGCCCACCTTGTCGTCGACGACATATGACGATTCAAATAATCTGATTAATGACGACTTTTCGTCGAGCGCTTTAAGATTACTTCTGTGTGACCTTGGTACTGGTGACTTAGTGCGGAAGCCCGAAAAAGCGGGAACTTATGTTAAGTCTGTGTTTTTGTTGACCATTAGGTAGGTACTAGACGTAGACACATTGTGGTCGACAAGCCAGCAAATATTTAGATGCTATATTTCATAGAAATTATAAACAAACTACTTAATTAAGTTTCTCGCAAAAAAACCCAGAAGGTTTCAGAATGTTCATTTGTTATACTTAGTTATACGGGCTAAGTAAGGCAGTTAAGATAACTATGTACTTAATCAACGAAAATGCTTGCGAGCAAGTCCGCCGCGCCGCGGTGATAGAACAAGAATATTAAGAGTGTTATTTGCCTGGACGGCCTGGAGCTCGACCGAATCACGTAATAGCACTCATTAACGGTCATACGAGCGAAAGATATTTATCTGTAACATTAACGAAGCAACATTATATTTCTGATCTAAACAATAAACTGACTATGTAGAACTAAAGTGCATTGTGCTCGATAAAAAATAGTTACTTCTGCTGAGCATGAGGTCCAGGGTTCGATCCTCGGGTCGGGCTTAACGTTATTAAGTTTTTGCATCTCGCAATGGCTCGCCTTCTATTACATGAGAGTTAAACACAGCTGGTGAAATGTTGGTGTACAACTGATTAAATACACCTTTACCTAACTCGGGGATTACAGGCGTGTTTTTATGTTTTATGTTTTGATAACAGTATCCGTAACCCCTAAGGGCATTTTGAAACAGAGACTGAAACTGAAGCTATTTAGCTTCAGTTTCAGTCTCTGTTTCAAAATAATCAACAGGAAGTCGTGGCAGGGGCTCAACGCGTACGTTGCCCACGTCGCCTACTTCGCGCACGTCGCCCACGCTTTGTACTTATGCTGGAGGGACGTAGCGCCGTCGCTCAGCATCATTACAGTGCAATCTTTCAGTGAACTTAAAGCAAGCACAATAGCGTCTTGTTTAATAACGTGCTTCGTCACTCGTGGGAGCTTAGAGCAGAAGAGCGGGGCGGGGGCGCGGGAGACGCGGATCCTGGGGCGGGGGTCGCGGGAGTCTTCTGTTCTGGAACCCCGTGACTCGTCACTATCGCATATTAAACCATTTTCATTTAAAGAGAGTTAAATGATATTTTAATTACGCGTCGAGGGACATTTTCGCAACGGTTGGCGTTAGACGGTCGCCGAAAAAATTATAATCTGTATTCAAAGGGCCACTCTCAACTCCGTTTTATTTGTTAGTTTTTGATAAATCGTTCACACAATAGACGCTTTTTGTGAGTGACGTTGACACGAGTTTAATTATAGTGTAGATTCATACATTATCGATAAACCAGAGTTTCGTCATAGGTATTCGTCCGACCGACTGTAAAACATGCTGAATTTAGATGTAAATACTGTGGAGTGACAATTTGCACACGCACCTCTATACCTGCGCGGATATTTACACGATGGGCTTGTTTAGAACAACATCAAACAGAACGTGCAATATCAGTGCGATTAGTGAGCGCGGTACTGTTCGACATGCATACCGCGTGCCGCGAGACGTCTATTAACCTGTAGCGGTGTGGCAATAATATTGTGTAAGTAGGTATAATACGTTAGTACAACCCTTCGATGGTCAGCCAGCCCCCCTACACGCTGTACCTCAGGTAACATCTCAAAAAATGCTTTTGAAATTAACTTAAATCTAATCGTCCGTAATCATAAGAACCTTAACTAACTGACTTGGTTTAAGAACATACGAGAAGTAGTGACTGCCCTGTCCAAGCAACGTGACACAACTTGGCGAGTTCTAGTCAAGTCTGTCGTACTGTTAAGGTAACTCTGGTGATAATTAAAGGAAACACAACTTCTTATAGGTTTCATCCGTAGCAAGAGAGAGTGTCTGAGTAGCGCGTGCGTACCAACTTGCAGGCCCGGGATATCCAAAGACTCTGTCAAGGCGAATTATCTATCACCACAATCTCAGTCACTCGGCTACTTGTCGCCTTGTCGGTACAACTATCTTCAACCATGGACTAGGTTATGGTCACAAAATGATAAAACCGCTTCAGAAAACTGTCACTGTATTTCTCTGCAAGTACTCACAATGTACCTATCTGTTTAATCAATGATATTACAAGTGAAAAGGTGTAGATAGGTTACTTAAACAACATTCGATCTTCAGAAACGGTACACTAACGCACGCACGTGTCCGCTGGGGCGCGACGCCACACTGAGGTGAAGTGTGGCTAGTTAGACACTTTTTGACGTGTCAGTTGCTGAGCGCGTATAATCTATCTACACCTCTTTACATATAATATCATTGTTTTTAATAATATAATATAGGGCCTTAATGGCCTTGCTCCGGTCTTTTTGTTGTTTAATATATTAAGATTTAGTTTTTAGTTTTGAAATGTTAAATTCCTGTGCGCGTCCCAAATAAATAACATATTTATTTTCTTTATTTATTTATTATTTATTTAATAATTCAAGCACACTAATGTACAAAGGCGGGGTCCACGTTATCCTTCTTTCTTTCAAAAACAATTTTTTCGGAATAGAAGTCCTTCTAACAATTGCAGTTGATGACCATTTGAAAGGTGCTCTCCAACACTCACACAACAGTTCCTTGAGACATTTCCTCCCTCTGCGTCCGAGTTAGAATGATGTTCAAAGTTGAACAAATCCCCACCGCCTATACCTTTCGAACATTCTCGAGTTTTTTACATGAACTCTATATCAGGTTACTCTCCCTGTAGACACGTTGTCCAAAGTATAATGTTTGAAAACTACCCTCACGGGCGCGACGGATAGCGTCACGTACCGATATGTTGGTATGGGCAGGTACGTACGACGTGATTGTGCGACATCTTATGGTAATACCACAGTATACATATCAATACAGTAGGACGATGCCTTTGATCTCTGGAAAAATGCCGACAACGTCTACACGCGTTATAGCCCTGAATAATACCTCCCGAACTACGAACATCGTTTTGTTCGCAGTTCGGGAGCGGCTTTAACGCGTTTCGCCCGTCACACCCCGCCAATTGCCCTGTCTAGACGGCTTCGTCAGACGGCAGTAGGTTTTTAGACTGTGGTAATACTAACAGCGACTATGAGGCGTCCACTACCGCCATGTTATGTAGTCAGATGAAATTAATATTTACACTGTTGAGATACTTATTACGTCAAAGTGTACTTTGTGGACTTGACGTAGCAGCCTCATGACCGGCGCGGCGCACCTCATCAGCCACTCGACGCGACAAAGCCGATGTGTCGTACCTCGTGTAGTCGTGTGATCGTGTCAACAGGATGTGCGTGCGCTAACAAGTAAATTGCGGGGCATCATGTGTCGCCGCGCGCCGCCCGCTAGGAATGAGAGAGCCCGCTATACCGGCGCTTAATTACAGCCGGCGCGGCGCTTGATGAACCATGCTGCGGTTTGCTGCCACATCCGCAGTACAACTCTATTTTTAGAAACTTTGAACAATTAGGCAGTATTTGTTTAGACCTTAAAAACGCTCTCGAAACATTGCGCTTTTCTCAAACACATTATTTTAACTCTAAATTTAAACTAAAAATCAGTCTCTCAACAACAAATATTACGATCAGGTCTACCAAAGACACTTATTACCTTTAAAATAATAATAATTTATGGTTGTTAACGGTTGTCTGTAAGAGATCGCTTTAAGTGATATTCCATTCTATTTTATTATATCTATGTGTTGTACCTGTAAGTTCTCTGCGAATTTAAACTGAAAATTCCTGTAATCTAAATTTCCTAATTTGTATGTCATAATTTGTGTATAACCCAATCATAGCGTTTGCTTCGGCGCGTAGCGCACGATATTGGGTGAGGTACGACTACTCCAACATAAGAAACGATGTCATGCTTATAAATTACAATAAATATATTAGCTCTAAATATGTAGTGCAGTGTCACGAGTACACGACGTCACGCGTCAACACCTATCGAGCTTTAGCAAAATAACAGCGCAGCTATCTGTGTTTCAATTTCATGGCTGGACTGGTCCCCGCCCCTGTCCCCCCGCGTCCCGCACACCCGCATCTCTCGGCGCTGGGCACACAGTACAGCAAACACCGCATCTTTTGCGTTATTTTATGTACATTTTTGAATAGGCCACGACACTCGATAGTGTACGACGAGTGCATCATATGACTTAAAATCATCGCAACACTGCTGCACCGCTATCGCCGTCTGTATGTAGATACATAACAGTCAGCCCCACTTGCAGTGTATGTGTATCGCAACGTGCGAATGAGCGGTCAAGCTCTGAATTTACATGCCGAACGCCGCCGACGCCGCCACCCGCGCCTGTTCAAGCGATTCTAGTGTTTAGGGTTCACCGGAACTGAGGGTGACTGTACGTATGCAGCTGCCTCATCACCAGCCGACAGCCACCCACCGCTGGACATAAGCATCTCCTATCGCACGTCATTAATCTCGGCGCACAACTGTCGCTGTCTCCGACTACACACGTTATTCTACGGCAGCAGTTGAAGTAACTAAAATTATGTTGAAGTATGCGTGTATTGTGTATTCGAATCGAGTCGTTTTCCCCTCCGCAGCTCCGCGATGTTATTACGTATATTTCACGTCGGTAACGTAATATTTATTCGCCGCTTGCCTACCCGCAGTATCGCTGGCTAATGAACAATGAAATGTGACATAACATAAAAATGAATTATAACAACAGATACATAATAATGTTCATCCTCAGTGTGATCTCATGTCGTGACGCTTCCGTCAGCTGGCTCCGGAAGTTACCTACCTACTGTAATGTACTCCGAGACGTCACATAACTAGGACATTACCTCCTTTCTGGTAGTTGGACAGATTCGCTGAAAAATAATAATATGCTTAAATGAAGATCACAAACATTATTACACCTAATAGATAAAAATATGTTTGGTCTTTCAATTATTAATAGCCAAACTATTTTATGATATTCGATTAGACGAGGATTGAAAAACTATTTTTTATTCAAGGTAGAAAATGTTGATTGATATTGTTGGTTCTTCAGAAAGGTTAGGTGCGTAATACTCGCAACCGGCGTGTGTGTATGACAACATGTATATATATATACGAAGCAAAAGAAGCATGTCAGAATCGTAGCATATGGCGCTCTGTAGTTTCTGCCTACCCCCATGGGAAAAAGGCGTGAGTCTATGTATGTGTATGAAGAAAATGTTGGATCTCATTCGCCTCGGGAAGGACATACATAATGGTCTGTTAGACTGTTAGTGACTAAAAACGACCCCAGTGTTCCGTCTCACACCAGCGTGCAGCGGGGGTCACGGGAGCAGACGATACTTCCACAACCTCTGACTGATAAATAAAAATAAAAATGACGTGTGGCACTCGAAGACTGCCACGGTAAAGCTATTGCATAGCATTTTTTATCAACTCCTCTCCTCTCCCCCTCCCCATTCCTCCCCTCCCCACACCTCCCACACCCCTCCCCTCAATCTGTCACTTTAATCAAACGAAGGGAAGAACACGAAACGAAAACGAACTTTAATGAATCGTTTAATACCTATCATATTTATTATGGTTCAATGAAAAACTATCCGAGATTGAACTGCCGGCTCGGTCGATGCTGAGCCTTACCCAACGTCCTGAGGTTAAACACTCGCCATTTGAGAGCACGATCGGTGTTAATCTTGCATTTGAAATTCTGTTCACGCTGTGTGTATTACTTATCATGTTTGTCAAATACGTAGTTCAAAGTAGCTCAAAGCTGTGCATCGTGCCAATTTTGAGGTGTAGTAAAAAAAACTTTAAAAAGTTATAATAATAATAATACATTCTTTATCAAGGATGACGTAAGATCACACACGTCAATATTCATAATCGTGAATAGTAATTAAGAGCAAATGAAAGCACCGCGTAGCGTCGCGTCGCCGACGGTGGGTGACTATATCCCCTTGATATCATCGTTACCCGGCTTTCTCAATTTGTAGCACAAAAGGTCCCTTACCGGAGCTGTCACTAAAGTTACCGATCTATTTTATTCGCTCTCGGCGCGTCGGCCGAACATCTTCGACCCACACCATATAGTAGATTAAAGCACCTCGCTATTCTAAATCAGTGCACGCGATTGTGAATCTTATCCCAGCGTAGTAAAAGTGAGAGAAACGTAAGAAGCCTACCTGACTATTTGCAGTTCGTCATCCTGTCATCGCGTCTAATTAAGTTATAACCCCGTGCTCTCGCCCGCGCACCCCCCTTGTCGTCACGGAACCCACACTAGTGTGCGTGCTTTAGGAGCTCCAGCTCGCTCGCAGGCACAGGGAGCATGGCCGTGCTGGACCACTTTTGTCAACTAACTGTTGTCAGAAGCGTGATATATACTGACAGGGTCCCTTGAACGGTATTCGTCACAATATGAAGAGACTCCTCACAAATTGCGTCTAAACGGCGTTGTGCTGTGCTGGCTGTTGCCGTGGTCTCCTGGCGGCATCGTGCGACGCAGTGTCGTTGTGGAAGCGGTCATAATAATTCAAACATTACTAGGTACTTAACACGAAAAGACCTTGCCATGACCATGTCCATGAAAAAACTCAAAAAGTAAAAAAGAATAAGTATGTACTGGACCCACATACATACTGGATCATAGCAGATTTCATCTTCTTTTTCGTCTTTTTTCAACGAAATCATGCAGACAACATAATGTTCGGTCTAACTTTTAGATGCTGTAGCTAGCTGTACGTGTGCGGTACCTACGGTGGAGGACTCGGCCATTCCGTATAAAGGAGTGAATAAGATGCCAGCACGCATTATTGGCTATTAATGAAATCGGTCATTGATTACGTCCGTCGCTCGCCAGGCGGCGCACGTCCGGCGCGTAGTTAGCCGTGTGTCCGGTTCCGAGCCGCGTCCGGCTGCTTGCCATGCGCCGTGTGTCGCCGACGTTTATTGACACTCTTGGCCAACGAAATTATATGTGAGTACCTTTTTTTTTGTCTGAAAACATTCCTACGAGTGCTTACAATGAGTGTTACATGGCGCGTTCTGCGAGTTATAGTATACCTAAATCTAAAGTGTTTACATTACTTATACAGCTCAACATTTACTCGCTACTTGATAAATTGATAGACAATATCGTCCTTGCGTTGTAAATCGCACTGACTGCTCAGAGCTTTCCCGGCGAATGTGTTTGCTTTAATTCCGCAGCGACCAGACTGGGGTGTGTAAGCATATCGCCAATCTACTAGTCGTCAAACCAAGTTATCTAAAGAATTGGGATCGCAATGTTCGCGAGCTCAGCGCGTTTTAATAAATGAGGCTCGGTCTGCGGACAGAAGCCCCTCGCCCGACCCTCCCTCGCTCTACGCACACTACGCACTTCCAGCACGCACTACGATGAGACTGTCGCGGCTTCTTTGTTGATTCACTCGCCTTTCCGTAGGTACATACTAAGTGAATCTTAAACATTATATTTGTGAATAGTCAAAAACGCTTTTATCGTAACACCTACTTCGTGTTTGAATGCTGCGACAGATGAAAGAACAAAGGATAAAATAAATGTCAAGTAAGTCACGTTCAGACGCATCGTTTGATGTAATCGGACAATAAACAGCAAATGATTGAGATCAATAATAATAAACCGGTGTCATTTTGAATGCAATGGGCTAACGTATTTCTGATGGCCTCTGATGGCATTAGAATCACCATGTCGCACTGACACGAACCTCTTCTCCGTTAATAAGTTGTCATTGTTGGCACTCGAACCGATAGCTTTGTGGATATATTGTACTAACTCACCAATATTTCATCTCAATGCTTGCAAAAACAGGTCCCTTTTAAAATACTTATAATAATTTTATTTTATTTTTAATTTAATTTTAATAATTTTAGCATACAATTGGTATGACAGCTGAACAAAAAGCTTACAAGAAAATTGGCCAAGTGCGAGTCGGACACGCAAGCTAAGGCTTCCATATCAAATTATTACGGAACCCAAAGAAGCATATTTATAATGCAATGCAATGCAATATTTATTATTACATTCGCACCCACACACACTCACACCTGCACACACTCTCACCCACACACACTCCCACTCACACACACTCTCACCCACACACTCACATCACAAACACGATACTCAGTCACACACACATAATCAACACGCAGTCATTTTACGTTTAATTTAACTTCTAATTCAAACTTACTATATTTTGTTTAATTCTTTTTACTATTTACCTAATAATATATTTTAGTGTAATATCAGCTTACCAGCTCTAGAAATGCTTACATGGCTTATATTATGTGTAGTAGCAGTAGAACACTGACTCCTAAGTCACAGGAATTCCTAGTTTAGGAGTCAGGGTGTCAACTTTTGTTCGCCTTCATTTGTAACTTAACTGATATAATATGTATGAGTTGTAAGGATTTGTGTCAATAAAGTATTATTATTATTATTAAAAGAAAAGAAAAACAACCTCTGCGTCTTATCTGCAAACTTTTTACAATCCGTTTATTAGCGACGGACGGTTAGGTTAGCTCAGAAGTCTGTATCACGGTCGCCAGTGACTTGGTTAAGGAGAACTAATATTATAGGTAGTCTTTCAATGTCAAATACTCATCTGAGTCCGGTAACACTAAGAGCTGAACCTAGCATTAAGTATTATGGGAAAAAATGTTAAAACATCGTATCAATGGAGTTGAAATGAGTTTAGAATTAGTCAGCAATTTTCCGTAATTTTTCTTTTCTTTCCCCTGAGAGTAATGACGCATCACATTCTATCGCACCGCTGCATTCTGAGACTCGCGATGACTGGTCGCAGAGTGCAGCTCTGCTTATGTGTCAGCTAACACGGCCGCTGTTTGTCTACCCGACACACCAACACACGAGAGCGCCGCCGCGCCGCGCGCCGGAATGTTCCCGCAGTTGACACACTCAGTGTTAGGCACATAACAGATGACGTCACTCGCGCGAACTATGCGGGCTTCCAATCATTTACGATAGTGTTGGAGATGTAACAGAGCCGTGAAAGAGACTTTAAAAAGTAAATAATCATTTAAGTACAGACGCCAGCACATCAAGTTACCCCAATGTGTCAAATTTTCCCAATTGAATATGAACCTTTTTCTGTTTACCATAAAGTTGAAAAATGATCAAAGAAATTTGACACATTGGAGTAACTCGACGTGCTGGCTTCTGTACATACCTTTATCGCCTGATACTTATACTTACTAAATTAATAGGTTTGCAAACGTTGAGAGTACATACTAACACATCTTCTTGGGCCATACTAACACATGATCTTGGGCCACAAATTTGAAGTGTTCTGAAAGGCATTTTCATTAAAATTAACAATTGATCCAGAATTCAATAGAGCCACTAATGCTAGATCCATTTTCTAGAATATTATGTGAATCCAATACTAGCGCGTCAGCTCTAAGTTGTAAAGTTTGAAGTTTATCCAGGTCTTGAAACTTAAGTTAGAGTTTATATTAGAGGCAGGCTCCAGGTAGCAATAAGCTCAATCCGGTACGCGCCGCGCCGTCTGCCCGCGCCGCGCGACCGCGGGAGACTTGCGCTATTCAGTGATAAACTGCGGCTTGAGATCAACTCTCAACACAGCTTTCAGCTACCACTATATTGTGAGCCCACACTACTCATATCAGCAACGCAGACTACGTGCTTCTCCTCGCGCTCACTTACATCAGTGCTCCAGCGACACACAGAACACTTACACAGAATGCGATAGCTGGTTTACACTCTAGGAAACCAAGAGATGTCGCAATATGAACGCACTGTGAGGCTGCAGTTTGCGGATCTCTCCGAAATATTATTACATGTCCGCGTGCACCTGTGGGTGCAGTATTTATACTTATTATGTATTATGCTTGCCTCGTGTTTGTTTACTCAAACTTTTATTGCTTTCCACGTGTCCTTATTTTTAGGCTATAAAACTCATAATTAGAGCATAATGGAGCCTATCGGGTACAGCAATAATAGTGAGTTAGGAGAGAGGGAATATTTATTTCATTATAAAACAATACTTTTCAAAATACTAACCAGTATTTCTACGATTTAACGTCATTTAGTTCCAAATGCATTTACATTCACACCATTTTCTGCATTCCACAATGTTCATAATATCTTAAAATACGCTACGCTACGCACAATCATGGTCGCTGTAAGGGCCCAGCAGAATGTAATAAAATAAACTAAAACAATATACTTAAAAATTATTAACAAGTTTTAGGCGAGATTGTATCTATTTATTCTATAAATACCCTTATTATAATATTACAATATATAAATTCATACTTTTACTTTCTATAATTCAAGCTTTTCATCGTATGTTTATTGGCAGCCCTTTCTAATTACGGAATTACGTTTTATAATTGAAGAAAAAGATTTCTGTTGGAACTGCTCCCGGCGGGCAGGAGTGTGGCGCGGAGCCCTCATTGTTATGGAAATATCTCATTAGTGATCGTCGTAGTGGTCGCACAATGCGTGTGACGTACCGACGTGCTCGACTAACTTTTTTTCTCTAACCCTTGTCACAAGTAATAATTAAGCAAACTGCTCTTATTTTGAAGTAAACTACTTTTTTAGCAATAAATAAAAACATAAAATTGAACATGGAAGTCTGTGGGCATTGCTTATTTTTGTGTTCAAGTTCGCTCAGCTTCCTCCGGTCGTTCAATGCGTATTGCGCCTACTACAAACAATTAACGATGACATTTAATTTTACCACAATCAGCGTTAATACTCGACACTGAACCTGACATTTATTTTAATAATAATAAATTTTATTTCAGGGACGCAGGCCCAGAGATAAATACCTAAATATTTTAACTGGGTGCCTCTCGTCTGTCGAGCAAAAGTAACGCGCTCCGCGAGACTCCAGCCCGCAACGCACCACTCTATCTAACTTCATATTGTATGCTAATGATCCCTACTAAACAAATGCCTGAAAATTGCACCATGTAAAAACAACACCTATTTGTTTATCAGCCTCAACCATGTCAATTTGTGCAGCAACCTCTCAATGTGACTCGCTAGTAGTTACCTAGTTAGTAGACCATAGTTCCATTACACAGAACGCAACAAACACGAAGCCAGGCGATACTTTGCATGCGGCAGAAATAAAAAGTAATCGCATTGCATTCCACAGTGTGCTGGAGAACATTCTCGTGTACACGTCATTACGGAAACTATGCGAGTCTCGGCGTGTGATAGTAGCGAGAAGCGACGACCTCGCGACACGCGACCAATCGCGCGGAAAATGACATTGCGCCGCCAAGCGACACTCCCGTCGCGCTGCGGGCGCGGGGCACAAGCACACAACATATGGACACGACTGACACGAGTCACGAGATATGTTACAGGGAACGAGATCCTCATCACGAGGTGGGACGCGACTGACGTCTGCATCATCACAGCGCGCGCAACATTAGCGCCACTTAATTCTCGGCGCGCGGCTGCATCAAAGGTCTTTTGTGAGCGCCGCCCGGTTAATGGCTAAAGTAAACGTAGGTATTTCAAGTGAATAGATTAGCAGAGCCACGGGCGACGGGCGGCTCAGATTGCGCTCGTTAAACCAACAAAATGGGGCGGTTAATGCGAATTTGAATAGTCCCCGTTTGTATTTAGATGTTATCCGGGAATCAATTAATGCTTTAATCGAATGGGTTCATTAAGCGCTGCCCGCGCCAACCATCCTTCGAACGCGTAACCATCTTAGAATATGTGATTGTCGTGATGGCCCAGAGGGCCTCTCATGCACGAGGTTGTGGTTCAAATCCGGGCAAGTACCAATTTGACTTTTTCAATTCATACGTACTTTCTAAGTTTATCTTAGACATCATTGACATCGCTGAAGGAAAACATCGTGAGGAAACCTGGACTTTAGTTAATATAAGTTTGAAATCGCCAATCCGCCTTGAGCAAGCGTGGTGATTATCAATGCTCGGGCCTCCTCTATATGAGAAGAGGCCTTTGCCCTGCAGTGGGACAGTAACGGGCTGGTATTATAATACCAGCCCAGTTTTAATGAGTCCTTATCACTTGAAAAATAAATGATTTATTTATTTTTATTATGTTATTATATTATCTTAGAATACAGATACTATATCTATCTTTCCTGTCAGAGGTAGTCCTGTATGTGTGATTTCCTGCTCTATATGGCGTCGTGCGTGACGCCTGATAGTGTAATTTTTCACGCAATATCTCAATCCCACTGTGAAAGTACGTTGTAACGCAAATTACTAGATGCTGTCCAATAAATATTTATCTGGTAGTACGCTGTGCACCCGCATTCTGACGTGTATTGGAGCGCACGATGAGCAACCGATCAGGCAGCCCGCGTGCCACTACTGATACACACTGCTCAAACTAATATTTATCAACCTACTTCCTACCTGGTACGTTTAAAGTTATTGTTAAATTTAAAAAAACGGCCAAGTGGAGTCGGACTCGCCCGTAAAGGGGTCTGAAGCAGCTAGTAACTTTATATCTAAGTTCTTATAATTCGTTGTAACTGTTTACGATTTATGACGTAGACTGTTACAAGAAGTCCGCCTGCATATTATACGTAATATATATATATATTATACAACACATTACAATCTTTTGGTTCTTAAATTTATCTGGTGGTTTGGAAAACTGGGAATTTTGTAGATTTCGATACGTCTACGCGTTTTTCCGAATTTTTATTTTACCATTTCGAATTTTCGCCGCTCGTTGTATTACAGACAGAACGTGAATGTGTAATTGTGTCTTGCAAAATTGATGCTCCTACTTGGTTAGTGCATGAGGCCCCACAGCGGGCAGAGCGCGGCGTCACTCAGATTAACAAACTTCGACTTTGACTGTCAGCCCCCCGCTCCCCCGAGCCCCCGCACCCCCGCGCGCCACCAAAACCAGCACACAGTGGCAAAAAGACAAGCTCGGAGAATCCTTTAGCGGCGCACAATAGTCGCGGCGTGACCTGGAAACGCCTCAAAAGATGTGCCGGTTTAAAGGAATGAAGACGTCTTGTATAATGCACTGGGAGGCAGGGGCCCGGGGCCCGGGGGCCGGCCGAGCGGGGGCGGGAGGTACCACGCAACTCTTCTCTGCTTTTGGATATTTTTTACCTTTCCTTGAGCTGCGTGGATTCAATTATTTTTCCATTAAGCTCCACGGTGCTGCCAAGAACTCAGACATTTTCTTGACGAAAAGTTGGAAAGCGTTCATCTTGCTTATTAGGAAATTACATAAAACGATGACGACACTTGTCTTTCTTAATTGTTCATTAAACACAAATACAGTGACATATACAGTTCATGTAAGTACACAGACGAGAAACTGAACTCTAAATTAAAGAAAGTCGAGTTTTCTCTCCGCTAACTTCCAAATGATTAGAAAGATCACAATAGAGCTGTACCCTAATATTTATTTTATTTTATTTACTTTGCTTTATCGGAACATTTAACAGTTACACATTTTAGCATGACCAAATAAATTTAAAACTAAGTGAACGTGTGGTGTGACCCACACCAATGTCTGCGAAATAATTGTTAAAAAATAGTTAAAAAGCGTGCGTTATTTTTGCCCTGCTGCTGACAACGTTGGAGATTTAATAAAAGGTCAATCATCGCGGTAAGTTATTCCACCGCGTATTGTTTGATTCACTTCGCCAGATATACTAAGTAACAGTAGTTTTACACTCGCTTGCTCGCGAGGCGTCGCGTCTTGTGGCCTCCAACTCGCATGAATGTTGAAAAAACACTACAAAAACTAACAATACTGTTTTCATTTCGTGCAGGACGACGCGCGACGGGCGACTGTACCATCGACGTAGTACAACACATCACTAGTTCTTATTCCAGTCATTGTATAATCTACGATAACTTTGGTCCCCTCATAGTTTCGCATTTCTCGTCTGATATCCAAAAATGGAGCATTAATAATACAAATAGCGTGAGAAAGCTTTACAAAGATTGCTTTCAACATAAATCAAGCGCCGCGACACATTTACAGGTATGAAAGCCTATGAAAGTAATTCAGAGCGCCCTTTCTTACATCGTTTGTATGGCGCTCCGGGAATCGAGCTCGCTTTTATTTTATCTTTGTACCAACATTATTACACTATATTTTCATTGATATTGCAATGACGACAATTGTACCTACACGTAAGTTTCATTATTGACGAAATATCTATCAAAAATAAATAAAATAAAATTCATTTATTTCAGGTATTATAACCCACATTAAACACATGTAGAAATCTTTCGTTAATATATAAAAAAAGTCACATAAAAATAAATAAAATTCAAATACTATAACAAAGTTTTTCAACGTAAACTGCGAACGTCCCCAATATAGCTAAATGCATACTTTGTGTCGAGTTCAATCCTCACTAGACGTATCCTACTCGGGATTATTTTATTAGTCGCGCACTGCAGCATAGCAAACAAACTGTTAGTTTTAATAATAACCGAGCGAAGCCCCCAGCACCTACTATGATCGCGGCGAGTCGCACGGAATCGGACCACGAGGCGGAACATTATACATGTTGTGTGTTAAACTAAGTGTTATTTAACATTTCGGTTACGCATTTACCAACATTAAAAATTACATCATCTTGTTTTCTTCAGTGTACTTTTTCCGAGAATCAAATCAATTCTCAACATAAATATAGATCTAAATTCAGCCTAACTGTTCAATATCCAACGAATCAGCCTAAACAAATGGTGATATCTGACGAGACAGTACTTTGCCAAAGGAGCAATTGTCATTGTGCGCTTGATACAAGGCGAAGCTGGTGAGCCAAGGCAACGCGCAGCGTTTCAGCAGCAGCAGTTTCCTCAGGGTCAGAGTCTCGTAGACGCGCTGCGAGGTGTTCTAAACCAGTTCTAATGCAATCACGGTGGAGCGCGGCTGGCTCTTCATTAGTGACGGCAGGCACGCTCGGCTCCCCGTCGAGTGCCGGCTATGCAGGCCCTCGAACCGATTCGTTCGCACTGGAGGGGCGATGTAAGACGTAGTCGACGAGTTTCCAGCACAGGGATCGAGGCGGAGTGGCACACTCGCCTTCGTCACGTATCACTACCTACAAGTGCTTCTGCAGCGCAGGTGGCGTTCGATCAGTTCATCAATAATGAGCATGTGAATGAAATATGAAAGAAAATGTTTGAAACATTTTCAATCTTAATAAATAATTACACGTCAAGCTTTCAAAATTAATTACATGTTTTACGGCATGGTCATAATACGGTTATTCAGACACAAAAACAGTGACTATATTTTATACTACTGAAATATCTCAACTTTCCATCGGGTGGGATTGCAGTCAAGCACTGGTTTATAACATTAGAAAATAAAAGATAGATGTGACATTATAATTTTTCATTCATTTTAGAAATGTAAAATGAATGAAAAAAAGATGAAATGATTTTTTTTATACCTATACAGTACTGTATAGGTATCAGAGGAGCACGATTTGCTCCATTTCCAACATGAGTGCAGAAGTAACCACTCGAGGATTCCACACACAAGCTTGCAGCGGTTTCAAGCTTGCAGCGAACTAAAACATTAAACAAGAGCTTTGGATAATAACGGCATGATTATTAAAACCAAGCGCCTGAATGATTCCTCAGCAAAGTCTAGGTGTGTATGAAATGTCAGTTTGCAGTCAAACAATATACCGAGATCGTTTATTGTAGTGTGTAGTCGTACAATACAGTACAGAGCTCCGGAAGCGGCCAAATCTTATTGTTTGACAATTAAAGATTATGAATTATATAAAGTGGTGGCGGTCTATTCGCTCAATGCATTGAAATCATGCTGGAAGAGTGAGGTGCTATACAGTCAGATAGAGAATTAAAATATCACGTTTATAATCAAAAGGTTAGGCTGAGGTGTCCCTGTAGTACACCCACATTTCACCAGTAATGTATAAGTCCTATGTAATAAAGGGTGAGCCTATTACCATCAGAGAAACAACATTTGCAGATATTTTAAGGCCATCGACATATAGCAGGCAGTCGACATATCTCATGCTTTATTATTTTTGCTGCGCTGTTAACTGATTGCGTCTTGAAGTGTTTGTCAAAGTATGCCCTCGATGTCACTCAACACCTGATACACACACACATACACACATAACGTCACGCCTGTAATCCCCGAAGGGCTAGGCAGAGGTGTACCTGGTAGTACAACCCACATTTCACCAGTTCAACACCTGATACAAAATGATAAATCATAGATCATGATTTCTGTATAATTGTATAAAGTTAGGTGATGTAAAGATATTAAAACTTTTTCGATATTTACGAGGCATGTAACATTTTACAGATTATGCCTAATTGAAGTTTAGAAGCGTGATTCAGAATTATTTTAGTTATTTGACTGGCTTCTAAGATCTACGGCGTTGGACATGGACACCTCTTCTCTGGAGAGCCCTCGCCTGCCGCACGTAATATCTAAATCGTATAAGACGAAAACTTTTGCCAGTATCAGTTCTCATGGTAGAAGAGTCTCCCGATGTTCAACCGCACGAAGAGTGGGCCTTCATTGATAGCACGTGCAGCTCCTGAACGCGAACTGTAACTGTAATGTGTAACGACGCTTGCAGACAGTTGCAAACAGTTGCAGAACTGTCCTACACTGGGTGAAGGCAACATGTAAAGAACAAGTGCAAGTTGTCACCAGCGCAGTGATTCTTACATATTTCATCCTTCTTTTATTTGTACTTCTCTGACAAAGTTTTGTGTTCATAAGATATTTTAAGTATATTAAAGTAATCTAGCTAAAATCATTTTTCATAATATTATAACTACTAACTACCAAAGTTTGCGGTGCGCAGTGTTCATAATGTAATGAAATGCTCTCGGATAATGCGCCGCAAAAATATTCAGACATTACAGTTCATCTCTGTGATGTGTTACACGCGAGCATTAAGACAAACGACACCAGTGTTTTGCACTTCATTTGCAAAGTAATCCTATTTTTATAGAGGTGAGGGTGGTGCCGGGGAAGGAGAGAACGGGGCTGGGCAACGGAAACACATTACGCAACAATGTATTCACGGAAATATCATTACATCCTGAACGTAACCGACTAGATACTCAGCCACTAAGGTGGCCTTTCTGTGGAGTATGGCTGGATGTCATCGTAACATTAATTTAAGTGCACCCGTAAACAAAGTTAATAGTCGAAAAGTATCCATAGTTCTATGGTTACAAACTGCTAAGCTAGACCAGTTGGTAGTCAGACGTAGCTGCGGTGCAATGCCACTACATAACAGTCAGCGGCAGGGGGCTACGGCGCTACAAGGCTACGTTGCTACGAGGCTACGGCGCTACAAGGCTACGTTGCTACGGCGCTACGAGGCTATGTTGCTACGAGGCTACGGCGCTACAAGGCTACGGCGCTACGAGCCTACAACGCTAAATTATTAGCCCTAAGCACTTCGCGTGTGACTTTTGTAAGGCTGGTCATTGTTACACAGTGAATGCTAATGGTATAATATTATGAACACATCATAAGAACACTAGTTCGATTTTGTACAGAAGTTAAAAATTACCCGTATGATTCAGTAAAAGAAAACCCAAGCGTCAGCGTCAACCGCGAAAGTTGCAAACAAGCGATGTACACAGTGATGTGGCTACTGTGAAACGTAACACTCAGACAAAGTTGTAATGTTGTGTCTCCCGACAAGCGAGCATTGTATGACTGCTGCGAACTTTAGTGTATGACGACACAATATCAGCGGAGCAGTTAGCAAGTCCATTTAAAATTTATATTATCAATTTAACTTGCGCCCGCAATATACAAATGCATTAGCACGCTATTACTGCCAAACATGAGGTGCTGATGGCCAAGTGGTAGGTTCGCGCTTCTCATGCACGAGGTTTTGGGCTAATCTGGACAAGTACCGATGCAATATGATTCTATTAGTACATTTATTTACTTTCTTAATGTATCTGAAAAAGAATGCCTGTTTGGGGAAAATTAACATAAGCAAGGTAGTTTTCAACGTGTCTTCTGCAAATGAAAAGTGGCTTTTGTCCTGCAATGGGGTAGTGGCAGGCCGGTAATACTATGAAGTCCTGGGTTTTATTGCCAGGTTGGGTAAAGTGAAATTGTGTTTAGATATTACTACGTAGCTGTCGGTTTCATATAGCAACAACTCTGTCTAACCCCAAGGTAAGGGCGTGATTTCATGTAATGATGTAATAAGTAGGTACTGAGATATGTACGTACGTATGTATGTACTTGGTAAGTAAGATCTATGTTATAAAATGCATTGTATATGAAATGGTAACTGATCGGCTTCAGTCGTTTCAATTACATTAGTTCCTACATGATGACCCTGCCAGGACCCCAAGGGGGGAGGGGGGGGGGGGTCCCTACAGTACCAAATTATGTATGTACTCGTCAAATTGGTTTCAAACACAACAAGCCGCCCGATACACCCCGTCCCGCATCTCTAAGATACGGCGACCGAGACACACCCTCACCGTCCCTGATGACGCTATCACCCTCCTCCAGGAGAGCGATAAGTCTACCAGCACAGTTCGCAAGAACGCAGCCCGATTCCGGCCTCGCCGTCGAGGCCCGTCGCGACGCCCCCGATAATTGCCCGTCCTCCCGTCCCTTGCTTGTGTGCCAGCTCGCGAGCTGAGCCGTAGTTATAATAAACTCGCTGCCCCCAAATAATAACCGGCTGGGTCTGAGCACCCAGCCGTCCCTTGCTGTCCTCTCCCAGCGACGCCCTAAGCCGAGGCTCGTACCCCGCAGGGGGTGCCCTTAGCGTAGTCGCTTAGTTTTTAAGTTTTTATATACTCTGGCTGAAGGTCTTAACTTTTTGTTTAAGATATCTCTACAGAGACGCCCGGTTAAGCTATACACGTCCTCTTCAAGGACACGATATGCGATACGCCCCTCAAATAAATAAAATCAAACATAACAAGAAGGTTTTAATGGCCAACGTAAATATCCCTATGTACCCAGAGTGCTGCCCCTGGGTGTGTTCCAGGCACACGCGGGGCACACGCAGGGCACACGCGGGGCACACGCGGGGCACACGCGGTGCACACGCGGGGCTCATCCCCCTGACAATGTAATACGTAGTGCGGGTGAGCTCCCTGCCGCTGCACCGCCTTACTGATATACATCAGACGAGCGCGATGGAGGCGGTGCGCTGCATGTTCGGGGTCACTCGTTCACTCCTCGCCACGATAGTGACTATAGGGACTGATAATGTATATATTTGATTGATTGGAAAGGACTTGCACATCGTAGTCGCATCGAACGGAAGTATGTGTATTTGTTGTTCACTAAGTGACTAATGTGCGCCAGTTCGCCACGCTGCTGGCTACTATGGCTCATGCTCTCAAGTAAGGTGAAAGACGCCAGCTAACTTTAATATTACGGAACTGATGAATGGAGTCTCAACAAAACAACAAAACAGCTGGTAATGCAAAATTTCATATTTTATTATATAACAAACCATGTCCAAACCAACAAGTCTAAATCTAGGTGACGTCTATGTCACATGAAGACGTCGTCGGCGAGCAGCTTGCCCGCGCCGGCCCCCGCGGGCGCGGCGCGGTCGTCCTCGAACGTCACCATCTTGTCGCGCGCCTTGCCCGCGCACCCCGCGCCCGCAGATCCCCCGCCTGCGCCCGGCGGCGGCGGCGGCAGGCGGCCGCGGGAGCCGAACGCTGCCAGCTCGTACAGGTCACCGGCCGCGCCGCTCAGGTTGAACTCGCTGAGGCTACGTGGCACAAAGTACTCCACGCAGCGGTCGGCGTGGCCGGCGGAGCGGCGAGCCGGTGTGTTACGAGCGAAGCTCTCCTCGCCGTAGTGCGACGACTTGCGCCGCGGCAGGCTATTGAACTTCGTCGGGTTGAGAGAGTCTATTTTAAAAGTCACTTGCTGGCGCTTTTCGCAGCCGGCGAACGCCACGGACGGCCCCGAGTCGGCCGTCTCGCGGTGTCAGGACACTACGGACATGGAGATCTTGTCGTCGCACACCGCCTCCGCGCTGTGTACGGCGCGCGACTTGGCGGCGCCAGCGCACAGCGCCGTGAAGCCGCGCATCAGCGCGCTCATGTCCTCTTGGATGAGATTGAAGCACATCGCGATCACAACGATCCCAACGAGGATGTAGATGCAACACACGCCCACCGCAATGTCCTCTGCCTTGGCAGATATCGTGCTGGCATACAGTCCGGGCTTCAGGTCCCCGAAGCCGATCGTCGCAAGACTCGCGAACGAAAAGTAACAGCCATCTACTAAGTTCCACCTCTCCGTCGTATGAAACACGAAGGTCCCTAACGCTATGTACAACACGATCAGTAGTAAACTAAGTATAATTGGCACTCGCGTGTGGTCCCGACACGTCCAATGATAGCCGCCACTAAAACTGTCCAAATTCAAAGCGGCTTGAAAAGGAGTCCGTTTCTGTCTATCGAACTGGTCTCTGACGTCACAATGGAGCTGTCTTGCGTCCTGCCGGCTCAGGCAGTCGGCGCGCGCATGGAAGGCGTCGGCAGCAGGGCGCAGGCGCGCGGGGCACAGGCGCGAGTACAGCACGCGCACGTTGCGCGCCAGCGCCTCACCGATGGTGGACAGGTACAGCATGATGATGGGGATGCCTACGCATGCGTACGCCACCGCCACCAGCCGTCCCGCCGACGACTTCGGCGTCACGTTGCCGTGCCCTGCGCCACAAACACACTTGTTCACACTCGAAATACATCTAAACTTCGGAAATCACAGGACCTTTTTATTTTATTTTGAAAAAATATAAATGTGTTTAATCCTGATGTGTTCAGAATAGCGAACCAATGCAGTAATAAGTGGGATTGAGTTTTCTTACTTATGTTGCTTGCGTTACATAATATCAATAACGATTCAGGGCGTAGGATATCAACACACATCTGGTCATAGGAGTTAAAGGAGATGTCAATTTTGCATTATTTTATAATGCAAGTGTTTATTAAATTACTTCTTTCAATAAAAAACGCATTGGTTTTGACAAAAATTAGGGAACGCCGACGAATAATTTCAGGACTAGGGGGTCTAAAATCACGTAGAGAACTTGGAGTCCAAATGTGCGTCAATATTCCTTCCACTCTTTTTACCTATATGCCAGACTATAAAAAAACGGTAATTGTTTCATTAAACTTAACATACTTAAGAATTTTAGATATCTGCTTTTATGACCGATCCGGTTTTTATTATACTAGTTATTTCTGAATAGACAGGTAGTAATGACTCACCGATGGTGGTGATGAGTGTGAGTGCGTACAGAAAACTGGTGGAGAAGGTCCAGCGGTAGTCGCGCTCGTGCTCGAGCCCGAGCCGCTCCCCCTCGCTGCCAGCCCCGCCCGCGCTCGCTCCTCCGCCGCTCCCGCGCATGCTCGACACCAGTACCCTCTGGAACTCCAACAGCTCCTTCGCCGCCAGCTTCGTCCAGTTCTCTTTGTACAGGATGTTCAGATCTTCTGTTATCGACCACAAACGCTCCACCGTCTTCGACCTCAAGTTGTTGCTGACACTCTGTGATTGGCTGAGGTTCGGTTTGGACGCAGCGACGGCTGTTTCTTCTGCGGAGACGTTGCCTTCGAGTGCGAGGAACAAAAATCCTCCCAGCAAGTTGTAAGTTAGCACCAGGAAACATATCGCAAGGCAGGTGAGGGGGGAGGCGCGCCGCTTGTGCGCGCAGCGGCAGCAGAACAGACGTGCGTCGTCTCCGCGCCGGCTCGAGAAGCAGCACCGAGGCTCGTCGTGCGGGGCGTGCGGGGCGTGCGAGGGGCGCGAGTGGCTGTCGGAATAGGCGCGCTTGGCCAGGTCGCGGCTGCCTTCCTCTAGCATGGTGCTCTATCGCATGGCGCACTTCACCGCACCTTGTACTTCTTGTGGTGTCGTATCTTCTTGGCGAACATCTCAGCTCTTCGCGAGCGGCGCTACGCGTCCGGCTTGCTCCCGTCGCTGACTCCTGCAACAAACGAACACTCTTTACCACGTCTCATTTGATGCACGTTAAACGGGCTATCACATATCGACAATAAAATGACCTATTACAAGAATGAACTATTAAGTACAAGATTGGACTCGGGTCAAAGGTATAATTTTACAATGAATAATGAGTTTACGATTTTCGAATCGGTATTGGTCGACAGTCTGAAAGTCTGAAAGCCAACCCCGACAAACACCATCTGCGCTTTCCCATGTACACATAATATATGTCGTTGGAAACACAAGACAGAAAATTTTAATTCAGATCAGTTGATAATGATGAACGAGCTCTGCTATCCGAATAAAGGTTTGTACATAAACTGAAAAATTATTGTGAGCGAAACGTAGCTTTTTTGCAGTGCGTAGACGGACGACGGAGTACCAGCAGACTCTCATATTGTGTACTAGCTGTGCCCGCGACTTCGTCTGCGTGGAAAAGTGTGTATGGATAGCACTTTTAATTATTTCGGCTATTTATTTTAAAAATAACCCACAAAATTATAAATACTTTTAGAGGCTTGTAGCAGTTTTGCAATGCAAAGAGCTTATTAAAGTATTCAACTTAATAAAATATGAGCATATAATTTAAGTACATTTTTATGACGATTTTCAACCCCTTTTTCAACTCCTCACAACCTTTTTTCGAATTAAAACCTCCTTTCTCAGGCTCTAGACTATCTGTGTACTAAACATATAAATTGTTTCAGTAGTTTTGGCATGACATCGAGACGGACACACAGACAGAGTTACCTTCGTATTTATAATTTAATGATATTATAAATAAAATACTAGCTGCCCCGGCAAACTTCGTTGTGCCTTAGAGTCAATTAATTGCTCTTATCAATTTTTTTATATTATATATACGTTTAATAAGGCGACAACAAATAAATCCAAACCAATAATAACTACCACTACTTTTTATGTAGCGAGTCTCTACTGTGATCTTATTTAAACATTTTGTGTTCGATAGAATTAAAATTACAACATGGGCCCTGCCCTCGTCCCTGGAGTAGGCAGTGACTTGTCGCTGCCGTCCGTGGTTGAGAGGATGCTCGGCAGCGTCGAGTCCTGGGACGCGGTGGTGTCCTTCTGCGAAACGGTCATCTCGCAGAAGGAGGTTGCGGAAAGGGAGAGGGAGATTACTTCCACTCACCCGGCCCGCAGTCGCTATCTGCCTGTACAGCCTGTGGGTAAACTTCACTCAAGTTGCATACAGACACATATGCGTTCATAATTATTGCACTGTTGTATACTGCTGCCGTTCCGTGATGTTTGAGGAGTAACTTTCATAGTTTTGCCGCTATTAGTAGGAACAGAGTGAATTCCTGATGATGCGTGTTCACGGTAGCATCAATCATCCAACAACAAGTATTCTCAATTCGCTCACAGATCAGTGAGATTGCCCGATGATGCGGAGGTGGATGCCGCTTCTTGTTTTTTATTGTTTAATTGTTCATTAAGTGTTTGTAACCCTAGAAAACTTTTATTTCAGACTCCGACTCCGAGTCTGAAATAAAAGCTAAACGTTTCGTGCCATTTTTTGCAATAATAAAAACAGTGGTAGCACTGCACTAATCGTAGAAGTGTGCTGTAAAGCTTGATATAAGGTATGCAAGTTCATGAAACTCAAAAAAAGTTCTTTAAGTGAAAGTTAGCATTGATATTTAATCAGGATACGAGAACAAAGATATTTAGATCATCATAATAATAATAATATAATAACAAGGCTGCAAGGAACAACTAACAATAGATTCCGTTCGTCATTCTTAAAAAGGCTCAAAAATCCAAAACTGTCCTCTACAGTATGTACATTGATTACAAAAAGGCATATGACTCTGTTCCCCATTCATGGCTTGTAATTTTTTTAGAAAATTACAAAATACACCCAACAATCATGCAGCAGTGCAGCAGATACCCGCCCAATAAAAACACTATGAGGAATGTTTCAGGGAGATGCACTGAGCCCGTTGTGGTCCTGCCTCGCCCTAAACCCTCTATCACACATGTTACATTTAACCTGCGCAGGATTCCCATTAGAAGATACCGTAAGCGAAGAACAGGGTGGAGTACAAAATGACGCATTAAACCATCTACTACCATCTAATAACTGAAACCTAATTAAATGAACTGGCGAACCTCACTGAACAATTCACAAACGATGTTTAAATGGAGTTCTGTATGGAAAAATGCAAAATAAATTCGGTTAGAGCAGGCCAATACTATCAACACTAGTATATTTAGAAACAGGAGAACACAAAGATCTATTAGACGAACACGATACATATTTGCAATACCCGTACTTACCTATTCTTTTGGTATTATCAACTGGAATAAAACAGACCTAAAAAACTTACAACGCAAAATAAATACCACCATAACCAAATTTCGAAAACATCTTCCAAGATCGTGTCTGCAAAGGCTCACACTGCCCAGAAAAGAAGGAGGCAGGGGACTTATTGATATTCAAAACTTACACAATTAAGTCTTTGTACGCCACGTCGGTCACACGTTGACCGCGAACAATTGAATTTCTATTGTGTCTGGTCTAGTTGGCAGTCAACGTGTTAATAGATAACCACCCTTAGGCAATATTTCTTTACCAAGGCAGAGTCTTCTTTGCTTCATAAAAACATAGCAAACAGCGATCACCACTTTACCCCTCTAAATTTAAAAGACAAATTGGAACAGAAAAGCGAAAAAGTAACAGACTACTTGAATGGAGTCAGAAGTCCTTGCACGGAAGGCATCACGAAGATTTAAGCCAAACTAATGTCGACAAAAAGGCATCGCAATCATGGCTTAAACGAGGCGAGCTCTTCCCAGAGACTGAAGGCATCGTGCTAGCAAATCAGGACTAAGTTATCGAAACTAAAAACTATAGGAAATATACAATTGAAAACTAGAGTACGGACACTTGTAGAAAATGTAAAAGTTCACCCGAAACCATTCAGCACATTACAGGAGTGTGAGCATAGACACGACTAGACCAGACATCACGCTTATAAATAAAATAAATAAAACTGGATATCTCATCGATATAGCCATACCTAATACACATAATTTACAAAGTACAATAGCAGACAAGATATTAAAGTATACAGAATTAAAAGATGAAATTACCCGACTCTGGCACCTGCAAAAAGTAACGATAATTGCTATTAGTTTTGTCCACAACAGGAGTAATTCCAAAACAACTTCACCAGTCCCTTTCCCTGAACCTGCCCTCAGCCACCTACCAACTGCTGCAGAAAGCAGAAATATTAAACACATGCAGACTGGTTAGGAAGTTCCTACAATGTGAATCAGACGACCCACACCAACAACATTCTCACTCAAATATACCCCATCTTTCACTCAACCTACAGCGCAAAACCATGTTGAATCTGTTCCTACTATTTCATCTCTTAACCCAGCTGATAATCACTTGGCTTAGGCCCGTGCTATCAGCAATTCCGGTTACCCGGTTAACCGAGAAACAAACAATGATATATACAAAAAAAAAATATATATTCCACTACTTTTCACACAACGCTATTTAGTCCCAAGCTATGCTTGAGAGCTTGTGTTATGGGTACTAAACAGCTGATAAACATACTTATTTATTTCTAAACTAGCTTTTGCCCGCGGCTTCGCCCGCGTGGATGTCGAACTTCCGTCCCCTATGTTTTCCCTTTAAGGGTTGAATTTCCAAAAATCGTTTTTTAGTGGATACTTACTCTTCACTAAGAACACTCCTTCAAGTTTCATGTCTCTAATACCAGCGGTTTGGGCTGTGCGTTGCTATATTATAAACGTAATAATTTTAGCATAATACTTCCGGATAGAATACTTTCAAAGTTGATCCTTCCGGTATGTATGCATAAAGATTTCTTGAACCCGGGAAAGAGCGCCGTACAACTGAAACTAAGATCAACCTGCCCAGGAGTATTGATTACAACCGTACCAAGTTTGGTTAAAATACCTATAATAGTTTTTGAACTATGCGAGCACATACAGACAAAACATTTACTGATTGCATTTTTGGCATCAGTATCGATCACCAATCATCCTCCAATATTAATTTTGAATATATGTTTAATGTACTTCGTAGTGTGTGATAGTCCATTGAATTGCATGGCGTGCGATATTGTATCTTAAGATAAAATATAATAATATCTTAGCCGTATGCAGCGCCCCTTGGTGAACTCCACTGCGGGTGACGTAACCTACAACAAACTTATTATTTGCGGTTGGTACAGTAGTCGGGTCTAGGGATCGAACCGCAAAATTAAGTTTGTTTTTTATTGTACATACTTTTCCGGGATAAAAAGTACCCAGTGTGGTGCCCAGGAAACTAAAGAATAAGTATACCAAGTTTCATCGTAATCGAACCGGTAGTTTTTGCGTGATACCTGAACATACAGACAGACAGACAGACAGACAGACAGACAGACAAAAATTTTTTTAATCATATTTTTGGGTTCGGTGTCGGTCTAGTAACACCCCCTGCTATTTATTTTTTTTATATTTTCAATGTACAGAAATTTTACTTCTACAGATTTATTATAAGTAGTATAGATATAGATATAGATGTTATAGATAAATTGCACCCAGACAGACAAATGTTTGTGTGTTGTGCATGATAATTTGTGTCATGCACAACACACAAACATTTGTTCTGGGTGGGTATTGAACCCACGACCACCGGCATAGCAGTCAGGGTCACTAACTACTAGACCAACAGACCAGTCAGAATTTCCAGAGTTCAAACAGTCAAAGTCAATCACTATAAATAAAAAATAAAAATTCTTTATTTCAGACCCAGGGTCCATACATTGTTAGTGAATTAGTAGTAGAATTTGCTTATATACTATGTTAGTGTTATTAGTACTACTTAATTACATAAACCTATAGCTAACTTCACCCAGTGCCTCTGAATGGGACAGTCGGGCCTACCAGCAATCATTTCCAGGATGCTGTTACGAGTGTTACGCAAGCGTTGCAGTAAGGAAACCGCTCTCTTACGCATGATGGCATGAAAGCCATCCGCGTGCGCTGCAGCAAACATTCCTGATGTACTACAACGCCACGGAAACCGCAACAGCATCCTGCATTATGGTTCTGACATCTCAGTAAGACAACGTGATGCGGAAACACAAACTTGCGGAGCAACTACTGGTAAACAGAAGTTCGAGCTGCACTAGGTTACTAACTGGGACGACCAATCGCCGCGCCGACCAGAGCCGATACATAATCAAATCGGCAGCTGAAATAACACGACGGTAAAGGTTTCCCGCGCAGCGAACAAGTTTGTTCAGCAGATACAATAGCACAGTACCTACCCAGAGAGTCGGCTGACCGGCTCCGCATGCAAACTAGTTGACAGAACATTTTTAATCAAAGTTCGAGCACAAGGCTTTGATAGTCTCGCTGAGTACGTCGCCATTGTTATTATGTGGTCATATTCCGCTTTATCCTACGCTGCAACTCTGCAAGTTATTGCGCCACGTCATGCGCGCACCCATCCCAAGGAATCTGCTCAGTAATCAGTTGTATTCATGCCACACTCTGCCTACCTGTTTGTGTCCGGCAAAGTTAAAACTTACATACATACATACATAAACTCACGCCTTTTTCCCATGGGGGTAGGCAGAAACTACAGAGCGCCATATGCTACGATTCTTACATACTTCTTTTGCTTCGTTTACATTCATACATGTTGTCATACACACACGCCGGTTGCGAGTACTACGCACCTGACCTTTCTGAAGAACCTCACCAATAAGGTCTATGTATGTCCTTCTAGGGCGTCCCCTCCCGGCGTTCCCACTTACATCTGCCTTGTAAATACCTTTCGTTAGTCGCCTTTCATCCATCCTTTCAACGTGACCAAACCATCTAAGCATACTCTTTTCAATTTTTGTTACTACATCTTCTTTTAAACCACAACGTTGCTTTATCACATCATTCCTCAATCTGTCATTAATTGTCAGTTACAACTTTTTACAAAAAATACAGGCGACTTTGGAAAAACCCTTAGGTGCAAAACACAGAACAGAAAAAACAATTGAAGTAAGTAGGCACAGCAGTGTGGCCGATATTAAGACACGTACTACGAAACTGCCACTCAAGTGCTTTCAGTCGCAAACTAGGACTGCGACGACATAAAAATAAATGCCAATAAAAATATACCATGGACCATGTTGCTCTGTAAAAACCATAAACGGAGTAAAAATCAAACTCATGGAGGACATTATAATTCCAAAAAAGTTACTAAAATCACGTTCTAAAAAGTATGAAACAAGAAAATAAACTCTTTTATGAGGAGCTTCTGCCCGCGACTTCATCCGCGCGGAATAGTTATTTTGGGCTAACGCTAACTTTTACCCGCGACGGCGTTTACGTAGAACGTGGATTTTTTTTTAAATAATACTCGTACGCTAAGGAGTTTAGAGAATTTAAAAATTCTTGTGGGTAATGTACCGCATCCTCTTGATCCATCTCATGGAAGTTTACCCACTGTCATGTTATTGATGTTATCAACGCCGTGCAGTAATTAAGTAAGCATTCTTTTGCAGCGTTGTTATAAAATTTATTAAAATTGAATAACGTTGAGGGTATTTTTTTTTTTTAATTAATAGTCGTCATGAAAAACGTATTTATTTGAATAACAATTAATATCATGTTTATAAAAACACCTTCGCAAATAATGCATTATTTTAGAACAATTTTAGTTGGCATAAAAAAGGGTTAGAGTGAGCCATAGTTATTCTCTCGCGGACTACCTATTTAGATCTTTTAAAGGGGAACAATTCTACATGATTTTTGAGAAACTTTAACCGTTTACACTGTGCACGTCAGAATAGCTCGGAGAATTTTTACTTACTTACATGGCAATTATCTTTATATTTTGAACAATTAACACACTATTTTGGCAATTTATAGCCTTTGTCTTATTCTAATGTATAAGCTTTATTATTTTATAAAGTTTCACTAAAATCCATTCAGTAGTTTTTGCGTGAAAAAGTAATCAAACATTCGCAATTATAATATTAGTAGGATATCAATAGGATTAGGAGGAATCTCTTTCAGGATAGCTGTGGCCGCATGCTATCTGCCCAAACAAAACAATGCATTCTAACAGTTTAGTAAGCGATCATTAACCTTAGGGCAAAGGGGCATCCGACGCGGCTATCCACTAAGAGAATATCTTCATGACAGAGTTTATTTTCTTGATTTTTAACTCTTCAAAAAATATTCACACGCAGCCCGAACTCACGAGTTTCACTTCTGGGTTACAAGCTCAAACTTACTATGTTTCACAAACTTATACAGAGCTTGTATGAGTAGCAACAAGATATACACCTACAAGCTACAATATAAGTCATCTGCTGTATAAAATTCAAGTGGTAAAAAAAAAACATCGTTCATAGAGTGTTCCCACGCCCCACCGCCACCGTCGCGTGATCACGTCACAAACTGTCCGCTCACAATAGATGATCGTGCTCCCACTCCTCACGCTCAACGCCGGCGCCGCGACGATCACTGTGACGTGACGTGATGTGACACGAAGTCAGTCAGCGGGCACACGTTGCGCCGCTCACAAAGCACGTCACTCCGCTGTCACGCAGATAAAAGTGATACGAGCCGTCTGACGTGTGACGTGCTTCGGGAGTGTTCCAAGTGATCCGTGTGAATCTTGGCGGCAACTCGGGGCGCTCGCTGTGTTTTGAGTTTCCACTTGGTGGCCACAACTGCCACTAGCTATTGTTTTGCATTGATCGGGCGCGGTGGGAATGGTGGAATGAAAAAGAATGACTCGCATAATACATGAATACAATCTTATGTCTGGACTTTAAAAGAGACCATGACCCCTGAGTTTCTTTCGACATTTCTTCTCAAGGATCAGTCACTATGGAAATGCCATTTAGTTTAAAAAAAAAGTGACATGTAAAAGTATCTGGGAAGATCTACTTACAGAAATGAATATCATTTCATTTCATTTCAATGTTTATATGTAAAGTAAAAAATATATACATACAAAACATTTTATATACATTAACCGTATACCAGCTTGTTACTGTCCCACTGCAGGGCAAAGGCCTCTTCTCATACAGAGAGCATTGATCACCATACTTGCTCAAGGCGGATTGGCAATTACAAACTTATATTTACTAAAAGTCCAGGTTTCCTCACGATGATTTCTTTCACATATGTCAATGATGTCTAAGATAAACTTGGAAAGTACATATTAATTGAAAAAGTCACATTGGGCACTTGCCCGGATTTAAACGACAACCTCGTGCATGAGGGGTGGGCGCCTAAACCTCTGGGCCACCACGACATAATGTAAAGTAAATGATTTTAATAAAATAACAATACAGGAGCCTGAATAAAAATGTATGTTGAAAGATCACGAACTAAAAAAACCGGCCAAGAGCCGTATCGGGCCATGCTCAGTGTAGGGTTCCGTAGAATATGTATACGAAGTTAGAAAAAAATGCTTGCATATACGATTATACTACAAACTTAGTCCAGAAATTATTTTTACAACTTTTTGTCTTTTTTGTACAAAAACTGTTTCCATCTAAGTTCAAAATAATTTTCCTAGAAAGTCCTTATAAAGTTCTACTTTTCAGATTATTTTCATATTTTCTAAACTGATAGTTCAAAAGTAAGAGGGGGGGACACATTGTTTTTTACTTTTGGAGCGATTATTTCCGAAATTATTGACAATATCAAAAAATTATTTTGGTAAACCCCTATTCATTTTTAAATACTTTTCCAACAATATATCAAACGTTAGGATTGAAATTAAAAAAAAAACTTTTCCCACTTTACACATAATGGGGCTACCCTAATAAAACTTTTTTTCCAGTTTTTATTTTACCACTTTGTCGGCGTGATTAATACACATATTGGTACCAAATTTCAGCTTTCTAGTGCTAACGGTCACAGAGATTAAGCGAGGACGGACGGACGGACAGACAGACATGGTGAAACTATAAGGGTTCCTAGTTGACTACGGAACCCTAAAAACGTGTTTTTGGAAGGCATTGTGACAAGCGGTATGTGAAGAGTTAACACATTTATTAACTTTTCCCAGTCACACACATTTCCACTTCGATTCTCTCACCAACTAGAAATGTAAAATGCTGAACTGCGTAACTGTTAAAACTAGATCACTATGGTATTAAGGATAAAGCTCTTAACTTAATAAGATCTTATCTGAAAGACAGACAGCTCAAAGTCCAGATTAACGGCGTAAACTCATCGGGGTCTGAATTGACAATGGGCGTGCCTCAAGGTTCAATTCTGGGTCCGTTCCTCTTTTTAGTATATATTAATGATTTGCCTCATTTAATTCAGAATCTCGGTTGGGACTCTCTCTCAGTCAAGCTGTTTAAATTAGGCAAGAAGGTATTGAGTCCACCCCTTGCCAGGCTTTTCATAGCATATTTTGAGCAAGGAATTTTCCCCCGAGATTTCGAAAAGTCTATAATTACACCTGTTCACAAGGCTGGCAATCAGGAGGAAGTAAAGAATTATAGACCTATCTCGGTTTTAACAATTTTATCCAAAATACTAGAGAAACTATTGAACAAAAGACTCATGAAATATCTAGAGCACTATAATCTCATATCGAATGCACAATTTGGCTTTAGGTCCGGAAAAAGCACTGAAGACGCAGTTAACCAGCTCGTCAATCACATAACCGAAAAAGTTGACTCAAAACAAAAATGTCTAGGTGTTTTTCTAGACCTAGCCAAAGCATTCGACACAGTCTGTATTGCAACGCTTATTAACAAGTTGGATCATTGTGGGATTCGGGGAACAGCCCTCAGTATATTCACTGACTTTCTTACTAACAGAACACAAAAAGTAAAGATTGGCAAAGTGATAAGTAATGAAGCCAGAGTTGATTACGGAGTCCCTCAAGGAAGTTGTCTGTCCCCGAGCCTCTTCCTGATCTACGTAAACGACCTGTGCCAACAATCTCTTAGTAGTGGCAAAATCTTTAGTTACGCAGACGACACCGCACTCATCTTTCACGGAGCTACCTGGGAAGCAGCTAGACTAAAAGCTGAGCAGGGTCTGACTAAAATAATCTGCTGGTTGAAAGCAAACTTACTGACTCTCAATATTGCTAAAACAACATTTCTACAATTTACTTTCGCCAAAACTAAACCTCTACTAATCAATCTTAAAGCACACTCCTGTCTCGATCCCAATAAAAGCTCATGCTCGTGTCTTCCCATCTTACAAAGTGAAACTGTGAAATATCTGGGCATTATGGTGGACGAAAGACTTAGCTGGCGTCCCCACATTGAACTAGTCTCCTCCCGTACGAGAAAACTAATTTGGGCATTTAAGAACCTTCGACGTGTGGCCGATTTTGAGTTACTGCGAACAGTATATCTAGCACTAGCACAGTCAATTATCAGCTACTGCATCACGACATGGGGCGGCGCTTGCAAGACCTATTTGATCCATCTCGAGAGAGCCCAAAGAGCTTTGTCAAAAGTAATGTTGTTCAAACCATACCGGTTTCCTACTAAAAAACTTTACGAATCGTGTAAAGTGCTGACAGTAAGACAATTATTTCTCCTTAATCTGGCAATCAAACAACATGTAATAACCCCTTTAAATCAAACTTTTATACAAAGACGCACTATTCCTAATATTTGTAAACAAATTAGATGTAAATCAGCAACCGCTAGACGACATAGTCTTTATCTAGCCCCATCTATTTACAATAAAATAAACAAAATTCTACATATCAATTTACAAACGAAAAAAATGGCAAAACTGAACATTATTACATGGTTGCTGACACTAGATTACCTACAAACTGAAAACCTATTAAAAAACCAGTAAAGACAAACTAAAAATATGCAAAATCATTCGCATGCACACACACACGAATACACACATACACACAGTCCCACACATTACACACACACACACACACACACACACACACACACACACACACACACGCACACACAGACTCTATTAATTCATAATGTCACAAATTCACAACAGTAAACATTTAAAACCTCTTTAAAAGCAAGTATGTTCTTTATATTGCTTATGCTATATACCTTGATCGAAAAACGGGTGAAGACACTGGCTCCTGTAACACAGGTTATTATCTAGCTCAGGAGTCAGGGCTTCAAATAAAATGTATCATGACTTATATCAATAAAGCAATTTATTATTATTATTTCGTATATTCATTTTAAATTCTTATAAATTACATTTTTAAATATTAATATAAAAATAAAAACATTTAAAAATATAAAAAATAGTAGCCCACCGGTATCGGGAACAGGGTCCAAGCTACCGGCGGTCAGGGCTCCAGGGAGAGGAATCGCCTAACAATGCGAGCCGTGTCCAGTAGTACTGCTTTCTGAATCAAACCCTTGATCCAGCTGCCCAACGAGAGCCTCTTTAGGTATTGGTCGAGGCTCTTTGCTATTATGCCATTGGCAGACACGACTATCGGCACAATGATTGCTGAGTCCACATCCCACATGTCGACAACCTCGCGAGCCAAGTCAAGATACTTGATTTTCTTATCTTGTTTGGCTTTCACGAGGTTCCCGTCATGTGGGACCGTTATGTCAACAAGCATTGCGCGCCTCTCGGTTCGATCCATCACCACTATATCTGGCTTATTAGCCATGATAGTGCTATCAGTGATGATGGATCGATCCCAATACAATGTGATATGACCATTTTCGAGAACTGGGTCGGGCACATACCTGTAGTACGGCACTTCCGATTCCACGAGGTTGTATTTTAGAGCAAGTTGCTGATGGATAATCCTGGCCACAAGGTTGTGTCTATGCAAGTACTCTTCGTTAGCTAAGCTAGAACACCCAGAAATTATGTGTCGGATTGATTCTCCTGGACGGTGGCATGCCCGACAGATGTCAACCGTGCCATCCTTCACAATAAATCTCCGGTAGTTTCTCGTCATAATAACTTCATCCATAATTGCACAGACAAAACCTTCGGTTTCCCCAAAGAGGTCACCGAAACGTAGCCAGGACACGGACGCTAACTGGTCTACATCAGGCCCATGAAGGGCCCTGAAAAAGCGTCCGTGAAGCTCCTTGCTCTGCCATACTTCCTTGCGATCGTTAGTGTCAAGCACTACAGGTTTGCGCCAGTTCTCTTTCGCCAAGGAGAGCGGTGTGAGGCCTTTGTCTACCGCGACCACATCGCGATGCATCCCCACGTCGGCTTTTAGGAAATATTCCCTGAGACTATATATCTCGCGATTGTGGAGAGTCTTGGCATTTAAAAAGCCTCGACCTCCACATTTTCGCGGGATATACAGTCTCATAACCGACGATCGTGGGTGATGCATTCGATATGCAGTCAGCAGTGTGCGGACCCTCCTATCCAGGGTGTCTAGCTCTGTTTGAGTCCATTTGAGTATGCCGAAGGAGTACATCAAGACTGGCATGACCCAACCGTTGAAGGCGCGCACCTTGTTCCCGCCTGACAAAAGACTATTAAATACTTTTTTCAGGCGGCCAAAGAAACGCTCCCTCAACGATTGCTTCACATCAGCAGTGTTAATGCCCAACGCCTCCGACATACCCAAATACTTATAGGTTTCGATTGGAGAGAGGGCTCTAAGGTTTATGGAATCCGAGAGTTGGGCTCCCACGGACTCCACAATCTCCCCTTTCTTTACATGCATAACTGCACATTTGTCCACACCAAAATCCATCCTGATGGCGCTACTGAAGGTTTCAGTTACCTTTAGTAGCTCCATCAGTTGTAAATTGTTGGGGGCAAAGAGCTTTAGATCATCCATGTAAAGAAGGTGAGATATAACCTGACCTCCTCTCTTCAATCGATAGCCTAGACCTGAATTCTCCAGCAGTGTGCTTAGAGGATTCAAGGCTAAGCAGAACCAAAGAGGACTCAAACTGTCACCCTGGAATATGCCTCGCTCAATCCTAATCGGCTCGCTGTTCCTCTGAATCTGTCGACATCCTGGATAGCGTAAGACCGTACTCCACTGCCCCATACACGTCCTCAGGAAGGTGCGTAGAGTTGTATCAACTTTATACAATTCCAGCACCCTCGTAAGCCATGTATGCGGCACGGAGTCATAGGCCTTCTTATAGTTATTTATTTATTTATTTATTTATTTATTTATTTATTATTACACACACAAGTTAACATTACAGGTTATTTAGGACCCAATGCGATAACAAGGTATTATAAAATCTAGCAGCGCCATACACAATATTATACTCTATATTACCTTAATTCTAATAAACTAATCCAAACTATTACAGATATAACAAAAAACAAACAAACATAAATTATTACTATCTATCTATAACACAAATTAAATAATAGAATCTTTGTGAATTCACTCAGCTGACAGGTAAAAATATCTATTTGCTCGTGCACAACATTTATAGTACGGATAGCTTGCGTGACCGCGGCTTTAGCCAGTAAGTTCGTCCTAGCCACCGGCATCGCCAACAGAGGCGGACGCCGCCGCCTCCCTACGTAGTTATCGGGTACCCACAAACTAATTCTTTGTAGAACATCTGGGTTATGTTCCAATCCCCGAATCAATTTCACCAAATAAGTGGTAAGAGCAAACTCTCGACGCACCTTCAATTGATTGTACCCGACCATGCCCAAGACAAATAACGAGGGATACATTAACGGATACAACGGGTACACTCCATACAACTTCCAATACAAGTGACGTGTGAATTTATTCTGAACGCGTTCTACCATCAGTGAGTATTTACTTTCATGAGGCGCCCATATAATTGCACTGTGCTCCAAGTGACTTCTTACTAGTGCGTCATAAAGGGCCCGGACTGCAGAGATATTTGTGAAATCATGCGTTTGTCTCAGTAAAAATCCTAGATTTCTATACGCTTTCTTACAAATTTTCATTATGTGCTCACGGAACAACAACTCGGGGGTCATGTAAACTCCTAAATCACGCACCTGTGTGACTCGCTGCAGTGGTGTATTTTCAAGCCTGTATTCATGTAGCAGAGGTGAACGCGCGCGAGTAAAACTTATCATTGAACATTTTGACTCGTTAAAATACAACTTGTTTTCATTACTCCATTGAACTATCCTATCAATGTCATCCTGTAAATACTTGCAGTCTGTTTCATTCCTAATTTCTAGTATCAACTTTAGGTCATCTGCAAATAACAAGCAAGAGCCATGTTTGACGACTTCCGGTAAATTATTTATCATAATTAAAAATTCGAGAGGCCCTAGATTGCTGCCCTGGCTTACTCCAGATCTGGTGTAGTACGGATCCGATTCCCAGCCCTTGTAGTCGACATACTGCTGCCTATCTTTCATGTAACTAGCAAAAAACCGAACTAATTGTGGCTTACACCCGACCTCAACTAGTTTCCTTAATAAGATGTCATTATCGACGGTGTCAAATGCTTTTTTAAAATCAAAATAAGCCGCGTCAACCTGCACTCCAGCATCCACCGCTGGTACCACCCTTGTCATAAAGCTGAGGAGGTTTGTTGCCGTGCTACGACCCGGTCTAAATCCGTGTTGTGTGTCCGACATCTGTCCGTGTGTCTGTGCCTGTAAGCTACGCTGCACAGCTGACTCAAACACCTTAGCCGGGGATGACAACACTGCCACTGGTCTATACCCATCAATGCTAGAACCTGCCTTACCTTTGGGTACTGGAATGACTCTGGTAATTTTCCAGCGTGTCGGAAAAGTTGCTAACCTCAGGCATGTGTTAAATATATAACGCAATGGTTCCGCTAGTACTCTACTACAGTCTTTAACAAGAAAAGCTGGTATACCATCCGGACCCGCTGATCGCTTGGCTTTTAAACGTTCAAGGGCAATGCGTACGTCCTTGACAGTAAGCTGCCCAATCTCCACCTCTGTATTGTTCCCCGTCTTCGCCGACGCTGAAGCCTCTTGTGGATCCAGTCGTGGCGGGTCAGTACTATATACAGATTCAAAAAAGGCAGCAAACTGCTGAGCACATTCGCTGTCCGATAGATACTTACCGTCTTTAACAATAGCTTGTCTACCCATTGCACCTCGTTGCGATCTTATAAACTGCCAAAACGACTTTGGGTCCTTAGCAAATTGACATTGAATTTTACTTTTGTGTTGCAAGTAAGCAGCGTTTATTAATTTCTTAATATGCGATCTGAATTTAGAATAATTTGTATAATCTATGTTACTTTTGTTTTGTTTAAACCTTTTGTGAAGTGCTGCTTTTGTTTTTAACCCACTAATTATTTCGGCCGTATACCACACTGGATAAACATATTTTGATTTACTACACTGTTTTTTTAGAGGTACACTTTCATCCAATATACTATAGATCTTATCATAAAAAAAATCTAAAATATCTTCTAAATCAGTCATATCGTACATTTCACTCCAGTCCGTTGAGCCCAACATTGAGTATAACAACTCATAATCCGCTTTGTAAAAGTTGTATTGTGACCTTTTGTTGCGTGTATTTGAATAAGGCGCGCTTTTGGATAGTCTATCCAACATGTCGACAGATCCCTTCGGGAACGGCGAACCTGTTGGCTAATGGTCATATCAATGAGGAGCAGCTCCTTAGTACCGCGGGACCCATTCCTACATCCATTCTGAGAGGCAGACATTACAGAATTGCTGTCTATATGTTGATTGATTTTAGCTCTCAGAATGGATGTAAGAACCTTATAGACCGTCGGTAAACAGGTTATCGGTCTATAGTTTTTGGGTTCCGCAGTACTACCAGATTTGTGGAGCAGGTGGGTTATTCCTGTCGTTAAAAACTGGGGCAACGACCCTGTCTCTAATGCTGACTGGAATCGAGATGCCAAACAAGCGTGGGACCTTTGCAGCCATTTTAACCAAAAATTGTGCAGTCCATCCGGCCCTGGAGATTTCCAATTAGGCAACGGACGAACTGCACGGGCCACATCTTGGGGGCTGATGATAATGGTCCCCATTTCTGGTATTGTATCACACGCTTGTTCGACCTCCCGAGTCCAATCACCCTCAGTGTGACTGACAGGCACCGACCAGATGTTGCGCCAGAATGAACACATGGCGTCGTCATCCGGTAGGCGCGTATCAGCCACACTTTGATCTCGTTGCTCCCAAGCCCTATAAACCCACCTTTCATTGCTCTGGAATGTGCGATTCTGAGTATATCGCTCCACTCGCCGTTTACACCTACGAATACGGCTTGCCCATGCATACACCTTCTGCTTCAGGAAGTAGATGCGCTCTGTGACACGGGACATGTAGTCTTGTGGACTGATATTAGTCCCGGAAAAAGCCCGTCTCACAAAGCGCATCACTCTTGGGCGAGTGTTACCTTCTCTGAAGCAGATTAGTTTGCCGATTACCGCTCTGGCCTCACCGATACGACGCTCAATCCTGCACTGCCAAGCCGCTACAGCTGACTTTGGTCGCGTAGTTCTGTCATTAGAAAATTTGACGTGAGCTACGCGACATGCCGCTACGGCTGCGCAGTACAAGATTGAATGAGCATCAGCGAGGTCTTCACAGTCGTCAAAATAGTTTGACAACTGCGAATCCAGAGCAGCCACCAGCGCCCTATTTTTATTATGCATGGGCAAACGAGGTAAGCGTGGTCTAAGGTCGGGCGGCATGAAACGATACTCCCGAAGCACACCCTCCAAAGCGCTCCTCAATTCCTCATTGCATTGGGTACTTACATTTGTAACCCTGTCATCACATCCTTCGTCATCACAATTAGATGTTAAAATGGATTGTGGTACCACCACAGTCTGTGACGGAGGAGTAATGACACGGTTACCTTGCATTTCCGTACGGAGGCGATCAAGTGCAACGTCATCCAACATACGATTACGTTGTATGACCCGCACCTGATCCGACAGTCGTTGTGCCGATACGTTGACAGCTGGTTCAAGCAATAATGGATTAAGCAATAATTTATTATTATTATTATTAATCAACCGAAGATGGTGTTATTCGCAGATGACACAGCTCTCATTTTTAAAGTAGACCGACGTTCTCAAAATCTTGACGACGTAAATAAATCTATTCTTCAAGTACAAAATTGGTTTACGGCAAACAATTTGGTACTTAATAACACAAAAACCAAATGTATTAGATTTACGTTACCAAACGTTAGAAGTAGCGAATGCGACATCATGTTGAATGGAGGAAAGCTGGAATATATTAATGAAACCGTTTTCCTAGGCATCACGCTAGACGAGAAGTTACAATGGGGACCGCATATAACATCTCTTGCGGGGCGGCTAAGCTCGGCTGCTTATGCGGTTAGAAAGATCAGGCAGTCGACAGACGTAGAAACCGCGCGTTTGGTCTATTTCAGCTACTTTCACAGCGTAATGTCGTATGGCATTTTACTGTGGGGTCGGGCTGCTGACATTGATTCCATTTTTATTCTACAAAAGAGAGCTGTCAGAGCTATTTATAATCTACCGCGTCGAGAATCTTTAAGGGAATTATTTAAGAAAATTAATATTATGACAGTGCCTTGTCAATTCATTTACGAAAATATTATGCATGTAAGAAAAAACCCACATCTTTTTAGTAAAATAAGTGATAGACATAATTTTAATACTAGAAATAAAAATAAAATAGCTCAACCATTTTTCAGATTAGCTAAAGTACAGACATCTTTCACGGGGTACTGTGTTAAATGTTACAATAAAATACCTCTTGATATATTAAAACTAAATGAAAGGAAATTTAAAACTTATATTATAAGTACACTTTGTAAACAGGCATATTACAAATTAGAGGATTATATTCAAGATAATAATGCTTGGCAACATGCTGGTCCAGCTCCATAGGGCAATCAAGGAACTTGACAAAATCTTAATTTGCTTTATTTTTGCAACACTCACGCTATTCTGCTGTGTATTTTTTTTTTATTATTATTTATTTAATATTTTCTTGATTTGTTAAATATTAATCCGTGATTTTAATATTTGTAAATGTGAGAGTACCATGTATCTATCCACATAATTATGTACTTATCTACTAAAATGCTTAATCTATCTTAGCATAGTATGTTATTTTTTTATTTTACTTTGTTTATTCTAGGTACATCGTATTCACATATAATGTATTTTTTTTTATTGAATACAAATATTGTAAAAACTATTTTAAAAGAGTAAGTATGGAGTTTCTTGCCCATTCTTCTCCATACAAAACTACCTTTTGGAAGGGGCAACTAGAATCATTAAATTTTATTTAACTTGTAAGTTTAACGTTCAAAAGTGCCTTTTAAATGGCCTAATTGAAATAAATGATTTGACTTTGACTTTGACTTTGAAAGATTTGTTTCAGTACTGAAATATAACAAAAATGTTCATTGCTCTTTTGTTCTGTCGTAGGCGCTTATTTATATTAATCCAGATGTTTTTATTTCGAAACATCAACATAGTTCCTCAAGTCAGCTGGTTTGACGAGGATTAGTCGCCAAATAAGGATAAAAGAATATGTAGATGGAACTTGAGTATTTTAATATGGCGCGCCAAGTTTTCCAATATTAAATAACTTTGAGCTAGCACGTGAAAGGTTGCGCGTATTGTCGGGCATAAATATTTAATCAAATTCACAAAACTTTGTTTTGCTTCGCAAAAAGTAGGTACGGAACTGTAATGATTGGCGGCTGCGGCGGAACTTCACTACCATCGTCGCCACTAGCGCTAATGTCAGTGCTGCGGCAGACAATATATCTGAGGTGGTCTCACAGGGCCTCACGTTGATTCCTCGCCCCGACCCTCCTCAAGTCCCCACATAGCTCTAAGAGCTTAAGCACGTAATGTTTATTTTGTCGGACAAAATAAACATTTTGGCAATTTTCTTTTTCTTTATGACTATGAGTATTAACTATCTATTATTTTATCAAATATGTGCTGTTTACTAGCTGTCTTCAACCCTCTAAAACCCAAAATAAGCCCAGCTACTTTCTGTTTGTCGTCTAATCTGTTGACTACGTCTTTAATGAAAGTGATATGGCGTCGTATGTTCCGACGTTTTTCTGATACCCAAATTGTCTTCTACTTAACGCTCCATTTTGGTACAAGTGTCTGAGTAGGTAATTTAGTTTTAATTAGCTTTACAAGAATTTTTGAGTGAATCGGAAGTAATGAAATTGGTCGGTACCGGTACATTTTTGGCTCTGTTTTAGAACCTTTTTTGTGTACGGGTATTATTTCGGGTATCTTTAAATTGATCATGGAAAATTCCTTCATCAAAACACTTATTATAAAAAATGTTTAACGGTTCCGCTAGATCATCTATGTTGTCTTTTATTATCGATATTATATTTATCTCATCATAGCCACAAGATTTTTTGTCGGCCAGTTTGTTTACTATTTTGTATATCCCAAGGGGAGTGACAGAGTCTAGGAGAAGGTCGTTATTTACTCTCTTTGCATTTGTTGTGTGTTGTGTTTATAAACACATTGCAAACATACAAACAAAAATACAAAAATACAACTTTTTCCTCTTTATAATATTAGTGTAGATATACTAACTGCCGGCAAACTTCGTTCCGCCTTACAATCCGTTTATTAGTTTACGTCCTATTCTTATGCCTACTGAATATATTACACACAAAACTTCAAAAGAATCGGTTAAGCCGTTTCGGAGGAGTTATGTTACAAACACTGTGACACGTGAATTTTATATAATAGAAGATATATTATGTTTTACATAGATTACGCTCCATAGTCGGTACCCAAAGCACTTCATACAGTTTATCACAGTATTGTTGAATCTCAATTACGTTATTTTCTGGGCAAACCCAACTGATAAAAACACAGTAGGTATTTACGGCCCAAATAATATCTCCAAAATCAATGTTAGAACTTAAAACTAAAGGCAGTTGCTACTTGCAAGCTTAATTTTAAGCAGTTTGAGACGGTCGGTATCCGGTCGCATTCACAAGTCGGCGTATACAATTAGGTGAAGAATTCCAGCGGGCGGCGACTGTGAGGCATGAGGCATGCCAGCGTGCGCGCTAGCTCCTGTTCATCGCTCGCGACACGTGTGTGGAGTCAGGAGACGGAGGGTGTTACACGTGTCTCGTCTAATGTTAACCACCGCACACACAAAAATCTACATGTGTATCCTCCTACATATGTATATTGACTGGCCTGTTGGTCTAGTAGTTAGTGACCCTGACTGCTATGCCGGAGGTCGTGGGTTCGATTCCCACCCAGGACAAATGTTTGTGTGATGAGCACGATCATTTGTTCTGTGTCTGGGTGTTATTTATCTATAATATGTATGTATTTAGAAGTATATAAGTATGTTTATCAGCTGTTTAGTACCCATAACACAAGCTCTTAGCTTAGCTTGGGACTAGATGGCGTTGTGTGAAAAAGTTGTGGAATATTTATTTGTTTATTTATTTATTTATACATAATTATTAACATAGTGCGCAAAAACTTTGGAAGAGATTTGTGAAAATTTTAAAGTTTATTAAATACAATATAGGTAATTTGTAGAGAAGAAGTGCTGCTAGCTACAGCGGTCATATTTGCGGCCATTAAATAACTACTATTGTGAACTAAAATTTGTAAAAAACGTAACATTGACAAAGTAGGTATCTATTCGTTTCAACTACCTACCTATATCTAGATACATACACCTTTACCAACAGTCGAACTAACACAAGGAGTTATTTTTCTTTGAAGCCAATAACGGTTTATTATTGGCGCACTTTAGTAATTTGAACGGATTTGAAACACAACCTCGTGCTCGATACTCGAACTAGATAAATAACAAAAGTAAGGATTCCGTTTGGCACATAGGTATTAAAATGTAGGTTTGCAGGTCAATCTCGCATAGATTTTAACTTCGCTGACAGTTTCTAATTTGATTATAAATAATTTGATTTTATTTGACAGTAAATAATTTGATTTTCTACCTACGTGTCATGATTTACTGCTTAAAACATTTTTACAAAAAAAAACAACCGACTTCATTAAAAAACACTAACAGGTGTTAAATCTAACTCTAGTTTCGGAAGTCTGTGGCTTTGGTGGTTCTGTTGCATTCATTTTATTGGCCACGACTTCCGAAACTAGAGGTATTTCATAAATAGGTACCTATAAGTAATTGAAAAATACTGGCGCGTTTAAAAGAAACGTGAAGGTAGGTAGGTACCTACTAATCATAACATTTTTAATGAACGGTAACCTAACAGACTAGAAGTTTTCCAGAACATGACAAGACCCGGCTAACAAAACTTGTAAGGAAACCTAGGTAGGTATTACCAATAAAAATACCTGACACATCATTCCATTCTTAATTAGTCTTTGAGCTATGTGGCGCTACAGGATAGCTACCTACATATACCTGACTTTTATTTCACAAGTAAGTAGGAAACATTTACTCAGTAGGTATTTTGATAACCACATCGGTTAATATTGGCCAATGGCCAACAAACAAATAAAAAAACGTTTATTCCAGATTTATTAGTAAGAGGGTTGATTAATACGGACTAATTGCAATGAGATTGATTGCCTACATACTTCCACTAGGTAATAAATTTATAGCATGCTGAGCCGATGTAAAAACGTAAAACGTTGATCACAATCTGTTTATGAGTAGGTATTTGAATGATAGTTGAACATTGTAATGTTGTCTTTACATTGTGATTTTACTTACATTTTTGTGCATTGTTTAACCTGAAATTTTAAAGCATTCACCCTCCCTAGGTAGCTACATGCTCATTACTTGGAGGCAAAGCATACCTTTTTGTCTTATATTATCATATTTATTATTTAAGTTTTTCTATAAATTATGTTTGTTTACATTCGTAATGTCAGCTAGTGACAGGTCTAGTTTTATTTTTAATATGACTGGAGCTAGTTGTAGGTCGTATATGTAAACCACATCGACTTCATTATTTTTCTTTTACTTTGCTTTGAATTGTGTTCTAAAACCTTTCCAAAATTCAATCATCTGTCATTCTGTTCATTTACCTTGGAGCCAGGTGGAATTTGGCAGTCTTCGTTTGGATCTAAAAGGCTTAGCAAGTCTCTTATATTAGCTGCAAGTCTAATACTTATGGCCTCTCTGTCCTCCGGCCCTCTAAACTGACATCCTCCGCCTCCTCTGCAGAAGACTGAAGCCTAACGTCCCTCGGCCATTACTAGAGCCGAGAGGACCACCTCTGACGGATTCCTCCTCTGACGGACTCCTTCTCCTGACGGCCTCCTCCTCCGCTGCTGAAGACTCAAGCCTGACGTCGCTCGGCCATTACTAGAGCCGAGAGGACCACCTCTGACGGATTCCTCCTCTGACGGACTCCTTCTCCTGACGGCCTCCTCCTCCGCTGCTGAAGACTGAAGCCTGACGTCCCTCGACTACCCTACAGCTGAGAGAGACACCTTTGACGGCCTCCGCCTCCTCTACTGAAGACCGAAGCCTGATGCCCCTCAGCCACAACTACTGCTGAGAGCCACCTCTTCTACATTTCATCCTTCATCTTTCATTCATCAGCTTTCCTCTCTTCTTTATCCTAGCTCCACTAGGTAGGCCTGGTAATAATAAATTCTTATAACTATTCCCTCTAATCTTTTCCTACAACAGTGCTCTCCTCCTAGGTAGGTTAGTTCTGTTACGTTACGTTACAACATACATTCAGACTAACAGACACACGATAACGATTATAGTCATTTATCCTGTTCTATAAATTTCCTCTATTTGGAAAGTCTTAGTTTTGAATTGACGCAAGATAAATCGTTGTACCTAACACTCATTAGATATAGCTGTAAAGTCATTCACATTCTCCGCATTTATAGTTTGTTTAACTTTATATGCATATCGCGGCTACCACACTGACTTCACGTGTCGCCAGCGCGGGCAGCACAACTTCTCCAACCACCACGACCGGTTCAAGAAATGATACGACTCATCTTTCTTGGACTCTATTTGCCTTCATTCGCGTTTTTCACTCAAGCTACAATCTACCCGGTGCAGCGGTGCCCCGAACGAACATTAGTTGACCGATTAGCTAACACGGCTCTCACATGAGGTGTGTATGGTGGTATGTGTAGCAGTCGGACTCACATGCAAGTCCCGCGTGCGACTCCTCGCACTCTGCTCCCGACGCCGGCCACTAGCCGGCTCGCTGGCAGTCGTGTCTCACTGACCACTGTCACTGCACTGCACACTCTCACTCGGCCAGTCGCTCCCACGCGGCCGCGTGCTGCCGCCCCAGGGCTAGCAGTCCGCACGGTCACTCCACAGTTCACGATAAAGTTGTGTTATACAAAGTTGAGTATCGTACGACGCGTGCGTTCGCGATGTCGTGTGGCGCCGGGTGAGCGTGGACGTGCGTGCGGCGCGGCGGCGCGGGCTCACTGGCGCACGGCGCCGCTCGCCGCCAGCGGCCCGTCGGCGGACCGCGTGCGCGCGCACTGCCACACCACTCACCACATCAACGCAACGTCATGATGTGATGTGAGCGAACGACAACGCACATCACTGCGAGGAAGGCCTAAGAAGAGTTAGGGCTGTGTTGTGTAAGACACACTGTCCCAGGAGCTGTTCTCGGTGGTTGGATGACCGGCGCCCAACCACATAACAATAATTAAGTTACAAGAGTTACCTATGAAACAGGCTTTTGCTTAGCTTGATGCTTCTTGCGGCCAACTAAGTATTGCTTGATAATCTCATTTTCTAAAAGCTGTAATTTTCTCCGTGTATATCTGTGAGTACTTACCAGCCTACAGTACACTTAAATTTCGCCAGTTTTGTTAAGTCGCAGGTAATAGAGTGCGATCAAACAGATACAAATTCAGACTCAACTATACTTTGTCCGGCCCGGGAATCGAATTCTGGACCTCATATCTCAGGAGCTCGGCGGTATTGCTTACGGCCATTAGGCTATGGCAGTATTGATAATAGGCATTAATTATGCATGCTGCCTCTAGACAATATTTGGGTAACGTACCTACTACCTACAAAAGGCTACACGTCGATGGTAGTCATTTGTATTCGAACTGAGGCGCTGATAGGCATACTACAAAACTATATCCGTAACGATGCACGGCGCCTAACTAACGGAAACATAACTGTAACAATGTAAAGTTTACGGGATTCAGGTAAGTGGCGGGTCAACGCCCTGCTTGTTGACGATATGAGCAGCGCAGCGGCCGCGGCCTCGCCGTGTGCGCGCTGCAAGTAAACCGTGTCACCGCACTCACCGCTTGTGTGCCGTGTGCTGTGTGTGCCGTGTGCTGTGTGCGCCGTATGCTGTGTGCGCCGTATGCTGTGTGCGCCGTATGCGTCGTGTGCGCTGGGTCACCGTGTGCGCCGCGGCCGCAGTGACACACATCGCGCTCTGAACACGGGCTGAATTAGTAAACACCGCGAATGTGTCGCGGGCTTGCAAACTCGAGTGTGAGGTGAGCGACCTCATACCCGAGCCCGTCGTTATACTTACTGCTTTCGTCTCGATGCACTGATCGTCATCCAACTACGCCACGCAAGTGTAAGCAAACCTACAATCCTTATTTAATACATATTTTAGAATGCTCAAAATGCACATGATAGGTACATCGAGCTTTGCTAAAGTTTTCGGCCTACTTTGTGGTGTCATATCGAGGCACAGCTGACGGTTTAAGGTAATAAAAGTCATTGGTTTTACAGTTTACTTATAAATATTTTCATACAATTGATGTTTTTGCTGATTTCTGATTACAAAACGGTTTCACCACACGCAGCAGTATGGTGTTTAAAACAAGCATGTACACACACACAGCACCTATATTTGAAAGAATAATAATAATAATAACAATAATAGGTGACCTCACTGGTGATATCCTTCAGAAAAGTGAGGTGCATTGTACTCTCAACCGGAATAACCATGTATTGAATGAACGTAACAACCGAAGCAAAAAGTGTATGTAAAAATCGTAACACGGTGGCGTTCTATAATTTCTGCCTATATTGGTCCTCGCGGTCACACGTCAAGTCTGACAACCAGCAGTCCCACTCTCGACGCAAACGCTAGTAATCAGCTGCAACCACTTGTATTGGGATTCCACTCCGAGATGGATAGGAAAGATATGTAGATGAGGAAAAGAAATTAATGTCTTCCGATCATAACCACAGAGTTGTAATTGGCGCGTGTATTTGATTGATTATACTGTAGTGTAGGTACGCAGCGTCACGTGCGTGTCGTGCGTGTCGTGCGCGTCGTGCGTCATGCAAGGTATGTGTAATGTGCGACACTTCATTTGTGTGCCGACGCCGAACGACTACCATTTTATGATTTTGCTTTATGGCGGTTTTATGTCCACAATCGTGTGTAACGACCTTTTTTATGGAAAATACAAATGCGCGTTAAATTATTACGAGCCGGTGTCGCTAACCTCCCTCCCCAGCCCCCACCCAACCCCTTCTCACAAGTTTATCATCTCATTGTAATGACTTGTGTCCGACTGTCGTCGTTTCATGCGTACGGTGAACCAGCAGCAGCGTGGATGCGCCTCCCGCACGCCTCGTGGCGGCTGTTAGTTATTAAATTAATACTGAAGAACTAAACGTTTCAAACACTTAATACCAGATTTTATGGAAAAAATGATAAAAATAACTGATTTTTATCATGTTTTTCTTCAAATCTGGTATTAAGTGTTTGAAACGTTTACCCTTACAAGCCAGGCACTAGCCCGGAAAAGAGGTGAGATGAACGAGAACATTAAAGTACTTACAAATTATGCTCACCCTGTCGAGTAGCGAGACGCGGGTATAAGTAGACACGCTGGACGCACTAGACAAGGGTTCGGACTTATTTACTCGACTCGCTCGGGAGGGAAGGATTCTTTTTTTATTTGTCACAATGGCCTTATTTATCAAGAAGAATAACTGCAGCAGATTAAATCTGAAGGACGGCACACTCGTTCATGGCACCGATCAGTTCTTCACTTTGTCTCTGGTCATTTTCGTCTTGCTAACGAAGAGTCCGTACCTGCAAAGGTACAAACTTGTTACCAACTTTATTGTATGTATAGAATCTACCTAATATTCATAAAGCCGCCCTTCAGAGCACTAATCTATATGTAGCGACATCTATCTCGCCACATACGAACTAACGGCTGACATCCTACATCGCGATATCAAAGTTGTCCGCGCAGTTTGAACGTATAAAAGTTCCCGACAACAACCGTCGGGCAGTAGTTAGTCCACCAGACACAACACCCGTCTGGTCGGAGGATCCTCCCTTTTCAATGGTGGATGAGGAACTTTACACTGTTCCTCATACCACAAAAATATACATATAAAAAACTTAAGAGGTGTCAATGAATACCCGGATGGAACGAAGTTCCCTCCGATTGATTAGTGAAGGAATTGTAAAATTCCTTCAAGATAAATCGAAAGGAACCTCGTTCCATCCGGGCGTCTTCGTTACAACTTTTGGTCCCAATCTTCTCTTTATCTCTCCCCTACCCCCCCTCCCACCCCTTCCTCCCGTTCCCCTCCCTTCCCTTCTCTCCCGCTCCCTCCCCCTTCCTCAAACACACACACACACACACACACACACACAACAGAGAAATACGCGCACACCGCACGGCCCACAACTATAGCAAAAAGTGTCGTTACAACTTTTTGTCTTCATTTTTTCCGTCTAGCCCCCTTTCGCATCGCGCGATTAGGAACTTCGTTTCAATAAATCTGTAGAAAAGTCGTTTTAGTTCTAATACCTCAAGTTACGTGTACAATATTTCCGTATGAAAGGTGTCTACATTGGACTTGTACATTTTACGTCACGCGTGTTCCAACAAATAAATAAACAAACAGTTGAAAATGATAATGGAATATAGTTCTGTTGATTATCTTTAAACACGCTGGCAATTTTTCTGTTTTATATTTTCAATGTACAAAAACGACGTTCACTTACTTGAAAGTTCTAATGATTAAGTTCGTTTATTTGAAAAATCTAATGTTAAGTTGCTATCGCAGAATGAAAGGTAATCAGTCATATCGCATAGAACGGCCCGTTAATAATCCATCAAAAGAAAAAGTCTGAGCTGTAGTCTGGTTTTACAATGTTATTGAAAATGACGTGAATAGAGCTAGTACATGGAGTTTCGTGAATTCGGTGAGGATGAGAAATGAGGACGTCGTAAACTCTTCAATCACATTACCCGAGTTGACCACACTCCACAATATGGACAGTTAAGCGCGCTTTATGGCCTTTCATTTAATTTGTAGGCGATGGCAACGCAGCGATTTTTTCTCCGACCGTTTTGAGACTCGCGTGGCGATAGACACCCACGTACAAAACCCCACAAAGTTAAAACTTCGGGTTATGACGTGATGAACTTTGTATTATGCTGTGACAAACTACTGAATTACTTCTTTATTTATTTATTATTTTTATATTTATTTATTTTCACATTGAGATGAACTTCGGTATGTTCTGTGAGAACTTCGGATTATGTCGTGACGAACTTCGGATTATGACGCGACGAACTTCGGATTATGACGTGACGAATTTCGGATAGTGACGTGACGCACTTCGGATAATGACGTGACAAACTTCGGATTATTGTGACGAACTTCACATAGTGACGTGACGAACTTCGGATTATGACGTGACGAACTTCTGATTTGGCTGCAACGAACTTCGGATTATTGTGCCGGACTTCGGATAGTGACGTGACGAAATTCGGATAAATGTGACGAACTTCGGATTATTGTGACAAACCTTGGATAGTGACGTGACGAAATTCGGATAATTGTGACGAACTTCGGATAGTGACATGACGAAATTTGGATAATTGGGAAGAAATTGGGTGAGGCGAAGGGTGGGCTTTTTGGGGGACTGTCTTCTGTAATTTCGACGTTCAAAAAGTGCTGATCCTCAGCCTAATTTGAATAAATTACTTTTGATTTGATTTGATTTGATTGATTCGAATAGTAACGTGACGAATTTCGGATTATGACGTGACGAATTTATAATAATTGTGACATACTTCGGATAAAGACGCCGTGACGAAATTTGGATAAATGTGATGAACTTCGGATTATTGTAACAAACTTCGGATAGTGACGTGACGAAAATCGGATAAATGTGACGAATTTCGGATTATTGTGACAAAATTCGGATAGTGAAGTGACGAAATTCGGATAATTGTGACGAACTTCTGAGAGTGACGTGACGAACTTCGGATAATTGTGACGAAATTCGGATAGTGACGTGACGAACTTCGGATTATGACGTGACGAACTTAGGATTATTGTGACGAACTTCGGATAGTGACGTGACGAAATTCGGATAATTGTGACGAAATTCGGATAGTCACGTGACGAACTTCGGTTTATGTCGTGACGAACTTCGGATTATTGTGACGAACCTCGGATTATTGTGACGAACTCCGGGTAGTGACGTGGCGAAGTTCGGATAATTGTGACGAAATTAGGATAGTGAAGTGACGAACTTCGGAATATTGTCAAGAATTTGGGATAGTGACGTCACGAAATTCGGATTATTGTGACAAACTTTAGATAGTGACGTGACGTTTTTCGGATTATTGTGACGAACTTTGGATAGTGACGTGACGAACTTCGGATTATTGTGACGATTTTCGGATAATTGTGACGAACTTCGGATTATTGTGATGAACTTCGAATAGTGACGTGACGAAATTCGGATAATTGTGATGAAATTCGGATAGTGACGTGAAAAACTTCGGATTATGACTTGACCAACTTCGGATTATTGTGACGAACTTCGGATAGAGACGTGACGAAATTCGGATAATTGTGACGAACTTCGGATTTTTTTGACGATTTTCGGATAGTGACGTGACGAAATTCGGATAATTGTGATGAAATTCAGATAGTGACGTGACGAACTTCGGATTATGACGTGACGAACTTCGGATTATTGTGACGAACTTCGGATTATTGTGACGAACTTCGGATAGTGAAGTGACGAAATTCGGATAATTGTGACGAAATTCGGATAGTCACGTGACGAACTTCGGTTTATGTCGTGACGAACTTCGGATTATTGTGACGAACTTCGTATAGTGACTTGACGAATTTCGGATTATTGTGACGAACTTCGGATAGTGACGTGACGAACTTCGGATTATTGTGACGAACTCCGGAAAGTGACGTGACGAAGTTCGGATAATTGTGACGAAATAAGGATAGTGAAGTGACGAACTTCGGAATATTGTGAAGAATTTGGGATAGTGACGTCACGAAATTCGGATTATTGTGACAAACTTTAGATAGTGACGTGACGTTTTTCGGATTATGCTGAGACAAACTTGGGATAATAACGTGACCAAATTCGAATAATTGTGACGAATTTCGGATTATGACGTGACGATTTTCGGATAATGACTTGACGAACTTCGGATGATTGTGACGAACTTCGGATAGTGACGTGACGAAATTCGGATTATTGTGACGAACTTCGGATAGTGACATGACGTACTTCGGATAATGACGTGACAATTTTCGGATTTTTTATGACGAAATTCGGATTATTGTGACGAAGTTCGGAAAGTGACGTGACGAAGATCGGATATTTGTGACGAACTTCAAATAGTGACGTGACGAACTTCGTTTTATGCTGTGACGAATAGTTCAGAGTTAGGTTAGCTCAGAGTTAGGTTAGCTCAGAGTTAGGTTAGCTCAGAGTTAGGTTAGGTTAGGTTAGGTTAGGTTAGGTTAGGTTAGGTTGGGGGACCCCCCACAGCGCATACGTCCTCGTCGTGTCCCCTGGAAACTGCCCAGTTCTGACCACCGTAACGGAGTGGCAGACTGGGTAGGCCAAAGTGCGCTGTGCATCGTAGCTAATCACATCAGCCTTGCAGAGCTACGAACAAGTCGTGATCGCCATGTCGACCCCTAGACGTGACGCCTCTGGGCGATTTTTAAAGAAGGGCCCTTCTAAGGGCAAACCCGGCGCTCAGGCGCCTGAGACTGGCCGCGCGCCTTCTGCGGCCAGCTCAATTGAGAGGAGTGAGTCGTTTGGGTCCCTTTTGGACTCAGACGACTCACTGTTTGTGTCGGACGTCGAGGACTCCCGGCCGCGAAAGCGAGCCCACCAGAGCGGTGGGTCCGGGGGCTCCTCGGCCTCCACTTCGACGGGGCTGCCGAAGGCGAAGAAGCCGACGGTAGCACCAGCGACCCACACCGTTGGGCTCGCTGACGCCCAGCGAAAGCTGGACCTTGCCCGGCGCGCTCAGCTCCAGGAGGAGCTGGAGGAGCGCGTCGCGGCAAAGGAGAAACGAGCCCAGTCCGCCCGGGGCGGGTCCGGGTACGGCGCGTCCAACGTGCTGTACGCGGACCACTCTCTGGTGGAGCTCGAGAAGATGGCGGAGGAGGACAAGGAGGGGATCGTAGAGGTCGCCTCCAAGTCCTCAAACTTGAAGGGTACCTTTCAGAAGGCCCTCAAGTGCCGGGCCGCGAGCCTGCGCGGTGTCGTCGCTGAGCTGTTGCAGCGAACGGCCACCGACGAGACGCGGCAACTGCAGGCGAAGGTGGATCGCCTGCAGTCGGAGGTCAGCCAGCTGCACCAGAAGCTGGCTGAAGCCACGGCCCGGCCACAACAGGCCGCGACGAGCCCTGCCGCAGAGGCCCCCCCCTCCAGCCACAACCTTGAGGACGTCATCCGCAAGGTTGTGATGGAGGAGCGGGCCTTCACGCGAGCCTGCCTGGCGGGGATCGAGGACCGGCTCCTTCCGGAGACGCGCCTCCGACCGCCGCTTGCGGCGGATAAGAGGCGGGACCGGGCGGAGCCGGTGCCTCCTACCCCACAGGCCGAGGGCACCCCTCAGGAGGTCCCCCAACAGGAGGGGGACGCCCTTCTCCCTGCGACCACACCGTCCAACGAGTGGACGGAGGTGAGACGCAGGGGGAAGGGTAAGGGGAAGAAGTCGGCAGCGGCCGTTCCCGCTGCTGCCGCTTCTGTCGCCACTGCCAGCCAGTCGCAAAAGGCGACCGGCAAAGGCAAGGCGAAGCCGAAAGGGAAGGCGAAGGTGCGACTCGTCCCCCCTAAATCCGCAGCAGTCGTGGTGACCCTCACCGCGGAGGCTGCGGGGCGAGGGGAGACGTACATGTCCGTGCTGGTGCGGGCACGCGCCAACGCCGACCCTGCCCAACTGGGCATCGGCACTGTGACTTGCCGGCGGACCCAAGCCGGGGCTCGTATCTTCGAGTTCCCGGGAGCCGAGGGGGGTGCCCGCGCGGACCTCTTTGCAGCCAAGCTGCAGGAGGTCATCGCGGACACCGCCAGGGTGGTCCGACCGGTAAAGTCAGCGGTCTTGGAGGTGGCGGAGTTGGACGACTCCGTCACCAAGGAGGAGGTGGTGGCTGCGGTGGCGGCGATTGGGGGCTGTGACGTCGCCGCGGTGCAGGGCCGGAATATCCGGCCCGGCCGCGGCGGCTTGGGCGCGATTCGCCTGCAGTGCCCAATCGTCGCTGCCAAAGCCGTTCTTGCCAGGGGCCGGCTTACAGTCGGCTTCAGCTCAGGTGCGGTCCGGGCTCTCGGCGACCAGCCATTGCGGTGTTTCCGATGCTTCGGCATCGGTCACACGCGGCCGCTGTGTCCGTCTAAAACCGACAGATCGGACACGTGCCTGCGCTGCGGCAAGGACGGCCACAAAGCCGCCTCCTGCGGGGCCGCCACACCGCGCTGCGCGGTGTGTGCCGCCAGTGGCAGCCCAGCTGACCACGTCATGAGGGGGCGGAAATGTCTTCCTCCCCCCAGGCGGGGCAAAGCTGTCGCTGCCGCTGGCGCCGCCGCTCCTGCGGCGGCTGCGGAGAGCGGTGCGATGTCCGACTGATCTCGGTCGGACGTCGCATCGCGCCGGCGTCGCGGTCCTCCGCGGACTCCCCTACCCTCTCGCTCTTAGAGAGGGGAACGGGATACGTGGCCGCCGCGCCGCCGGTAGTTCTTGGGGATCTTCCTCAAGGTGGCGACGGGCGGGCGTTAGGCGCGGGGGCGCCTACGCCCGCATTGCACCCGTCACCGCCTCCGCCGGGCAATCGTCGGCGGGGACTGGACGAAAAGGCTCTGCCGGATTCCCAGTCCCCGCCATTCAGGACGAAGCGGGAACACGCTGGTGGTTTTTAGTGGGTATACCGGGTCAGACCGGGGAGTCCCACATACCCCCCCCATCCCCCGATGGGAGGGTATGCGTAATGCATTTTCCCCAGCGTAAAAAAAAAAAAAAAAAAAAAAAAAAAAAAAAAAAAAAAAAAAAAAAGGTTAGGTTAGGTTAGGTTGGGGGACCACCTCACAGTGCTTGCGTCCACGTCGCGTCCCCTGGAAACGACCCGGTACTGACCACCGTATTGCAGTGCCAGACTGGGTCGGCCAAAGTGCACTGTGGCGGCTGTGCCGCTAGACGTGGGTTCGATTCCCGCTTAGGATGGATGTTTGTGTGTGTTTGGAGGTGTGTGATTGGGAATAGTTACTCTCTGGACTCAGACGACTCACTGATTGGTGCGTCGGACGTGGAAGTCCCTCGGTCGTGGTAACGAGTCCGCGGGGGCGGTTTTTGTCCGAGGGGGTCTCGGCTTCGGGGTCGACGGGGTTGCCAAGGCTGGAGCGCTGACGGTGGCCTCGGAGACCTCTGTCGTGGGGGGAGATGGCCCTAGAGGGGGCCAGTCTCTCCCCCGGGCCGCTCTCTGTCGGACTCTGACTTTGGGGCTGCTCATTTTGTATGGTGAGCGCGATCGTTGTGCTGTGTCTAGGTGTGACTTGCGAGTAAAGTGTGTATGCTCAGAGGTGTTTATTTATTTATTTATTTATCATTTAAGAAAGAAAGAAAAGAAAGAAAGAAAGTGTGTGTGTTTGGTCGCGTGTGATTGGGTTTGTTGGCTGTTTGGTGCCCATGGCACAGGAATAGTTACTCTCTGGACTCAGACGACTCACTGATTGGTGCGTCGGACGTGGAAGTCCCTCGGTCGTGGTAACGAGTCCGCGGGGGCGGTTTTGTCCGAGGGGGTCTCGGCTTCAGGGTCGACGGGGTTGCCAAGGCTGGAGCGCCGACGGTGACCTCGGAGACCTCTGTCGTGGGGGGAGATGGCCCTGGAGGGGGCCAGTCTCTCCTCCGGGCCGCTCTCTGTCGGACTCTGACTTTGGGGCTGCTCATTTTTTATGGTGAGCGCGATCGTTGTGCTGTGTCTGGGTGTGACTTGCGAGTAAAGTGTGTATGTTCAGAGGTGTTTATTTATTTATTTATTTATTTATCATTTAAGAAAGAAAGAAAAGAAAGAAAGAAAGTGTGTGTGTTTGGTTGCGTGTGATTGGGTTTGTTGGCTGTTTGGTGCCCATGGCACAGGAATAGTTACTCTCTGGACTCAGACGACTCACTGATTGGTGCGTCGGACGTGGAAGTCCCTCGGTCGTGGTAACGAGTCCGCGGGGGCGGTTTTGTCCGAGGGGGTCTCGGCTTCAGGGTCGACGGGGTTGCCAAGGCTGGAGCGCCGACGGTGGCCTCGGAGACCTCTGTCGTGGGGGGAGATGGCCCTGGAGGGGGCCAGTCTCTCCTCCGGGCCGCTCTCTGTCGGTTTCTGACTTTGGGGCTGCTCATTTTTTATGGTGAGCGCGACGTTGTGCTGTGTCTGGGTGTGACTTGCGAGTAAAGTGTGTATGTTCGGAGGTGTTTATTTATTATTTATTTATTTATTATTTATTTATTTATCACTGTCTGGCGGAAACGGGTCCGAGGGGGTGGTTTGTCCGAGGGCGCCTTGGCTTCAGGGTCGACGGGGTTGCCAAGGCCGGAGGGCCGACGGTAGCCTCGGAGGCCCATGTCGTGGGGGGGGATGGCCCTGGTGGGGGTCGATCTCTCCCCCGAACTGCTTTCTCGGACTCGGACTTTCAAGCGGTTCACGGTGGCGACGGGCGGGCGACGGTACGGGGGTGCCTTCGCCCGCATTGCACCCGTCACCACCTTTGTCGGTCCCCTAGGGGAAGCCATGCGGGGCAATCGTCGGCGGGGGACTGGACGTAAAGGCTGTGCCGGTTTCCCAGTCCCCTGCCACTTAGACGAAGCGGGAATAAAGCTGGGTTGTTTTAGTGGGTATACCGGGTCTGACCGGGGAGTCCCACATAGCCTCCCATCCCCCGATGGGCGGGTATGCGTAATTGTCATTTTTTCCCAGCGCAAACAAAAAAAAAAAAAAAAAAAAAAAAAAAAAAAAAAAAAAAAAAAAAAAAAAAAAGGTTAGGTTAGGTTAGGTTAGGTTGGGGGACCCCCCACAGCGCATACGTCCTCGTCGTGTCCCCTGGAAACTGCCCAGTTCTGACCACCGTAACGGAGTGGCAGACTGGGTAGGCCAAAGTGCGCTGTGCATCGTAGTCACATACTAGCCTTGAGGAAACTACGAAATAGACTGCGATAAAAAAATGTCGACACCTAGAAGGGACGCCTCCGGGCGTTTTCTTAAGGGAAAAAAGGGCCCTTCTCAGGGCCAACCCGGCGCACCAGCGCCCGAGTCTAGCCGCGCGCCTTCTGCGGCCAGCTCATTTGGAGGGAGTGAGTCGTTTGGGTCTCTGGACTCAGACGACTCATTCAGTCTGTCGGAGGTCGAGGGCTCCCGGTCGCGCAAGCGAATCCACCAGAGCGGTGGGTCCGGGGGCTCCTCGGCCTCCACGTCGACGGGGCTGCCGAAGGCCAAAAGGCCGACGGGTGCACCAGAGATCCATACCGTTGGGCTCGCTGATGCCCAACGGAAGCTGGACCTTGCCCGGCGCGCTCAGCTCCAGGAGGAGCTGGAGGAGCGTGTCGCGGCTAAGGAAAAGCGGGCCCAGTCCGCCCGAGCGAGGTCCGGGTACGGCGCGTCCCACGTGCTGTACGCGGACCACTCACTGGCGGAGCTGGAAAGGATGGCGGAGGAGGACGAGGAGGGGATCGTGGAGGTCGCCTCCAAGTCCTCCAACTTGAAGGGCACATTCCAGAAGGCCCTCAAGTGCCGGGCCGCGAGCCTGCGCGGTGTCGTCGCTGAGCTGTTGCAGCGAACGGCCACCGACGAGACGCGGCAACTGCAGGCGAAGGTGGATCGCCTGCAGTCGGAGGTCAGCCAGCTGCACCAGAAGCTGGCTGAAGCCACGGCCCGGCCACAACAGGCCGCGACGAGCCCTGCCGCAGAGGCCCCCCCCCTCCAGCCACAACCTTGAGGACGTCATCCGCAAGGTTGTGATGGAGGAGCGGGCCTTCACGCGAGCCTGCCTGGCGGGGATCGAGGACCGGCTCCTTCCGGAGACGCGCCTCCGACCGCCGCTTGCGGCGGATAAGAGGCGGGACCGGGTGGAGCCGGTGCCTCCTACCCCACAGGCCGAGGGCACCCCTCAGGAGGTCCCCCAGCAGGAGGAGGACGCCCTTCTCCCTGCGACCACACCGTCCAACGAGTGGACGGAGGTGCGGCGCAAGGGGAAGGGTAAGGGGAAGAAGTCGGCAGCGGCCGTTCCCGCTGCTGCCGCTTCTGTCGCCACTGCCAGCCAGTCGAAGGCGACCGGCAAAGGCAAGGCGAAGCCGAAGGGGAAGGCGAAGGTGCGACTCGTCCCCCCTAAATCCGCAGCAGTCGTGGTGACCCTCACCGCGGAGGCTGCGGGGCGAGGGGAGACGTACATGTCCGTGCTGGTGCGGGCACGCGCCAACGCCGACCCTGCCCAACTGGGCATCGGCGCTGTGACTTGTCGGCGGACCCAGGCCGGGGCTCGTATCTTCGAGTTCCCGGGAGCCGAGGGGGGTGCCCGCGCGGACCTCTTTGCAGCCAAGCTGCAGGAGGTCATCGCGGACACCGCCAAGGTGGTCCGGCCGGTAAAGTCGGCGGTCTTGGAGGTGGCGGAGTTGGACGACTCCGTCACCAAGGAGGAGGTGGTGGCTGCGGTGGCGGCGATTGGGGGCTGTGACGTCGCCGCGGTGCAGGGCCGGAATATCCGGCCCGGCCGCGGCGGCTTGGGCGCGATTCGCCTGCAGTGCCCAATCGTCGCTGCCAAAGCCGTTCTTGCCAGGGGCCGGCTTACAGTCGGCTTCAGCTCAGGTGCGGTCCGGGCTCTCGGCGACCAGCCATTGCGGTGTTTCCGATGCTTCGGCATCGGTCACACGCGGCCGCTGTGTCCGTCTAAAACCGACAGATCGGATACGTGCCTGCGCTGCGGCAAGGACGGCCACAAAGCCGCCTCCTGCGGGGCCGCCACACCGCGCTGCGCGGTGTGTGCCGCCAGTGGCAGCCCAGCTGACCACGTCATGAGGGGGCGGAAATGTCTTCCTCCCCCCAAACGGGGCAAAGCTGTCGCTGCCGCTGGCGCCGCCGCTCCTGCGGCGGCTGCGGAGAGCGGTGCGATGTCCGACTGATTTCGGTCGGACGTCGCATCGCGCCGGCGTCGCGGTCCTCCGCGGACTCTCCTCTCCTCTCGCTCTAGAGAGGGGAACGGGATACGTGGCCGCCGCGCCGCCGGTAGTTCTTGGGGATCTTCCTCAAGGTGGCGACGGGCGGGCGATAGGCGCGGGGGCGCCTACGCCCGCATTGCACCCGTCACCGCCTCCGCCGGGCAATCGTCGGCGGGGACTGGACGAAAAGGCTCTGCCGGTTTCCCAGTCCCCTCCATTCAGGACGAAGCGGGAACAACGCTGGTGGTTTTTAGTGGGTATACCGGGTCAGACCGGGGAGTCCCACATACCCCCCCCATCCCCCGATGGGAGGGTATGCGTAATGCATTTTCCCCAGCGTGAAAAAAAAAAAAAAAAAAAAAAAAAAAAAAAAAAAAAAAAAAAAAAAAAAAAAAAAAAAAAAAAGGTTAGGTTAGGTTGGGGGACCCCCCACAGCGCATACGTCCTCGTCGTGTCCCCTGGAAACTGCCCAGTTCTGACCACCGTAACGGAGTGGCAGACTGGGTAGGCCAAAGTGCGCTGTGAATCGTAGCTCATTCTATCGCCTTGCTGAGTACGATAACGATTGTGACCATCATGTCAACACCTCGAAGGGACGCCTCCGGGCGATTTTTGAAGAAGGGCCCTTCTAAGGGCAAACCCGGCGCACCAGCGCCTGAGACTAGCCGCGCGCCTTCTGCGGCCAGCTCAATTGAGAGGAGTGAGTCGTTTGGGTCTCTTTTGGACTCAGACGACTCACTGTTCGTGTCGGACGTCGAGGACTCCCGGCCGCGAAAGCGAGCCCACCAGAGCGGTGGGTCCGGGGGCTCCTCGGCCTCCACGTCGACGGGGCTGCCGAAGGCGAAGAAGCCGACGGTCGCACCAGCGACTCATGTTGTCGGGCTCGCTGATGCCCAACGCAAGCTGGACCTTGCCCGGCGCGCTCAGCTCCAGGAGGAGCTGGAGGAGCGCGTCGCGGCAAAGGAAAAGCGAGCTCAGTCCGCCCGGGGCGGGTCCGGGTACGGCGCGTCTCGCGTGCTGTACGCGGACCACTCTCTGGCGGAGCTTGAGAGGATGGCGGTGGAGGATGAGGAGGGGATCGTCGAGGTCGCTTCCAAGTCCTCCAACCTAAAGGGGACCTTCCAGAAGGCCCTCAAGTGCCGGGCCGCGAGCCTGCGCGGGGTCGTCGCTGAACTGCTTCAGCGAACGGCCACCGACGAAACGCGGCAACTGCAGGCGAAGGTGGATCGCCTGCAGTCGGAGGTCAGCCAGCTGCACCAGAAGCTGGCTGAAGCCACGGCCCGGCCACAACAGGCCGCGACGAGCCCTGCCGCGGGGGCCCCCCCCTCCAGCCGCAACCTTGAGGACGTCATCCGCAAGGTTGTGATGGAGGAGCGGGCCTTCACGCGAGCATGCCTGGCGGGGATCGAGGACCGGCTCCTTCCGGAGACGCGCCTCCGACCGCCGCTTGCGGCGGACAAGAGGCGGGACCGGGCGGAGCCGGTGCCTCCTACCCCACAGGCCGAGGGCGCCCCTCAGGAGGTCCCCCAGCAGGAGGGGGACGCCCTTCTCCCTGCGACCACACCGTCCAACGAGTGGACGGAGGTGAAGCGCAGGAAGAAGGGTAAGGGGAAAAAGTCGGCGGCGGCCGTTCCCGCTGCTGCCGCCACTGCCGCTTCTGCCAGCCAGTCGCCTGCGACCGGCAAGGGCAAGAAGCAGAAGGGGAAAGGGAAGGCGAAGGTGCGACTCGTCCCCCCTAGATCCGCAGCAGTCGTGGTGACCCTCACCGCGGAGGCTGCGGGGCGAGGGGAGACGTACATGTCCGTGCTGGTGCGGGCACGTGCCAACGCCAACCCTGCCCAACTGGGCATCGGCAGTGTGACCTGCCGGCGGACCCAAGCCGGGGCTCGTATTTTCGAGTTCCCGGGAGCCGAGGGGGGTGCCCGCGCGGACCTCTTTGCAGCCAAGCTGCAGGAGGTCATCGCGGACACCGCCACGGTGGTCCGCCCGGTAAAGTCAGCGGCCTTGGAGGTGGCGGAGTTGGACGACTCCGTCACCAAGGAGGAGGTGGTGGCTGCGGTGGCGGCGATTGGGGGCTGTGACGTCGCCGCGGTGCAGGGCCGGAATATCCGGCCCGGCCGCGGCGGCTTGGGCGCGATTCGCCTGCAGTGCCCAATCGTCGCTGCCAAAGCCGTTCTTGCTGGGGGCCGGCTTTCAGTCGGCTTCAGCTCAGGTGCGGTCCGGGCTCTCGCCAACCAGCCATTGCGGTGTTTCCGGTGCTTCGGCACCGGACACACGCGGCCGCTGTGTCCGTCTAAAACCGACAGATCGGACACGTGCCTGCGCTGCGGCAAGGACGGCCACAAAGCCGCCTCCTGCGGGGCCGCCACACCGCGCTGCGCGGTGTGTGCCGCCAGTGGCAGCCCAGCTGACCACGTCATGAGGGGGCGGAAATGTCTTCCTCCCCCCAAACGGGGCAAAGCTGTCGCTGCCGCTGGCGCCGCCGCTCCTGCGGCGGCTGCGGAGAGCGGTGCGATGTCCGACTAACTCAGGTCGGACGTCGCATCGCACCGGCGTCGCGGTTTTCCGCGGACTCTCCTCCCCTCTCGCTCTAGAGAGGGGAACGGGATACGCGGCTGCCGCGCCGCCGGTGGATCGTGAGGATCATCCTCAAGGTGGCGACGGGCGGGCGATAGGCGCGGGGGCGCCTACGCCCGCATTGCACCCGTCACCGCCCCGCCGGGCAATCGTCGGCGGGGACTGGACGAAAAGGCTCTGCCGGTTTCCCAGTCCCCTCCATTCAGGACGAAGCGGGAACAACGCTGGTGGTTTTTAGTGGGTATACCGGGTCAGACCGGGGAGTCCCACATACCCCCCCCATCCCCCGATGGGAGGGTATGCGTAATGCATTTTCCCCAGCGTAAAAAAAAAAAAAAAAAAAAAAAAAAAAAAAAAAAAAAAAAAAGGTTAGGTTAGGTTAGGTTAGGTTAGGTTAGGTTTTTTTTTTTTTTTTAATTTTGACTCTGAGTTTTCCTCTGACATGTATGATCAGAGACTTTTGTTTTCTTATTTAGTTTGAAAGACTTAGTATAATTTTGTTGTGTTGTTAATTTTTTAGTATAGATTTACATGTTATTTATTTTGCAGTGTTTTGTTGATAACTTTTCAATATATTATTATAATACTTGTAAGTGTATCACTTTTATTCTTTATTTCTTTTATTTACTTTATTAGCTATGTTTTTACAGTACTTTAGAAATTTAGGTCTTATTGGATTTTGCATCATTATTTTTGGTATGTTCTCTAAATTTAGAGTGATTTCATATTTCTGTTCAAAGTTATATTTACTCTGTGCAAAGATGGGGCACTCTAAAATGATGTGCTGCACGCTCTCATTTACTTCTGGGTTGCAGGCGCATGCTGGGTTCTCCTTACACTTGAAGCGATACAGGTATTCAGAGAACCCACCATGCCCCGTTAGTACTTGTACGATTACTGGATCCATTACAGTTTTTCGAACAATATGGTATGCCGCGGTGGCTTCAGGGAAGAAGATCTTGGTTGTTGACGCAGTCTCTTCAGACTGGTATCTCGTATTCCATTCGTCAAGAGAGTCCGTTCGGATTGATCGCCTGACGAATGAAATCGGGCACAGGTCGTAGTCCGGTCTCGACTTTCTTCCCAACGCCGCCTCCTTAGCTAGCTCATCAGCCCTCTCGTTACCTTCCATCCCTGCATGCGCCTTGATCCAAAACAGTTGAAGGGACTTCCCACGGTCACTCAATGTTTTAATGTTTTGCCGTGTTTTAAATGCGAGGGGATGGAATGAGGTCTCTCCGGTGACCGTTTCCAGTGCTGACTTGGAGTCGCAGTACACTTCGACACACGGGGACGAGCGCTTTAACGCCAGCTCAGATGCTCTATGTAAAGCCAGAAGTTCAGCTTGGTATACGGTGCAGAAATGGTCCAACTTAAATTTTTGAGCTTTTACCTCCACTCCATTTTCCCAAAGACTCAGTGCTGCACCAACCTTACCTTCAATTTTGCTGCCATCTGTAAAGATCTTGGGGTTGGTCAGTCCTTGTTGGTCCATTTCTGCACCATTCACCACGCACTTGAACTCAATTCCAATCTCGTCGGCAGGGTGTGGCAATTGTGCATGTGGGACTAACTGTTCTACTTCTCGGTCACCTGTCACTCTCCGGGAGTATCCTCTTTTTACTTCATAAAAGGAGGCTGCTTCTTGAATCCTCAGATCCAGTGGAAGCAGTCCAGAAAGGACCAGGGCCGAGTTTAACGACGTGGTCTTGTAAGCCTTTATAATTTTTTGAACAAAGCCACGCTGGACCGAATTAAGCTGCTTCCTGATTCCTAGCTTCTTGGTTGCCGGAGCCCAGGCGCTCGCTGCGTACATGATGACTGGTTCCACCACAGCGGTATAGATGGTTCTGATTATCTCGGGTTTCAGGCCCCAGCTGATCTTTGCAGCTCTTGACAGCTGTTTGTACAGGCTGAGAGACTTTCTACAGACGTTCGACGCGTGAGCATTGAATGTCAGTTTGTCGTCAACGGTAAGTCCCAACATCTTGATCTCCCGTGACAAGGCAATGTCCTCCCCACCCATGTGCAGATGTGGTGAGTCATACTTCAACTTGTTTGTAATGACCATTGCCTTTGTTTTTTGTGGCGCAAATTTAAGTTTGTTTTTGACTCCCCACCTCTGAACATGAGCGAGAGCCTCATTTGCCCGCCTTTGGACATCAAGAGCCGTGTTTCCCGAGAAAATCAGAATCACGTCATCCGCGAAAGCTTGGCAATAGTCGCGTCTTTCTTCCAGTTCTTTAAGCAGGGGATCCGGTAGCAAATTCCAGAAGGTTGGCCCTCCAATAGACCCCTGCACGCAGCCTTTGGTCGTGTCCTGCTGGTGTTCGACTCCCGCGTATCTGACGCGCACCTTTCTGTTCTCCAGGTAGCTGTCCACTAGCCGTCGAAGATTTACTGGGCAGCTGGTTTCTGCCAGCCGGCATTTTATAGCAGGCCACCAGGCGCTATCGAAGGCTCCCTCTATGTCCAGTGATACGACAACTATGATCTTTTTTTCCTTCAATTTGCATTTTATGTGTTTGATCAGGTCATAGAGGGAGTTCTCGGTGCTGCGCTGCGGCAAGAACCCGTACTGGCACCTGCTTGCACTTGGTAAGATGTACCACCTAATGCGACGTACCAGCATCTTTTCTAAGATTTTGCCCAGTACAGGCAGTAGCCCAATCGGCCTGTACGATTTGGCTTGCGTATAGTCGTCTTTCCCCGGTTTCCTAAGCACGACCACTACTGCTTCCTTCCAGATGGTCGGAAAGTGGGCCAGGCCCAAGCATCGGTTTACTAGCGCCAGAAAAAGTTGTGGGTTGTGGGTTATGGCTGCTACGCAGATATCCGCCGTGAGTCCGTCAATTCCAGGTGCTTTCTTGGGGTTAAAACTAGACGCGGCCGTCTTCAGTTCTTCTAGCGTGAATAGAGGATCGGATGCTTCACCATCCGTCCATTTATTTACTCTATTCGCCATCTCTCTCACCTCTTTGTGGTCCGCATCGTCTTCTTGCTCAGTGTCCGCTGGATAAAACGTCCTCGCGAGCATCATGGCCGACTCCTCACTGCTGAGAACACTATTGTTGTGTACGAGTGGTGTGTCTTCCTGCCTGGTAGCAGTGCGGCCTATAACTCTGTATATGCTGTCCCACATTGATTCTCGCTCCTGTCTTCCACAAAACTCCTTCCAGCTCGCTGTCAGAGTAGTCTCCATTTTCTGCCTTAACTCTTCTTTTGCTATAAGATACAACTCGACGACCCATGCTCGGCGTCCCGGTGCAGCGCAAGATATTCTCCTCTTCCTCCTTTTAACCTCTTCCTTCATGAGTGTCAATTCCTCGGTCCACCAAGGCAATCCTGTTTGTTTTTTCTTGTTAACTGTCGGCATAGTCTGTTCACATGCCTCCTTTATTGAGTCTGTATATGATAAAGTTATCTCATTTAAAGCTTCTTTTGTATTTATTTTGTCTATTTCCGTTTTGTTTACTTCATTTTGGTCCCAAACTTGTTTTAATTTCTCCCTAAATTGTCCCCAGTTCACTTTTTTTGTATTATATTTTCTAGTAGTCCTTTTAATATCCATACCTTTTGATTTATTAAGTTTTAGCTCAAACAGGATTGCCCTGTGGTCCGATGTGGTGACATCTCCCGCTAGCCTCCAGTTTATCACGCTTCTTAGCATGTCTTCGGTACATATGGTTATATCCACACAGCTGCAGTATCTTTGGCCTCCTCTGATTACGTCAAATGTGGGAGTTGTTCCAACGTTCAGGATCTGGAGCCCCAGCTCATCCAGCGTACCTGCCAACGCTTCTCCCCTCTGGTCCGCTTCTCGGCTTCCCCACCATGTATTCCAAGCGTTTACATCACCCCCCATTATCACGTCTCTAACTCCGATACACTCCATTATTTCCTCGAAATGCCTTAGGTCCGGGTCCAGGGGTTGCCCACCATCCAAGTACACTGACACGACTCCTATCTCCCAGGCCCCTGTTCTCAGCTTCACGACTGCGAAGTTTTCGGTAGTCAAAGTAGGACATGGTGTGATGTCTATGGTGTCGTCGAAGAGTACAACAGCCGCTTTATTTACCTTTTCGGTTTTCCTTGCACATTGTACTACTCGCGTTCCCGGATAGGTCTTCATTTCCCCGATTGCTCCTATATATGGCTCCTGTACTAGTGCAAATGCCCACTTTCTTTTGCTCGCTTCCATAATTAGTTCAGAGGTGGCAAGTTTGCATTTTTGGAGATTTGCTTGCACCACGCAGTACTGATGGGGTCTCCCTTCACTCGCACTATTTGTCCCGTTTGCGCCCGTGGCCACCTTAGCAATATGCTACGGTGGATCTTGCTAAGGTTTCCCAGCGTTTCCTTACAGGGCATTCGGAACTAAACGCGTCGTGACCCACATGGTCGGACTTGGCCCTCAGACAGTTTCGGCACGTCGGAGTTACCCCAGCGAGCCAATCTGGGCACTGCGCTCTGAGATGAGTACCTCCGCAATGGCTGCAGACGTCCACTGGGTCATCACGACAAGTCCGTTTTCCGTGTCCGAATCCCAAACAACGCGAGCACTGTATAAGCGGAGATTGGTCTGATACCCTGAGTCGTTGAATGTCAATGTGAACTGTGCCGGCCTCGGTCATCCTGTTCCATATGACAGGCGATACGCTTAGTACGATGTGTGCCGTGTGTGGGTTTCTAGCCTTTCGTCTATACTTTACGGTCACTCTATTGCTCTCCTCACCGATATCTTTGAATAGATGGCTGTTTTGGGTGCGCAACGCCTCAAGCACGTCTTCATCGGTATTGTATTCAAGGACTCCCCGAATAATCACTAGTGGATCCTTGTTCTTTACCTCTTCAACATTAAGCTCAGTTCCAACCCTGCCAATCCTGTCCTTGACTCTGTCTATCTCTGTTTGGGTATTGCAGCCCACTATCACCTTCCTATCTCTTCCTTTCCTGATCTTGTATATCTTCACTCCCTCTTCTTTTGCGTTAACTGCTTTCCGTATCTTTTCGAACACCTGATCCCCCGTGTCTTTCTCATCTTTTGAAGTGATTACCACCGAGTGCATGGCCGTAGTCTCTGGCTGTTGCCGCTTTAGAGGACCAGCCGCTACACTGGCGTAAGTCGCTCTTATCTCTCTCTTCTCTTGCTCTCTTTCGATGGTAACTCGCAATTTTTCCATTTCTTTACAATTTTCTTCAAGTTGCTTTCCGTGCTCTTCTAATTTCTTGATTAATTCACATTCCTCCTTCTCTTTACCTGTGTCCTTCTTAGCTTCTTTTCCCTTTTCTACACTGACTACGCTGACTTTGCCTGTGCTCTTTTCCGCTTCCCCTTCTTTAACCAATTGAAAAAGCCGATCAATTGCCTGCGTGACCTCTACTTTTATTTCGGTCTTTAAGTTTCTCGAGTTTTGGAGATGAAGTTTGGCCTTGGTTACGCAGGCTTTTGCTTCCGCAAGTCTGTTGGAATACTTAAGTTTTCCGGCTTTTCCCACAACCGGTGAAATGTTCAGAGTCTCAACAACCGCCGGGCGTGTCACCCTCTCCTTCTTTTCAGGCGGTGGAGGCGCAACTTGTCTCGTTGAAACTGCCACCCTGACAGCTTTTGTTGGCGTTTTAGGAGATGTAATCCTATCTTCAGTCCTTCCCGCTTCCCAGTCACCAATACTTCGCCGAACCCTAGACTGCTGATCAGCTGTTTCTGTTGAAGGGCCTGCCACTTCACAATCGGTAAGCGAACTTTCTACATTTTGAGAGTCCATGTTACGTTTTTGAGGGGTCCGCATACCAAACATACTCAGAGGAACTCGTCAATATTAATATGGGTGTTCCAAAGGGAACACAGCTGTCTTAAATACAATCTCTGTAAAGGGGAGAAAGTACAAATTAAACTAAGTCCTACGATCAAATTAATAAAAACGCGGTACTTTCTTTGATTTAAATAGTTTTCAAGAAGATATTTTTGCTAGAATTAGATTTTCCTCAAGACCAATACGAATAAAACATAAGAAGGAAGAAATTTTTTTTTTTTTTTTTTACCTTTTGCCAAACAATTATAATAATTTTTCAAATGGATAAAACAGCTGTTTGAAACGTGTGATTTCGAAAATTTCCAAATTTCCTGATAGAGAATTGCCGAAAGTATATAAATTGAAAATAAAATTTTTTCGCCAAAGTTTGTGTTCACCTACCTTACCACTATAGGGTGGGTGGGTGGGCAAAATTTTTGAAATTTTTTGTTAGCTAGAAGCACGCGCGAGGTGTCAAAAGACGCGTCTCGGCGCGGGCTATCCAACCGATGAAAAACACTTACTGTCGCAAGAAGAAAAATTTTGAGTTTTCGTCAAAAAACGTGTTTTTTACAGAAAAAATTTTGAAAATGGCCGAAATTTACACCAAACCAGAACTCCGGGTCGCGGAACGAGCACCAGAATGAAGGTAAGGTAGGTTAGTGTCAATTTTGATTTTTTAGTAAATTATTTAACGAGTGGATTTTGAATTAATAATTAATTTAATAAAAACTTTTTGTAAAATTTTACAAGTGTCTGTAAATGAAAACTTTTTCGCGTTTTTGTCAATTTAACTTAGTCAATACGATAGGGGGTGGCTATTTAGGAATTGTCGCGCTGAAAACAGCTTCAAAATGCGCCCCTTGGTTATCGAGTAATTACAATGTTTGCAATTGACTACGGGGTATAGGTAGATTTTATTAGCCGTATAAATTAAAGTGACTACGATTTTTGAGTTTTCTGTTAGCTAGAAGCACGCGCGAGGTGTCAAAAGACGCGTCTCGGCGCGGGCTATCCAACCGATGAAAAACACTTACTGTCGCAAGAAGAAAAATTTTGAGTTTTCGTCAAAAAACGTGTTTTTTACAGAAAAAATTTTGAAAATGGCCGAAATTTACACCAAACCAGAACTCCGGGTCGCGGAACGAGCACCAGAATGAAGGTAAGGTAGGTTAGTGTCAATTTTGATTTTTTAGTAAATTATTTAACGAGTGGATTTTGAATTAATAATTAATTTAATAAAAACTTTTTGTAAAATTTTACAAGTGTCTGTAAATGAAAACTTTTTCGCGTTTTTGTCAATTTAACTTAGTCAATACGATAGGGGGTGGCTATTTAGGAATTGTCGCGCTGAAAACAGCTTCAAAATGCGCCCCTTGGTTATCGAGTAATTACAATGTTTGCAATTGACTACGGGGTATAGGTAGATTTTATTAGCCGTATAAATTAAAGTGACTACGATTTTTGAGTTTTCTGTTAGCTAGAAGCACGCGCGAGGTGTCAAAAGACGCGTCTCGGCGCGGGCTATCCAACCGATGAAAAACACTTACTGTCGCAAGAAGAAAAATTTTGAGTTTTCGTCAAAAAACGTGTTTTTTACAGAAAAAATTTTGAAAATGGCCGAAATTTACACCAAACCAGAACTCCGGGTCGCGGAACGAGCACCAGAATGAAGGTAAGGTAGGTTAGTGTCAATTTTGATTTTTTAGTAAATTATTTAACGAGTGGATTTTGAATTAATAATTAATTTAATAAAAACTTTTTGTAAAATTTTACAAGTGTCTGTAAATGAAAACTTTTTCGCGTTTTTGTCAATTTAACTTAGTCAATACGATAGGGGGTGGCTATTTAGGAATTGTCGCGCTGAAAACAGCTTCAAAATGCGCCCCTTGGTTATCGAGTAATTACAATGTTTGCAATTGACTACGGGGTATAGGTAGATTTTATTAGCCGTATAAATTAAAGTGACTACGATTTTTGAGTTTTCTGTTAGCTAGAAGCACGCGCGAGGTGTCAAAAGACGCGTCTCGGCGCGGGCTATCCAACCGATGAAAAACACTTACTGTCGCAAGAAGAAAAATTTTGAGTTTTCGACAAAAAACGTGTTTTTTACAGAAAAAATTTTGAAAATGGCCGAAATTTACACCAAACCAGAACTCCGGGTCGCGGAACGAGCACCAGAATGAAGGTAAGGTAGGTTAGTGTCAATTTTGATTTTTTAGTAAATTATTTAACGAGTGGATTTTGAATTAATAATTAATTTAATAAAAACTTTTTGTAAAATTTTACAAGTGTCTGTAAATGAAAACTTTTTCGCGTTTTTGTCAATTTAACTTAGTCAATACGATAGGGGGTGGCTATTTAGGAATTGTCGCGCTGAAAACAGCTTCAAAATGCGCCCCTTGGTTATCGAGTAATTACAATGTTTGCAATTGACTACGGGGTATAGGTAGATTTTATTAGCCGTATAAATTAAAGTGACTACGATTTTTGAGTTTTCTGTTAGCTAGAAGCACGCGCGAGGTGTCAAAAGACGCGTCTCGGCGCGGGCTATCCAACCGATGAAAAACACTTACTGTCGCAAGAAGAAAAATTTTGAGTTTTCGTCAAAAAACGTGTTTTTTACAGAAAAAATTTTGAAAATGGCCGAAATTTACACCAAACCAGAACTCCGGGTCGCGGAACGAGCACCAGAATGAAGGTAAGGTAGGTTAGTGTCAATTTTGATTTTTTAGTAAATTATTTAACGAGTGGATTTTGAATTAATAATTAATTTAATAAAAACTTTTTGTAAAATTTTACAAGTGTCTGTAAATGAAAACTTTTTCGCGTTTTTGTCAATTTAACTTAGTCAATACGATAGGGGGTGGCTATTTAGGAATTGTCGCGCTGAAAACAGCTTCAAAATGCGCCCCTTGGTTATCGAGTAATTACAATGTTTGCAATTGACTACGGGGTATAGGTAGATTTTATTAGCCGTATAAATTAAAGTGACTACGATTTTTGAGTTTTCTGTTAGCTAGAAGCACGCGCGAGGTGTCAAAAGACGCGTCTCGGCGCGGGCTATCCAACCGATGAAAAACACTTACTGTCGCAAGAAGAAAAATTTTGAGTTTTCGTCAAAAAACGTGTTTTTTACAGAAAAAATTTTGAAAATGGCCGAAATTTACACCAAACCAGAACTCCGGGTCGCGGAACGAGCACCAGAATGAAGGTAAGGTAGGTTAGTGTCAATTTTGATTTTTTAGTAAATTATTTAACGAGTGGATTTTGAATTAATAATTAATTTAATAAAAACTTTTTGTAAAATTTTACAAGTGTCTGTAAATGAAAACTTTTTCGCGTTTTTGTCAATTTAACTTAGTCAATACGATAGGGGGTGGCTATTTAGGAATTGTCGCGCTGAAAACAGCTTCAAAATGCGCCCCTTGGTTATCGAGTAATTACAATGTTTGCAATTGACTACGGGGTATAGGTAGATTTTATTAGCCGTATAAATTAAAGTGACTACGATTTTTGAGTTTTCTGTTAGCTAGAAGCACGCGCGAGGTGTCAAAAGACGCGTCTCGGCGCGGGCTATCCAACCGATGAAAAACACTTACTGTCGCAAGAAGAAAAATTTTGAGTTTTCGTCAAAAAACGTGTTTTTTACAGAAAAAATTTTGAAAATGGCCGAAATTTACACCAAACCAGAACTCCGGGTCGCGGAACGAGCACCAGAATGAAGGTAAGGTAGGTTAGTGTCAATTTTGATTTTTTAGTAAATTATTTAACGAGTGGATTTTGAATTAATAATTAATTTAATAAAAACTTTTTGTAAAATTTTACAAGTGTCTGTAAATGAAAACTTTTTCGCGTTTTTGTCAATTTAACTTAGTCAATACGATAGGGGGTGGCTATTTAGGAATTGTCGCGCTGAAAACAGCTTCAAAATGCGCCCCTTGGTTATCGAGTAATTACAATGTTTGCAATTGACTACGGGGTATAGGTAGATTTTATTAGCCGTATAAATTAAAGTGACTACGATTTTTGAGTTTTCTGTTAGCTAGAAGCACGCGCGAGGTGTCAAAAGACGCGTCTCGGCGCGGGCTATCCAACCGATGAAAAACACTTACTGTCGCAAGAAGAAAAATTTTGAGTTTTCGTCAAAAAACGTGTTTTTTACAGAAAAAATTTTGAAAATGGCCGAAATTTACACCAAACCAGAACTCCGGGTCGCGGAACGAGCACCAGAATGAAGGTAAGGTAGGTTAGTGTCAATTTTGATTTTTTAGTAAATTATTTAACGAGTGGATTTTGAATTAATAATTAATTTAATAAAAACTTTTTGTAAAATTTTACAAGTGTCTGTAAATGAAAACTTTTTCGCGTTTTTGTCAATTTAACTTAGTCAATACGATAGGGGGTGGCTATTTAGGAATTGTCGCGCTGAAAACAGCTTCAAAATGCGCCCCTTGGTTATCGAGTAATTACAATGTTTGCAATTGACTACGGGGTATAGGTAGATTTTATTAGCCGTATAAATTAAAGTGACTACGATTTTTGAGTTTTCTGTTAGCTAGAAGCACGCGCGAGGTGTCAAAAGACGCGTCTCGGCGCGGGCTATCCAACCGATGAAAAACACTTACTGTCGCAAGAAGAAAAATTTTGAGTTTTCGACAAAAAACGTGTTTTTTACAGAAAAAATTTTGAAAATGGCCGAAATTTACACCAAACCAGAACTCCGGGTCGCGGAACGAGCACCAGAATGAAGGTAAGGTAGGTTAGTGTCAATTTTGATTTTTTAGTAAATTATTTAACGAGTGGATTTTGAATTAATAATTAATTTAATAAAAACTTTTTGTAAAATTTTACAAGTGTCTGTAAATGAAAACTTTTTCGCGTTTTTGTCAATTTAACTTAGTCAATACGATAGGGGGTGGCTATTTAGGAATTGTCGCGCTGAAAACAGCTTCAAAATGCGCCCCTTGGTTATCGAGTAATTACAATGTTTGCAATTGACTACGGGGTATAGGTAGATTTTATTAGCCGTATAAATTAAAGTGACTACGATTTTTGAGTTTTCTGTTAGCTAGAAGCACGCGCGAGGTGTCAAAAGACGCGTCTCGGCGCGGGCTATCCAACCGATGAAAAACACTTACTGTCGCAAGAAGAAAAATTTTGAGTTTTCGACAAAAAACGTGTTTTTTACAGAAAAAATTTTGAAAATGGCCGAAATTTACACCAAACCAGAACTCCGGGTCGCGGAACGAGCACCAGAATGAAGGTAAGGTAGGTTAGTGTCAATTTTGATTTTTTAGTAAATTATTTAACGAGTGGATTTTGAATTAATAATTAATTTAATAAAAACTTTTTGTAAAATTTTACAAGTGTCTGTAAATGAAAACTTTTTCGCGTTTTTGTCAATTTAACTTAGTCAATACGATAGGGGGTGGCTATTTAGGAATTGTCGCGCTGAAAACAGCTTCAAAATGCGCCCCTTGGTTATCGAGTAATTACAATGTTTGCAATTGACTACGGGGTATAGGTAGATTTTATTAGCCGTATAAATTAAAGTGACTACGATTTTTGAGTTTTCTGTTAGCTAGAAGCACGCGCGAGGTGTCAAAAGACGCGTCTCGGCGCGGGCTATCCAACCGATGAAAAACACTTACTGTCGCAAGAAGAAAAATTTTGAGTTTTCGTCAAAAAACGTGTTTTTTACAGAAAAAATTTTGAAAATGGCCGAAATTTACACCAAACCAGAACTCCGGGTCGCGGAACGAGCACCAGAATGAAGGTAAGGTAGGTTAGTGTCAATTTTGATTTTTTAGTAAATTATTTAACGAGTGGATTTTGAATTAATAATTAATTTAATAAAAACTTTTTGTAAAATTTTACAAGTGTCTGTAAATGAAAACTTTTTCGCGTTTTTGTCAATTTAACTTAGTCAATACGATAGGGGGTGGCTATTTAGGAATTGTCGCGCTGAAAACAGCTTCAAAATGCGCCCCTTGGTTATCGAGTAATTACAATGTTTGCAATTGACTACGGGGTATAGGTAGATTTTATTAGCCGTATAAATTAAAGTGACTACGATTTTTGAGTTTTCTGTTAGCTAGAAGCACGCGCGAGGTGTCAAAAGACGCGTCTCGGCGCGGGCTATCCAACCGATGAAAAACACTTACTGTCGCAAGAAGAAAAATTTTGAGTTTTCGTCAAAAAACGTGTTTTTTACAGAAAAAATTTTGAAAATGGCCGAAATTTACACCAAACCAGAACTCCGGGTCGCGGAACGAGCACCAGAATGAAGGTAAGGTAGGTTAGTGTCAATTTTGATTTTTTAGTAAATTATTTAACGAGTGGATTTTGAATTAATAATTAATTTAATAAAAACTTTTTGTAAAATTTTACAAGTGTCTGTAAATGAAAACTTTTTCGCGTTTTTGTCAATTTAACTTAGTCAATACGATAGGGGGTGGCTATTTAGGAATTGTCGCGCTGAAAACAGCTTCAAAATGCGCCCCTTGGTTATCGAGTAATTACAATGTTTGCAATTGACTACGGGGTATAGGTAGATTTTATTAGCCGTATAAATTAAAGTGACTACGATTTTTGAGTTTTCTGTTAGCTAGAAGCACGCGCGAGGTGTCAAAAGACGCGTCTCGGCGCGGGCTATCCAACCGATGAAAAACACTTACTGTCGCAAGAAGAAAAATTTTGAGTTTTCGTCAAAAAACGTGTTTTTTACAGAAAAAATTTTGAAAATGGCCGAAATTTACACCAAACCAGAACTCCGGGTCGCGGAACGAGCACCAGAATGAAGGTAAGGTAGGTTAGTGTCAATTTTGATTTTTTAGTAAATTATTTAACGAGTGGATTTTGAATTAATAATTAATTTAATAAAAACTTTTTGTAAAATTTTACAAGTGTCTGTAAATGAAAACTTTTTCGCGTTTTTGTCAATTTAACTTAGTCAATACGATAGGGGGTGGCTATTTAGGAATTGTCGCGCTGAAAACAGCTTCAAAATGCGCCCCTTGGTTATCGAGTAATTACAATGTTTGCAATTGACTACGGGGTATAGGTAGATTTTATTAGCCGTATAAATTAAAGTGACTACGATTTTTGAGTTTTCTGTTAGCTAGAAGCACGCGCGAGGTGTCAAAAGACGCGTCTCGGCGCGGGCTATCCAACCGATGAAAAACACTTACTGTCGCAAGAAGAAAAATTTTGAGTTTTCGTCAAAAAACGTGTTTTTTACAGAAAAAATTTTGAAAATGGCCGAAATTTACACCAAACCAGAACTCCGGGTCGCGGAACGAGCACCAGAATGAAGGTAAGGTAGGTTAGTGTCAATTTTGATTTTTTAGTAAATTATTTAACGAGTGGATTTTGAATTAATAATTAATTTAATAAAAACTTTTTGTAAAATTTTACAAGTGTCTGTAAATGAAAACTTTTTCGCGTTTTTGTCAATTTAACTTAGTCAATACGATAGGGGGTGGCTATTTAGGAATTGTCGCGCTGAAAACAGCTTCAAAATGCGCCCCTTGGTTATCGAGTAATTACAATGTTTGCAATTGACTACGGGGTATAGGTAGATTTTATTAGCCGTATAAATTAAAGTGACTACGATTTTTGAGTTTTCTGTTAGCTAGAAGCACGCGCGAGGTGTCAAAAGACGCGTCTCGGCGCGGGCTATCCAACCGATGAAAAACACTTACTGTCGCAAGAAGAAAAATTTTGAGTTTTCGTCAAAAAACGTGTTTTTTTACAGAAAAAATTTTGAAAATGGCCGAAATTTACACCAAACCAGAACTCCGGGTCGCGGAACGAGCACCAGAATGAAGGTAAGGTAGGTTAGTGTCAATTTTGATTTTTTAGTAAATTATTTAACGAGTGGATTTTGAATTAATAATTAATTTAATAAAAACTTTTTGTAAAATTTTACAAGTGTCTGTAAATGAAAACTTTTTCGCGTTTTTGTCAATTTAACTTAGTCAATACGATAGGGGGTGGCTATTTAGGAATTGTCGCGCTGAAAACAGCTTCAAAATGCGCCCCTTGGTTATCGAGTAATTACAATGTTTGCAATTGACTACGGGGTATAGGTAGATTTTATTAGCCGTATAAATTAAAGTGACTACGATTTTTGAGTTTTCTGTTAGCTAGAAGCACGCGCGAGGTGTCAAAAGACGCGTCTCGGCGCGGGCTATCCAACCGATGAAAAACACTTACTGTCGCAAGAAGAAAAATTTTGAGTTTTCGTCAAAAAACGTGTTTTTTACAGAAAAAATTTTGAAAATGGCCGAAATTTACACCAAACCAGAACTCCGGGTCGCGGAACGAGCACCAGAATGAAGGTAAGGTAGGTTAGTGTCAATTTTGATTTTTTAGTAAATTATTTAACGAGTGGATTTTGAATTAATAATTAATTTAATAAAAACTTTTTGTAAAATTTTACAAGTGTCTGTAAATGAAAACTTTTTCGCGTTTTTGTCAATTTAACTTAGTCAATACGATAGGGGGTGGCTATTTAGGAATTGTCGCGCTGAAAACAGCTTCAAAAT
>OV179162.1:20555000-20557717 GCA_921972225.1 Euplexia lucipara | reverse complement strand
TCACCCCCTTCCCCAGTCCCTAAATACTCTCCAAAAAGTGCATTAAAATTGACCTTCAGTCACAGTGAAAACGTACACACATCGTAGTTTACTACAAGAATTTTCAAACTTTAACTCTAATTTATTCACAATACAGCCCCCCTTTTTCAAAATTAACACCGCACAAATTGGTTTTGAGCCCCCCTCTATAAATTCCCTCCCATTAAATTCTAATTAAATTTGAAACAAAAAAGTACGTTTTCAAACTACGTAATTCTCCCAACTTTAGGCAAATTCTCCCCGAGTTAAATTCTTCCTCACAAAATTTTTAGCAAACCTTTGTTTACATTCGTAGATGCAAATTCTCACGTTAAGTATACAAATAAGGTAGGCAGAGATCAAAAAATTTAAACTTCCTAAAAATATTTTTGGTACCTTAGGTCTTGAGTTGTACAGCACTACCCTTCCTGGACACACCCTCCCCCCCCCCCCATTATTTACAACCCCCCCCCCCCCCTTAGACTAAAGTTAACACTGCAAGCGGCCGTCTGCCATACTTGCATTAAAACAACTATTTTGGACCCCCCCAACACCCCCCCCCCCCCGCCCCCCCAAAATAAAATTGCTCTAGTTCACTAGACGTATAGCTCAGCTAACGGGATATACCCCCCCCTTTACATTTATCCCCCCCCCCCCTTTACATCTACCAACCCCCCCCCCCCTTTTTTTTGACAATACTCACCGTATATACCTTGCAGGTGGCCCTCAGCCATACTTAGTAATAAAAACAAAATTTCTAAACACCCCCCCCCCAACCCCCCCCCCCACCCCCCAACTTCACACCCCGAAATAGTCTGTAGTAGACACGAGGCCTAAAGCCACACAAAACAGACGACAGTTCTGTGTAAAATTTTTTTTTTTTTGGTGTATATTCGGAAATTTAGTCGCTTAAATCATCGGGTGTATTCCAAAACTTGTGGAGCAAGCCGATATCTGATAGGAAAGCGGATATCTTTGGAACCCGTGGAGATACGACGTTTTTGACCGCGGATTCAGCCAAAGTGGAGTCGGAACGACTCCACGAGGTGAAAACCGCCCCAGAGGTATCCATCCCCCCCCCTTTTGACCCCCTTTTCCCTCTTTGACCCCAAAAAAATTCTAGAAATTTTTCTTAAATTTTTTTTTTTTTTTTTTTTTTTTTTTTTTTTTTTTTTTTTTTTTTTTTTTTTTTTTTTTTTTTTACTTTTTAAATCTCCCGGCTTGTATTGACTGCACACAGACTTGACCCCCATTTACAGGGTCAAACAGTACTCACCCCCCTATACAGGGTCAGACTGACTGCATATTGTAATTAGTTTATAATTTATTTATATTATTTACACATTGACGTTCCTACCTCTCATAGTGCCCTATACACACACACGCAATGTCGAACGCCGAGACCCCACTGTCATCATCGACAAAGACATCAGGCTCCACCCCCAACCCTTCAAGCCCGCCCGGGCAGGCGATAGATGCGGCCAGGACCTTCATCAAGAGGCCGGAGCGAAAACGAAGGTCCGTAGACAATATGGAGACCTATAGAAGGCAAAGCGACACATATGCCGCCCTGTCAAATGACAAATTACTCCAGGAGGTCATGAAGACTTTCGAAGATATTCCATCAAAGGTCAAAGATTACCCTCAAATGAGGAGAGACATAAAGATCTTCCTGGAGACCCAGTCAGACAGATGCCTGCGGACCCTCTTCGAGCTCAGCAGACGGATGAAGGGCCTGGAAACATCATCCCCTACAGCCCAACCCGCACGCACAACCACCACGCCAGCGTCACCCGAGTTATCGGAGGCGCTTATTGAAAGGCTGGAGAAAATGGAGAAGGGCATAGAGGCGCGGCTGAGTGACCTCGACGACAAGGTCTCAAAGGGCCTCAAAAAGGTTATCGCGGAGACCAGTGATTGCTGTGTCGCAAACGCCGAAGCCGTCACCGACAGGATTATCGCGGTCGGCGATAGTGTCGTTAAGGTCAAAACCGCCATAGAACACACGAAAGAAGGGGTAAAGATAGCCGCCTTAGCCGTAGGAGACCTTGAAGAAAAAATGTCTGATTTATTCAGTGAGTCCGCCGCCAGAACGGACAGCTTAAAGGAGGCCATTAGCGAAGTAGCAAGTGGCTCAAAGACGGACACCCCCCGGTCATACGCCAGCGTCGCGGCAGCCAGACCCGGGTATCGACCGGCACTTCACTCAATGGCGGTCACTTTCGAAGGCGGTCAGGATACCGCCGACGAGGTGTTGGCCAGGGTGAAGAAGGCGGTCGATGCCAGGGGTACTGGCCTCAAAATAAATAAGGTCCGCAAAGCCAGAAACCAGACAGTCATATTGGGGTGTGACTCAGAAGCGGAGCTCAACAAGGTTAAAAACAGAATCGAGAGCCGAGGCGAAGGGTTATTAGTAGCGCCCATGCGGAATAAGAACCCACTCGTGGTCCTGAAGGATGTTTTCCTGGACAGCAGTGACGAAGAAATGATAGAGGCACTTCACACCCAGAATGAATCAATATTCAAAGACCTAGATAAGGATGAAACAGGGATGGTAATAAAATACAAAAAGAAGACCAGAAACCCTAAAACGGCGCACGTTGTCGTCCAGGTCAGACCCAGGGTTTGGCAGAGGATGACGGAGGCTGGTGCTGTGTACCTGGACCTGCAAAGAGTCAGGGTGGAAGACCAGTCTCCGC
>OV179162.1:20547500-20550000 GCA_921972225.1 Euplexia lucipara | reverse complement strand
CCCTAAATACTCTCCAAAAAGTGCATTAAAATTGACCTTCAGTCACAGTGAAAACGTACACACATCGTAGTTTACTACAAGAATTTTCAAACTTTAACTCTAATTTATTCACAATACAGCCCCCCTTTTTCAAAATTAACACCGCACAAATTGGTTTTGAGCCCCCCTCTATAAATTCCCTCCCATTAAATTCTAATTAAATTTGAAACAAAAAAGTACGTTTTCAAACTACGTAATTCTCCCAACTTTAGGCAAATTCTCCCCGAGTTAAATTCTTCCTCACAAAATTTTTAGCAAACCTTTGTTTACATTCGTAGATGCAAATTCTCACGTTAAGTATACAAATAAGGTAGGCAGAGATCAAAAAATTTAAACTTCCTAAAAATATTTTTGGTACCTTAGGTCTTGAGTTGTACAGCACTACCCTTCCTGGACACACCCTCCCCCCCCCCCATTATTTAAAACCCCCCCCCCCCCCCTTAGACTAAAGTTAACACTGCAAGCGGCCGTCTGCCATACTTGCATTAAAACAACTATTTTGGACCCCCCCAACACCCCCCCCCCCCCGCCCCCCCAAAATAAAATTGCTCTAGTTCACTAGACGTATAGCTCAGCTAACGGGATATACCCCCCCCTTTACATTTATCCCCCCCCCCCTTTACATCTACCAACCCCCCCCCCCCTTTTTTTGACAATACTATCCCCCCCCCCCTTTACATCTACCAACCCCCCCCCCCCTTTTTTTGACAATACTCACCGTATATACCTTGCAGGTGGCCCTCAGCCATACTTAGTAATAAAAACAAAATTTCTAAACACCCCCCCCCCAACCCCCCCCCCCACCCCCCAACTTCACACCCCGAAATAGTCTGTAGTAGACACGAGGCCTAAAGCCACACAAAACAGACGACAGTTCTGTGTAAAATTTTTTTTTTTTTGGTGTATATTCGGAAATTTAGTCGCTTAAATCATCGGGTGTATTCCAAAACTTGTGGAGCAAGCCGATATCTGATAGGAAAGCGGATATCTTTGGAACCCGTGGAGATACGACGTTTTTGACCGCGGATTCAGCCAAAGTGGAGTCGGAACGACTCCACGAGGTGAAAACCGCCCCAGAGGTATCCATCCCCCCCCCTTTTGACCCCCTTTTCCCTCTTTGACCCCAAAAAAATTCTAGAAATTTTTTTTAAATTTTTTTTTTTTTTTTTTTTTTTTTTTTTTTTTTTTTTTTTTTTTTTTTTTTTTTTTTTTTTTACTTTTTAAATCTCCCGGCTTGTATTGACTGCACACAGACTTGACCCCCATTTACAGGGTCAAACAGTACTCACCCCCCTATACAGGGTCAGACTGACTGCATATTGTAATTAGTTTATAATTTATTTATATTATTTACACATTGACGTTCCTACCTCTCATAGTGCCCTATACACACACACGCAATGTCGAACGCCGAGACCCCACTGTCATCATCGACAAAGACATCAGGCTCCACCCCCAACCCTTCAAGCCCGCCCGGGCAGGCGATAGATGCGGCCAGGACCTTCATCAAGAGGCCGGAGCGAAAACGAAGGTCCGTAGACAATATGGAGACCTATAGAAGGCAAAGCGACACATATGCCGCCCTGTCAAATGACAAATTACTCCAGGAGGTCATGAAGACTTTCGAAGATATTCCATCAAAGGTCAAAGATTACCCTCAAATGAGGAGAGACATAAAGATCTTCCTGGAGACCCAGTCAGACAGATGCCTGCGGACCCTCTTCGAGCTCAGCAGACGGATGAAGGGCCTGGAAACATCATCCCCTACAGCCCAACCCGCACGCACAACCACCACGCCAGCGTCACCCGAGTTATCGGAGGCGCTTATTGAAAGGCTGGAGAAAATGGAGAAGGGCATAGAGGCGCGGCTGAGTGACCTCGACGACAAGGTCTCAAAGGGCCTCAAAAAGGTTATCGCGGAGACCAGTGATTGCTGTGTCGCAAACGCCGAAGCCGTCACCGACAGGATTATCGCGGTCGGCGATAGTGTCGTTAAGGTCAAAACCGCCATAGAACACACGAAAGAAGGGGTAAAGATAGCCGCCTTAGCCGTAGGAGACCTTGAAGAAAAAATGTCTGATTTATTCAGTGAGTCCGCCGCCAGAACGGACAGCTTAAAGGAGGCCATTAGCGAAGTAGCAAGTGGCTCAAAGACGGACACCCCCCGGTCATACGCCAGCGTCGCGGCAGCCAGACCCGGGTATCGACCGGCACTTCACTCAATGGCGGTCACTTTCGAAGGCGGTCAGGATACCGCCGACGAGGTGTTGGCCAGGGTGAAGAAGGCGGTCGATGCCAGGGGTACTGGCCTCAAAATAAATAAGGTCCGCAAAGCCAGAAACCAGACAGTCATATTGGGGTGTGACTCAGAAGCGGAGCTCAACAAGGTTAAAAACAGAATCGAGAGCCGAGGCGAAGGGTTATTAGTAGCGCCCATGCGGAATAAGAACCCACTCGTGGT